>CM047580.1:16410166-16455539 GCA_026184515.1 Peronosclerospora sorghi
CGAAGCTCTGCCGCCGGAAGACAGTTAAGAGAGGCCATTGGAAGAGGACTAATTCGAGGTGGAAAAGGTGCTAGATGTCCGATCGGTCAAGAAGACGCGTTTCGGTCGCACCCACCGAGAATATCTGGTCCGCTTGAAGGATAATGACGAAGCAACTTGGATCGACGAACTCGATCTAAATTGTGGAGTACTGCTACGAGAGTTCGAGCGAGAACTAGTCAGTCGGAATCGCTTCGCATTGATGCAGACTCATGAAGATGAAGATCAAGACACACAGTAGCACCGATCAGTATATCGATCGGTGTGAATATGTGTAAGGTCTGAATTATTGTGATGAACTGTGATGAACTGTAGTAGTGGAGTGACGAAAGTGGTAATAATTTTCTCGAGTGGATGGAAACTGTGTGTGATAACGTGTTGGTACAAGTTTGGAGAAAGTGATGAAATTTGGTCAAGTGATCAGGTGATCAGGAATTTGGAAAGAAAGATGACATGTATTATGGATTATCTGGTCAGCTAATTGCCGCATCAAGATTCGCAATCACCCCACAGACGATCGATCGTTAATGCCGGATGGTCTTCAATCTGGTCCTGATGCTGATTGCGCCAGGGCTCCTTCCGATCGATCTGGATCAAGGTGTCTTTCAGGTCTGTGATCGGCTCGTCACAATGGAGACCGGTATACCAGATGCCGTCCTCATTCAACGCCCCGGGGCTCTCAACGCGACGCTTGGCCATATGAAGAAACACCGGATACAGAAAGATGTCGATGTAGCACTCGAGGGCCAGCATCCCTTCCAGAATAAACTGGCATAGGGCCAGCAAGGCCTCGGCCGCCCGACTCCGGCGCTGTTTCCGGCGCTTATGGTACAGGATCAGGTCTTGTTCACGTAACTTCCGACCCGCGGAAGGGATGAGATAATGGGTAGACTCCCAGATCGCCTGGCAGTGGTCTGTATTAAAAGCCCGAAGTCGACCCCTAAACGAATCGATCCAAGGATTCGACGCGATATGGAGTCCAACTTGGCGCTGAGCATCACTTCCCATGGTCGATCTGCATACAGACGGGCGATTTGCGGTCCTATGACTAGATCCTCCCGCCACGCAGACGGGTCAGGGGTTTTCAAAACTGGAGGGAAGAGCCAGAAATCTGGTCGGGACATCGACCGGGCTAGATCTTGCTTGGTCAGGTCTGATCGGTGCATGATACCTATCTGCCCCGTTGACCATGGAAAAGTGGAGTCTGAAGTCAACGTCGGAAGGAGTCGATATCCGATCAACACTCCTTTCAATAGGGCGTGATGGCGCAGCCCAGATGTGCCGGGCTGGAAGGGCGGCACCGATCCGGTCAACTCACGCGTTCGTGCAACACCATCGCCTTGGGAGCCGATCACCTGATCACCCCCCGATGCAGACTTTGCTGGAACAGGACCTCGGCGTTGATTGTATCAGGACTTGGACAAAGCAGTGAACAAGAACTCAGAATCTCCCGATTCGTTCCCCGAGTCCTCTCCGGAGGAGATCTCCATATGCGTTGTGTGAGCAGCGCGGGGGCATAAGGGCGCATGCGATTTGATGGTGATGGACATGTCACCTGCGTCCGATCTTGGGCTTGAAAGATGCGCCAGCGTTCTGGATTTCTTCTGAGACACCGCTCGCTTCTCCTCGAGTTCATAGTCGCGCGCTATGCCCGCGCCCTTGAGCCTTTCGAGGCGTCCTTACGCTTCTTGGAAACTTTTGGAATTCTGGAGTGCTTACTTTTAGCCAATGAGTGGCGTCGTAATCGGTCTTGGTGCAGATCGATCAGAGCGGCCAATGCAGATCGGTCAACGCTAGAGGCTGCAGCCGGAAGCTGGTGAAACAAGTCGGTCAACTCTTGGTAGCACCGATTTACGGCCGCCCAGCGACGGTCTGACTCCTGGGTCCAGGCTTTCGATCGGCTCTGGAAGGACTCGACATTCCCGATCTGCTCCCTGACCACGACCTGCAACTCGCCGATCTGCCTCTCCAGGTCACCATGTTGGGTGCGGAGTAAAGTCCGATCGAACAGATCCTCCAACCTCTGCCGGTTGACCACCGCGAGCAGTTCCAGGAGGTGTGACCTGTAGGCCTCCAAACGAGACAGATCATGCCGTGCGCCGATCAGCCCGTCCAAGATCGGTCGGAGCTGATCGCAGTGGTCAGGCGACTCTTTACCAGCCTCGAATAAAGCGTCAAACGTTTTGGCGATGTCGGTGGGCAACCGATCTGCACGCAAAGTAGGGTTAGAGCAGATCCAAGACGAAAAGCAGACCGATCGGCTTACCGCGCGTTGTTTGTTGGGCGATCTGGGCCTGGAGATGCGCGTTTTCAGCGATCACCTCCTTCAACCTTGTGTATATGGGGATCAAAGTGTCCACCTCCTTCCGCAGTTGAAGGAGTGAAGAATTCTGGACGTCCAACTGCGACTGGAGCTCCCGGACTATTTTCCGGAGCTGATCGACCCCGATCTGATGCCCATCCGGTGTGTCGGACTCTGGAGTGTTGCAAGGGCTGTCAGATCGGGCCGATCTGGTAGGAGAATCGAATTGGGGCGATGAGGAACGCAGAGCACCTGCAGCAACGAGCGTCAAGAGAAGTTACAAGACGATCAGGTGCACAAGGCAAGTACCTGGCGAAGGCGGATTCGAAGATCTGTCCATCGGTGAAGTCCGCTTCTGCGAAGATCTAGGATGTGGTGAGATCGGGTCGCTACCGTTTCGAGGCTACGACCAGACTCAGGGGCGGCTGTGGTGAAGCGGAATCAAGAGTTTTGGTCGCTTTGTGTCGTCAGCACACCGATCGGCGTATCGGCGTTCGGATTTCTGGAAATCAAGGAGTCTTTTAAGCCTATCGTGTGCGAGGGGTGTCAAGAACACGGATTTTGGTATTGCGTGTACTTGCATATTTTCATGTTTGTACATATTGGGGACCATAGGGAGATAGGATTGGTTAGTTTAGGTTTTGCCGAGTTTTTGGTTTTGCTTGGTTTTGGTTTTTGCCGTCTTTGGCCTTTAACTAAACAAGAAGTCGTTTCTTTAAGTACGCTAGTCGCCTCTACACGCCGCATAGTGTTTGGGAGAAGAGGGTCGAGTAATCCCTTCCAGCTCGTTATACCCGGCCGGGACGCGTTACAGGCGCACTTGGACCGCCGGAAGTCCCTCGACGGGAATACACATTGGTTGGCTTCACAAGTTCAAGTTGCACACGTTTGGAACGTGTTATCAAGTTATTGGATTATTTCGTGGCGATATCGTTCGTGGAGTTTATCACGTTCTCATTGGATCTCTATATTGGAGTATTGGACTTTTATTCTCGTATTGGTTGGGCTCTACGATCGGTTAAGCGATCTGCCCTTTGAAGTATTTTCACTTGGAGTATAACTGGTCTGACCGTACCCAGGGTGAAGAGTTCCGCCCAGGGTACACTACCCAGCACGGTCTCACGTTTTTATACCTCACATCAATTCCCAGCACCGATCCGCCAAGTGTGTAACCAGCCCATTCCATCGGGTATACAAGGTGAGATGACGAACGAATCGGACCATGCGTCCTATGGTGATGATCGGTCGTCTGCTAGCAGCGGACGATCAGATCGGATCATAGGCGAAGGTTCGCGGGGTACCCCCCCCGTCAGTTGGAAGTCTGGGCACGATGGTGGTCAGGTTCTCGACACCACGGTGTTCGATCTTGAACTTGACTCCACCACAGATTGATATTAACTATTTAATTACTTCTCTTGACAACTTTTGGTCCCGGTTTCAAGGACTTCTTCGACTTTGCGACCGGGGTGTTTTCGGCCTTGTGCTTAGCAATCTCGCGGGAGATTCGTAATATTACAGTGCTCTCGAAGCTGAGCATGCGCTAATAGGCGAGCCTTAATGTTATTGCGCGAGTCGGTGAGATGAACCGTATCTAAGTGTTTCTCGAACCGGCATAGAATGCGGCTGGTTCGACGGATCGATTCGATAAGGTCGGCGCGGAACTTATCAGCGGCGTCCGGCTTCTGCACGGACAGCAGGGCAAGCGAGTCAGCGGTGTTTTGCTTCGCAGGTTTCTTGTGCGAATGGCTGGTCATGAACCGAAGCGCAGACCTTTCCGTTAACCCAACTGACTTATTACCAAAACAAGACGATTTATAGTCTAAAGACAACGTCTCGATAACGGCGGCAGTATCAATGGCCCGGTAATATTTACAGCCAATGAAATGGATTCCCTGCCCTCAAAAAAGATCGGGACGGACGTGGAATCTCCAAGGCACTGCTCTTGAGCGGCTAGCACGGCGTCAAGGCGGCGGCGGCGGCGGGGCGGCGAGGAAGCGGTGGGGACCAACAAGTGCTACCAGATGTGAAGCTTGATGTATATTAAAGAGTGAGAGTTAGGTCCTTAGTTCGATATCTGTTCTACTTCTAAGCCTATCGTTCTAGAATGTTCTCCGTACAACGTCATGACGTAATCTACAACGTACGACGTCATGGCGTACTCTATATCGTACGACGTCATGACTTAGACATGTAACATAATATATGTATGCTCTAATCTATTAGGTACGAGATATATCACGTACCCCACGATATGACAACCACTAGGCATGTTTTCACACATTGAAAATCTGAATGAAAAACAAGTTGAAAACGAAGATAACACAGAATTCACCAGCAATGACGAAAAAACAGTGGAAATTCCGAAAGAAAGAAATAATAAATTTACAGACAAATCAGAAAACAATGCTGATGGGACATCGACATCTATGACCCGAAATCCAAACCGATATGTGAAGTAAACGAAAAGGGCGACTCCATACTAGGAAACGTGTCGAGAAGCAAATACCAAACAGAAAAGAAAAATTAGGTGTGAAAGGAGATGGAAATCGAGACAAGTTACCAGACAAATTGCAGCAGCAGAAGTCAGATGGAAACGACGTTTTGCAGTTTGTGGAGCGTTTTTTGCATTTGTTGCACTGGAATGTGAGCCGGAACCGAATCCGACATGTCACCAGTAGGTCCACAACCGTCCCGATTCTCAGATATTGAAAGCAGCGGAGGAATCCGATTTAAAAGCCCTGGAAGAAACGGAAACTTGGGGATCGTAAAAAAAACTTACATGCGATACCCACAAATTTGATGGTGTATAAGACGAGTTTAAAGGCGGGAGGAGCAGTGGAAAGATACAAGGCGACGGTAGTCCCGTGATGCTGACAAAACAGATATTTGGAAGAACTTCTTTATAATATTATCGATTGTCATGGGACTCAATTACATGAAGGTGATAGCTGTGCTGGCATGCGGAGATGTGCAGAGTGCATATACCGAGTACGATCAAACAAGAATCGGCATTACTTTAAGGCGAACCTATGTGGTTCAAAAAACAAGCAGGATGAGAGGTACAAACTGACTAGGATAACATGATTGTATTTAAAGATTGCGCAATGCATAGCCGACACATGTAGTTATGTCAAGACTAACGCAGAAAAACTACAATTGTAGGAGTTGTGGCAAAGTGTACCGTAAAATTGGTACAATTGGGGGCATAATTGTGGGTATGATCGTGGGCACAACTGTGTGTGTAACCCTGTGTACAGCTGTGTGTACAATTGCAAGTACATAGACGGGAAATAGACGGGGCAGCGTGAGAAGGGACGACTAGGTACGGGTACCTAACGGATAGAGAAGGACGACAGAAAAATTAGGTCGGCTGGTCGACGGAGTACGCTGGAATGGGTAGTTCTGATTGGTTGATATTAGGTAATTGGTAGTTCTTAGGATTTAAGTGCTAATAAAGTTCTCCTTTTGCGTATGATCGGGCAGATCGTTTACAGGGACGTCAACTTAGCTCCTCCCTTCTTCGTATACACACTTCTACGTCCCGAGCGGGAGCACTTAGTGCACTTTTTGGCCCACCGGCAGGCGTAGAGTTCGTGTGAACTCGTCTTCAACCCCGCTCGCTGTGCCAGCGGTAGTCTTCGTAAAGGTTATTTTGGTCATAGGATCGTGATAGAGCAGGGCGCACTCACCTCTTCCTCATTGGTCTGCTTCTCTCCCCTAGAAGTTCGGCTGCTCTAAGCACCCCTGGGAACTCTAGGTGAATCTTCTCTTAAGTTTAAGTCAGGAATACATTAATACATAGGGTATTTCCTAGACGAACTAGGCTTAAGAGGCTCGGCGATCAGGCGATGAAGATTTCCGCCGCCTGATCAAGTACCCCTTCACCGATCAACACAAGATCGACATTCTACAACCTGCGACCTGCTATCATCTGTTCGCAACTCGCACCAACTAGTCCCTGATCGACCAGATCGATCAGATTAATCAACGGTCTGCAATGATCGACTATTGGCCCTAACCACCCCTGATCAACGACCAGCGTCCCTGATTATCGGCTGTTTGCGCCTGATCAAGCTTGATCAAGCCTGATCGACACCAGTTGCTTCGTCACAAGTCATCCCAATCTTGCATTGGAACCTCGCGGACTCACATCCCGGTCATCTGAAGAGCGACCCACGACCAAGCCGTCGGGTACACAAGGTAAACAGGAACATAAGTCAGTCACACAAGACAACCGGAGGACCCCCTTCGTTAGTCGGCAGTCCGGGCGCCGTGGTAACGCCTGATCAAGCGTCAAAAACTTTGATCAGCCGCTCCACCACAGAGTCGATGTGGATGGCCTACTGGTTACCGGGAATACGAGCAAGTGGTTAAAATTTATTTCGCCATGTGCAAGTGATCGAATTAAAAGATCTCGGAAATGTTGAAACGGTTTTGAGAATGCGGATCGTAGTAGATCCAAGGAATGGATATTTCATAGATCATGAACGTACAATAAACAATATAAATGAGCTGATGACCAAACCCAATATAGAGAATGCAAGTCCGGTATATTTAAAATTGCGGAAACCGAAGTGAAATAAGTTGAGCGGGGGGGGACAAAATAACCATTATTATTTTCAGTCGGGGGTTTATTGTGGTTAGACAGGTGCAACCGACCGTACATATCGTTTGGCATCCAACGCGCATGCATGCGCCAATAATATGTGATTTCAAATTGTCAAAAGATTAAGTGGTACCTGAAAGGTACGAAGCATTTGTTATTACAATTGAAACATGACGAAGAACAATCGCTACTTGTTATAATTACGAGCTACACTGATGCGGACTTTGCACGTAATAAAGTATACTGTAAGGAGTGTCAGTGTGCGGTGATATATGTGAACGTAATTGTAGTTGGTCGGGAGTTGTCGAAACCAAAGTTATGTGGCATTATAAACAACTGAAGCAGAATTTAGGACTGCCATAGTGGGTGGAAAAGAAATTGATTGGTTTAAAATGATAGCAAGAAACCTGTAACACTGTGGATCAACAACCAAGAAGCTATTCGACAACTGGAAAGTGAAATTTGGGCATCGAATGCTAAACATGTGGATATAAGTTGATTACTAAGGATTACGTGAAACAAGAATTATCAAATATGTTCATGTAGACACTGAAGACTTTGTGGCTGACTTGTTGACGAAGCCTTTAAGTGCACCAAAAATCTCACTTTTACGGATCCAAAATAGGACTGGTTTGAAGCGACGGTTTCTGGAAGGAGTGTTGAAAGCGGAGGTACTCTCAAGCGTTGCCAGGAAACAACAGACGGAATCACATTGGCTAAAATTGCATATGTGGATTTCACATTGGAAATTTGAGCTTAACTTCCTGTTTATTTCGACTTTACGCTTCTAATTATACATTAACGAGCTCTGCTCGCTGATCGACACAACGGCCTTGTAGTGAGGGGTTAAGGCAACCGGGAGATTGAGGTTTCGAGTCCCGCAGTGGGTAGAATAGAAGAGTCGGGGTCAAGTGTAATGAAAGCGGTCCTATAGCACGCGCTAGACATGGCTTACACCTATCGCAAAAAATAGGGAGGTTCCTAAATATCTCTAATCAACACTCGGGAGTCCCATTGTGTCAATTCCCACACTAACAGGTCTCTCGCACACTCACAGGTGATTTTTCTACAGTGTGCTCTTAATGTAAATTGGTGTTCATTCTACAGTATGTTAACTCAGTGCTTATTGTTTAAATTAGAAATTGTAGGATTGTAATTAAATTCATATTTGAACGTCTCGTTTGGTCGATTTTCCCTCGTTTTTTGGCAGCGAGCGCTCACAATGCAGATCGTTTCCAGAATTCTGGCGGCGGTTGCTGTAACTTGTTTGCTACACTATTGCTTCAAATGACATCACGTTCAGCTAGGAATTTGGTGGCTCACATGGAAACTATTTTTCGGAAGAGGAATTCGTTGTGCCTGGACAGAGATATTTTAGAACCTCCCCATTTAATTGGTCAGGTGTAAGCCATGTCAAGCGCGTGCTGTAAGGGCCTCTTCATTACACTTGGACCCCGACTCTACCCGTCCTTGGATTCGTGTCCACTGCGGGACTCGAACCCGTGATCTCCCGTGTTGTGCCTGGACAGAAGATACGCTCTGTCACGATCTGACGAGCAAAATGGGGGCTGCCTAAACTGACCGAGCCATTTGTCTAAACTGACCGCGTCTCGTCTATGTTACATTAAATTATCCTACTTAAGATCTGAGTGTGCAATGCGGCCGCTCTACCGGCTGCAAGTACGGGACAAGAAGCGTTTACGCGAGGAGGGAAACCGCCTCATGCATACTCTGGATATTGAAACACTACGAGAGTTATGCCTATAAAGGCGGTTATGAAACACCAGAACTAACTGACAGTTTGTTCGCGCGCCTCCGCGGGCTTCAGCGCATCAATGGCTTATCACAATTTGACGACTCTTTGGCTCGAATCAAAAGGCATGTTAAAGATTGAAAAAACTTGTCGCACCTCGGGAAGCTACGGTGCCTTTACTGTAACAGGGTTACATTCGAGTCACATTTAGTAGGTGGTGTACGTGAGTACACTACGGTTGGGGTCAGTATTGACCGGTTCGAAAGGTTTTGAGCCATTGGTTATTTTAACCAATCAGGGCAGGAGACCTTGGGGGTGGCGTGTCAGCCATCCACGTGTTGGTACACAGGTGGTGTACACTACATTTTAGCTAGGTACGAATTTGGTAAGTTCTACTTAGTATTACATATAGTTTACATTATTTTAAATTAATTTAGGCTAATTACATATTAAATATACATTCAGTTTACATTTCACTCAAAAGACTACAGGACGCACGACCTCGACCGGTCGCGCGCGTAGTGAGTGCAGTAGCGTAAGGGGAGTTCTTCCCTTAGCTACCCCTTTATTAAGGGAGCCTTGTGTTAAGGCGTTAGCTTGTGCTAACTGGTAAACCAAAGTGGAATCTTGGCCCCGAGTAAGAGAGCTCTCTCCTACTTAGCCCTTTTATAAGGGCGTATCGGCTAAGTAGAGGTGAACGCCGATTAAAGGAAAGTCTTCCTCTGTGCGCTAGCCGCACCGTGCGTATACGCACCGGCAACATTTACATGCTGGACTTTTTATGTAACATAGACGAGACGCGGTCAGTTTAGACAAATCGCTCGGTCAGTTTAGACAGCCTCGCAAAATGTGTCGACAATGGGTATAAGTTTTAAAAAAAACACCGGATGGTCAAAATCATACCTTCATTAACGGTGGAAATGGAGGCGAAGAACGACGAAGACGTCACTACTTCATGTCCATTGTTGAAAATATGAACTTTACTGGATTATACACAAAAGTAGGTATAAGATAAGGGAAGCTGTTTCCCAACAAGGGGTCTTTGTTATCCCGACAAGGGGCAAGTGATATCCCGACAAGGGGCGCGATTTTCGTCAAATTAAAATGATGGATAAATATAATTGTTGTCGTATTTACTGTGCAAAAAAGACTCCCACATCGGTCTGACTGGCGCAGTCAAAACCTGCTCCGAGCCGGGCCAGGCTTTCAATGAAGACTGGATCAGGGTTACACTTGACGGCGTAGTAAGGCCTTACGTTGGGCAGGTGCGTTTGCCATGTTTGTAGCGGTCTTCAACAGCGGCCGTATCGACGATATAAAAGGCATCGCTCTGGCTGCTAGGGGCATTTCCGAGGCTCTGGATTTGATTCTGCAGCTGTCAGGATAGCAGCGTTAAGCTGAAGACGCTGCAACTCAGGCGGTGGCTTGGCATTCGTCGAGGAGGTGGCCAAGTCAATGGGAAATATCGTGGCGCGAGGTGATTGTGTGCTCATAAGACGGGAGGAAGCGGAGCTTCGTGGCCAAAGATGCGTGCCAACGACGACGGACTTGGAAGCGCCAAGCGGCTTGGGTGGAAGCCTCGGAAGAGCAGAGCCATGCCGATAGGCGGGATAGGTTGACATAGGGTGCTAAGACAGTGTAATTTAAAAATGAATCGTGGACGGTGCCTATCAACGGATGGGACTGATTGGCTGACAGTGGCCGTTACGCACGAAAAAAGGACCGCCCAAGTTTGCGGTGTCATTGATGTGCGATTCCTTTGTTTCAGGCACAAATCGTCAGGTTGAGGTATGAGCGCGCGTCTTCATATTAACCTAACACGGTTCTAGAATTACATTTACAAAGTATCAGCAAAATGATTCTGTAGCGTTCCGTAGCAAACACGGCAGTATATTTTATGAGAGTGGGATATTAAACCTGGTGGGACATGTATATCGCTTCCCGGTTTCGCAATCCGTGGTCTTTTTTGCACAGTAAAGACGACAGCAATTCTATTTATCCATCATTTTAATTTGACGAAAATCGCGCCCCTTGTCGGGATAACAAAGGCCCCTTGTCGGGAAACAGCTTCCCTAAGATAATTTTCAAATTTAGCAATGCAATTACGTACCTTTTTTGGGAACTAAAATAGGATAGCTAAAATGGGTATTGATAAGTAGTGTAGGATACAAGCTAGATATAGTATCGCAGTAATTTCAACTCTTATGCATACTACATGTTCGGAAAGATAATCACTTCTTCATACACATTCAATTTGATCAAGTTTCTGACTTGGTTATCTTCTTCTACTGGCTACGAACTGTCTTGGGGTGTTGTTTCGTCGCGAACGGACGTCTGGTTGCAACAAAGTTCAAAGTAAGAAAAATTTGGTAAATTTAAGGTTAAAATCGACATCAACGACTCAAGTTTATTAAGTCTACGCTAAATGGACAAGGAACATTTCAACACCGCTGCATACTATAAAAAGACTACCGGCGTTTTCTTCCTCCGGCTCGATCCAACAAGAGACAGTTTCATCTCCGCCGGCGAATATTGGTATACTATTGTCGAAAATAGATTTCCTTAATACCGACTTGGTGGTTTCAGATGTTGTGATGGCAATGAAATTGACAATCTCCACATGCGTTAAAGAAGATTGCAGTATGTTTCGAGAATATAGATGGGAATACACTAGGCACCACAAGGTCTATCCAATTCCTTGTGTAGTTCTCTGCTAGTCACACGACAATTTATGTTGGGTCTGTGCTTCACCACAGCCGCTCGTAGCATCATAGGTTCAGTATCTGGAGTGGTGTGATACCGACCCTGTGGTGCTGTGGTCAAGGAGACCGAGACATTGAGGGTTTGAGTCCCGCAGTGGACAGGATCCAAGGAGTACGGAATAGAGGTGTGATGAAAGCGGCCCTACAACACGCTTGACGTGGCTTGCACATATCCAAAGATGGGGAGGTTCCTAAATATATCTATTTCATATAGATAACGCTACCCAAAATTACTTTTTGCAACTCCGGAGTTCACATACGCCAAGTAGTTTATTATATCAGTAAAGTTATGAACAACACGCAGAAAAGTCCAGGGTTCCTCAGCACAAGAATCGATAAAACTGTGTTATCTCCCATAGAGAGGAATACTAATGATCGGAACTAATCCTTACCATGGGGTTTGACGAGTGCCCTGATAGAAACATATGTCAGCTGAATGGCACGCTCGGCTTGTGACACAGATCGATTCGAAACGTTGACGATATTTGGTGGTTAAAAATAAAAAGCCTTAGTAAAAGTGCAACGCACTGCTGCAGTTGTAGTACATGTAGTATGAACGTGTACGATGACGCTGGGATGTGTACGCAGAATGAGAACCGCCGTGGACATTCACCAGTCATGAGTGCTGTAAACAGCACCTTGTTATTTTATAAATGTCGGCGTGAAATCACTGTGAGTCACGTGGAATAATGGCGTGAACAAATCCTCACGGGAGCGCAAGTCAACCCATGGCACCCAGTTCCAGCCCTCACATTTATTAGGCTCCATATTTTTCAAGCTCTGCTCATCCTTCACGGTAGCTTGCATCAGAATTGTAATATAATGCTTGCCTTCGTTCTCCATTGGGTCGTTAGTGATAGTAGCGAACTTAACTTCCTTTAAATCCAAATCTAGGTACAAATTAGAGTAAATTTCCCTGAGGTATTTAAGGTCGGAACTTACCGGTTTCCTCCTTAACTTCTCGTACAGCACATTCTTCCCAGCTCTCATACATTTCGAGATGTCCACCTGGTAGGGCAAATTTGCCTTCCCCGTGCGACCTTTTGCGTTGACCAATTAGAACGCAGTTGGGGTGCTTTTCTGACATGAGCAGTACACCCACACCAACGCGAACCACAGTCTTTTGCTCTTTGAGCTCGGCGTATTCTGCTTGCAATGTTTCGATACTAATTTTATCCATTCACAAGACAAGAGGAGTAAGTGAAATTGTCAGTATCACTTCTTCCTAACCCAGCTAGAATACCGCTTCGTATCGGGGATTTCATGAGTCTCTAGAAAATTGATGATCGAGTCCAAGTTCGACGTAGAACTCAACTCACTCCAATGACTCGTGTGGCTAAGTTGGCTTAGCTGACTGATAGGCTCTGTGAATCCATCGTTACACGGTTGAAAGTCGTGGTTCCACAAACTATCCTCACTCTCGCCTTCCTCTGTCGTCGTACACTCTCGTGAAGATTGTG
Organism: Peronosclerospora sorghi; assembly: GCA_026184515.1. Taxonomy (NCBI): domain Eukaryota; phylum Oomycota; class Peronosporomycetes; order Peronosporales; family Peronosporaceae; genus Peronosclerospora; species Peronosclerospora sorghi. The sequence goes on from CM047580.1 coordinate 16,423,089, forward strand.
ACAAGGCTGACGCGTCCGTTCGCGACAATGTTTGACCGCTCTCGACGACGTTAGAGGTAGGTTGGCTACTCGTCTATCGATAAAAAGTAACAGATCAAAGACAAATCCTTGCTGCATACGACCGAATGAAGTTCACCACCTCTCCACCACTGATCTGGCTCGAACATACTAACGAGTCATCCTTTTCAATGTACTTCATCAGCAACACTTTCATCTTTGCGTTTTCTCGGGCCTACACACGACGAACTCAATTAACTCAAGCGAGTTCAATGATTGGGCCCAGAGGGACGATTACGAACCGTGAGCACGATTCTACGTCTGGCTTCGTGTAGTGCGTTTCGACAGGCTTCCAAATCTGCTTCCGCATCGCGCAACGTACGACGTTTCTTACTTGGGACGTCGTTGGAAGCCATAGATAATAATCGTCTCTAAGCAATGCTTATCAATCGCTGATTGGCTAAAAAAAAGATATAGCTGAATGAATGTCTAGCCGCATCAGTTGGTAGGGTAGTGAGTTGAAGCGCCGACGATGGCGGGCCTGGAGGAAGATCTATCCGTGTCGTTGCTAGAGCACCAGCAGCCAAAAAAAGGCGTTTCGTTCTGGAAGATGCGCGTACTGTTAATTCCTTGTCAGATTGTACCAACTTGCTCTTTTTATTGCTTCGAGTTTACATCCTGACCGAAGATTTATTTCTCAACGCAGATTTCTGGCCCAAAACGTGGGGACTGGTGGGAAATATTGATGCGCATGCTTTTCTTATGTATGAATATCATTGATCTATTGTGATTTTGCGTCTTCGTGTAGCGTTGCCGCGTCTTTGTTTCCTTCTCCTTCATGTTCCTCTCGCGGGGGTCGCGTATCATAGCGCCATTGTTCCTAAAAGAAGCGACAAATACCATCTCCGAAAGCCATTTTCAAAAGATTCCAGTGCTTTCAATCTACATGCATTGTGGTAAGCTGCTTGCTGCCTTTCTCGGGTTTATATCTAAACTAACGATTTCGTGTTGTACCAGTGACGCTCTTTGGATTCGCTGCGACAAAGCAACTACAGACATATTTGTATATGGTGGTGAAGCAACACGCTTACGAAGATGTTGCTGCTAAGGTAGTGTCCATTTGGTGTTGTTTACTTATTTAAAACTTACAAAGCAATTTCCTATTAAAAGCTTTTTAAACACTTGCATAGTCTGTCAATGAACTACCACCTGACTAAAAAGACGGGAAAAGTGCTGCGATGTCTTGATCGAGGCTCTACAAGCACTGACAACATTGTGAGCGTGATTTTTTTCCGTGTGGTACCTACTTTGATCGAGCTCGTGATCGTGTCCATTGTGTTTATTTTTTTATTCAAGGAAAAGATTTTATCGATCGTGACGATTGTAAGCGTAATCATGTACATTATCGTGACGACAATCGGTACACTATCCGCTTACGCTTCAAGAAGCAAACCAACGAGCATGACAATCACGCAAGCGAGAAGGCTGTTGATTCGCTGGTGAATTTTGAGACGGTCAAGTACTTTTGTACTGAAGACTATGAGCTTGCGCAGTATATGGCGAGCATTTTTCTCTATCAAAGTCGCAGCTGTCTACGCGATGCCTCATGAATACGATTGTCGTGGCGCAACAAATAATTCAGCAGACATGTCTGGGTATTTGTCCTTTGATTTCGGCCCGCAACATTTACTTAAACGAGATGACCGTCGGTGATTTTGTTGCTGTTACCGTATACATCACACAAACATCTTTAAACCATTGGATTCACTTGGCAATATTTATAATACGATTGTCCAATCATTTGTCGATATGGAAAACTTGGTGGAACTGCTAGAACTTGAACCTGAAACCCAGGATATGCCAGATGCCTTGGCTCTTGAGGTTTCTCCCACAGCTAGTACAGTCTCGTTTCACAACGTGTGCTTCCGGTATCCGGGACAGCCAATGACCAACAGTCTGAAAGACGTGAGCTTTACCGTGCAAACGGGACAAACCGTCGCTATCGTGGGCTCAACTGGGTCTGACAAGACGACAATAAGTCGATTACTCTTCCGCCTTTACTGGGTCTGGCAAGACGACAATAAGTCGATTACTCTTCCGCCTTTATGATGTATTATTGGGTAAGATATCCATAAATGGGCAAAATATTGCCACTGTTCACCAGAAATCTCTTCGTCAAGTATTGGCATCGTGCCACAAGATACAGTCATGTTCAACAACAGTCTCCGCTACAATGTAAGTTTATTGTTGCCTTTTGCTTTTGGACGGCCTACTGTAACGTTTTTGTTCATGTGATTTTTTCCAATGGTTTAGCTCACAAACGGACGTAGCAACTGCTCGGAAGAGGAATTAATTGCAGCTGTCAAGGTAGCCAGTATCTATGATTTCATCATGTCGCTGCCCGACCGGTTTGATTCGCTGGTTGGTGAGCGTGGACTAAAATTGAGTGGTGGTACGAAACAGCGCATTGCGATCGCGCGGCTGGTTTTAAAGAATCCGTCAGTCGTTGTATTGGACGAAGCTACTTCGTCGTTAGACACTGTGACGGAAAAAAGGATCCATCAAGCTCTAAATGCAGTCTGTAGAGGTCGCACGGCACTTGTCATCGCTCACCGACTCTCGACTGTAGGTCGTGCAGATAATATCATTGTACTCGAGAAAGGTCGTATGGTTGAAAGTGGAAACCGTGCTAAGCTACTTCTCAAAGAAGGCCGTATGTTACTTATTGGAGTCATGTCTTGCTTTCATCACTGACTTTTGTGTGATAACCTGTAGGTTATTTTCAATTATGGAAACAGCAATCCGGTGAAAATGAACTACCGACAGCACTGAAGGAATGACGGAATAATCGTTGCATGTGTACCGCTACAAATATTTTTGTTGTGGGACGCAGTTATGCAAATATTCGGCGGTGATTCACTTGTATAGTTGTCAAACCTAGAAAGGTGTCAGTTAGTTATGACGAAGAACTGCACTCGGGCTCGTATGATGCCCTGCAACTTTTCCTTAGCTTGTAATACTCATCGTGATCTCGTGTGCAGAGAGAGCACAACCAGTGACAAATCACTCGCTTCCCAAACAATGTGGAACAGGCGATTATTCTTGGCTATTGCAAGCATCAGTACTTTCGGCAAGCTCTGTTTGACTGCATCCAAAGATTATTTCGATTAGGTATCCCAATGCAGCTCAACATCTTAATTCAACGGCTGAAAAAGAGAGTGTGTTGAGCGCTAGCGTGCTTCACCATATCGTTAACAATAGTAATCCACTCGTAACCTAAACTTATTCCCAGTTTAACGTCTTCCACGGGAAAATGTCAAGCAAATCGAAATATCCACAACGTACCTCGTAGCCGTAAAGTCCACAGTCTTATACGCGATTGCGATATCCAGTAATATGTGTAATAACACACTGCATGCGTGTTGGAAGGACCAGCGCCGCGCAAATGGGTGAAATGCAACTTTTCAGCAAAATGCATTTTGGGTAATACCCAAATTTATGGGTCATACTCAATTTTATACATACATTTAATTAGGTTAAGTATTAAACTTAAATTTAATATAGTCACTTTTGTTCTTTACACACAAGACTCACAAGTACACTGTTGGGGCTAGTACGTTCTCTTGAGGGCGGAACGCAATTTATCTCTCGTGGAGTGTGAAGTATCGTGGCTTGCTTACGTTTTACTTTATGGATTCTTTCGGAGTGGATAATTGGAGTGAATAAAGTTATTAACTTTATTACATTGTTATCTCGCTACTTTCGCAGTTACATTGCTTCTTACGTCTGGAGTACGTGGAATAACTGCAAACATACGCATTGGAGCAGTAATGGCAGACGACAGTAATGATGAACAATGCGCAACGAAACGTGACAGCAAAGAAACAATCGCGAGAAAACGACTGGTGGCAGAAAGAAAATGCCCAAGTGAATATATTTGACTTTAATTAATTATAGTCAATCACAAATACACAGAAATTGAGTATACCTAATTTTTGGTCTTGTTCGATGATGTTCAACCATAATGCCATCGCATCTTGATATAGCGCTGTATTTTTACACGGTGTACTCGCCATGCATAATTACACGAGTATTTATGCCAATATGTTACTAAACCAAGGCGTTTGTTCTTTTCGATTGACCGATCGTTGGTTCAAGACATCCAACTACTGCCCTGATCTTGTTTGGATCAGGGAGAACTCCGTTCTCGTCAACAAAGCATCCAAGAACCAGTACTTTGGATGCAACGAAGGCGTATTTTTCATGTTCAACCTTACTGTGGATGAACACATCAAAGTAACTCGGTGCAAATTCCCGGACTGAGCTTAATAGATGTGTAATAGCATATCTCTTGTACATTTCAAGGGCGTTCTCTGCATCATCACCGGCTATTCCCGATGCATCCAGCTTGGGAAGCTTATTGCTGTGAGAGGAAGATCTTTCTCACATAAGAATTTGATCGAGAGGTTAAGTAGGGTTCTCTATCAATGATGATATCTTTTCTTGGTATCGGCGGTTGCACCGGTAGCATAGCCGTTATTACTATAAGTGTGAAAAAATCGGCCAGCTTTCTTTAAACAGAAGGTGAAGCGAGGTGGACTTGGGCACGTGACCTGCCTTTCGACGAGCTTCAAATGGCACGTCGATTTTTCTCTGCTTGGTCACGCGCTAACGTTTATTACTATATTATATGCCTGGCTCGAGGTCAATATCATATCAGTGATCCTGCACATGGCGCATCGTAAGGTGAAGAATATAGGTTGTCGAGCTGAGGATGGCACATGGTCCACTTCTTGAAAGGAAAAACTCGCGCCCACCTCCAACTAAATTTATTTTCTCCGTTACTAATATTACTGCCTACCTCGGAATCTCAATCTTTGCCATAGTTGCAGCTATTTCAATCGCTACGCTTGCTGAATTATCACCCGAGTTAACGCACAATGTGTCACAGATGAGTTCGTGAGCAAGTCATATGCTGCAAAATACTCTCTTGGCATCAGCAAGGGAGTACTTTCCAACGTGCAATCGACTACTACTGTAAAGTATATATTTTACTGCCAACGCCGAGCTCACTGTCAATATTAATTTGACCATCCCTTATGCAAGCTGCTTGAAAATGACAAGCCTCATGTTGCATTGTTCTCACGCGTCCGTTTTCAACTTTGCAAACAATGAAAGAGATTTATTTTTCTGTGCACCGTATTACCCACACATCCCTTCTTCGGTGTTGCGCAGAGCTCGATTTGAACAACGTGGGCACTTTAAAAGTGGGAAAGTCCCAGGGAATTTCCGGTAAGACGCAGGTGTAGTGAAAACATTTACACTTTTCCTAAAAAGCGAATGTTTTGAGAACTTTTGCGCAAGATCCGCGCTTGCCAGTTTTTTGTTGCAGCAGTCAACTATAGCATTCCATGACCGACATCGGAAATTTTAACTTTCCGTATTCTTCCGTGATGACTTTCGGCCGCCGAAGTAGCGGAACTGGAAGAATAAATCAATGAATACCTACCACTATCACCTGTACTTGGGTCGAATTGATCATAGATCATTATACTCACATTCCTCCATATTAAGATATTGTAAAAACGTAATTCGATAGTCGGAATTGTGATTACCAGGCCTCTTCCAATATGGCATTTGCCAAATTTGTCATATTTAACTTATATGTGGCCAAATCCGAACCTTAAATATGGCAAATATGGCACCTCAATTGGCAATCATATTTATCATACGATATTATATTTCCTACAGCTGTGAGGGCATGGCCTGGACCTCTTTAAATTGTTTCGCGTGCATAATTCCCTACAACGTTATGTCCATCAAACTGGACCTGTAAATATCCTTCTCCTACCCCATCACAGAAAAATCCGACTCTACGCGGCTGGTGCCTGGAAACACACACGAAAGCCCACCGCCGAAGTCGCACAGGCGCGGTAAGCGCTGCTGCAAAACAGCACCCCAAGCATCCGAGAAGCTCGTCCAAGATTATGAGCATTTAAGATGCCTTGGAGTTCAGTCTGCGAGCGATATAAGCACGCAGACTCTTGTGCTCCTCCTCTATGGCGTCGATCTCTTGTTGGCTGAACGTAGTGTCCAATCGGTCACGCATATAGATGACCAGGTCAACAAATTCTATATCTGCCATTTTCGCAAATTGAAAAGGTAAGCACGGAGGCATCGTATTCATGGGTCCATTTCTATCGTTGCGCTCGGGTTAGATAGACGCAACTCCAGAGGCCAGGTCGACAATCAGCTGGCCGAAGGTCGCTGCCAGAATGTTGACTTCTTCATTAGTCAGTTTCCCCATAGATTGATAGACAAATGAACCTCTACCACGCAAGAAAGAAATCACGTCATCCTTTGAGATTACCCAGACTCCCGATGTGTAATAGTGAGCAGTCTCCTGTTGCTGTATTTGTGAAATTTGAGCTGCATTTAGAGGTCCTTGCATGCCTGTTAGATCACGAAGCGCAGATATGAACGCCTTGAAGGCATCCAGTTGTTGTTGAACAAGGAGAGCAGTGGTCTGCAGTATTTTGAATAGGAGGTCCACATCAACAACAATGGAGGTCATCGACAAAACATTAATCCACCAAACCTGCGAAGGCTTACAACTGGGATTCTTAGTTTCGATTTCAGCGAACCCAGCGATGCGGTTAGAAACGAACAACCTTAAAACTCTTCCGAGAGAGAGTCAGCGAATCATCGCTACTTTTGGGCACTTTGATTTCAATTCTTTGATGAAATTAAACTGGCGGCGTAAACAAGAAATGGTGGCGGTCAGTGTTTCATAGATCTTCCCGCCATATAGCTTCATAACATCTCTTTGGAAAACAAGATCGAGTTGGTGCGCACCACACCAGATGCGGATCAAGCGACTTCCTCAAGCGACTTCCGGCAGGCTGCAGATGCCCAGCCATTAGCGAAACAAGACCCCGAACTCTGCCTGTAGCCGGTGCGTACACGCACGGTGCGGCTAGAGCACAGAGGAAGACTTTCCTAAAGTGGCGATGTGCCGCTACTCAGCCGATACGCCCTTATAACCGGGATTAGTAAGAGAGAACTCTCTTACTCGGTGCCAAGATTCCACTTTGGTTTACTAGTAATCACAATCTAACGCCTTAACACAAGGATCCCTTAATAAGGGGGTAGCTAAGGAAAGAACTTCCATTATGATACTACACTCACTACGCGCGCGACCGGTCGAGTTCGAGCGTCCTGTAGTCTTTGAGTGAAATGTAAACTGAATGTATATTTAATATGTAATTAGCCTAAATTAATTTAAACTAATGTAAACTATATGTAATACTAAGTAGAACTTACTAAATTCGTACCTAGCTAAAATGTAGTGTACACCACCTGTGTAATAATACGTGGCTGGCTGCCACGCCACCACCAAGGGCTCCTGCCCTGATTGGTTAAAATAACCAATGGTCCAAAACCTTTCGGACCGGTCAATACTGACCCCAACCGTAGTGTACTTACGTACACTACCTACTAGATGTGACTCGAATGTAAACCTGTTACATCCTCCCCCATCAAGACTATTGCCTACGCAATAAACGAAATTTTGTTGGAGAACTCCAACTGCCAGTACCTCTGGCTATCCATGATCACCATTAGTGGTGCTATGGAGTCTCCTCAAGAGGAGGTAGACTATTCCGAAAACTCGGAGGTGGATGTCCTTGGGGATATCTCCCCAACGGTTGACTGCTACGACAGCGCCGAACGGCGGTGTCGGCAGCCTAATCCGTTCCCCACACGTAGGGAAAATGCGCTAACCAGTGCGCCACCCCTGCCAATGTCGGATGATACATCCGGATCGCCGAAGGCGATCATAACCAATGAGATGGATGCAGCTCATGAGAGCCAACTTGCCGCACAGGCACTAAGGGCTGCGTTACGCGCCCCCAAAAGCCTACCAAGGGCGGCATATAATTTTGACGGTCCTCGTTACCTCCCAAAGTAGGCTAGGCGTGTGGTAAGGAATGGTTTAGCATCCTATACCCCTGCCCCCGCGCCTAACAGCCGTATCAATGCGAATGCCGGGAGAAACTCCGGCAACAACTGCTTACGCAAAAGAAGTTCACTAGCGTCTCATACTGAGAGCGCCTAGACAGGCAGGCACAAGGTGCCCCTGTTGAGAACCTCCGCGAGGTTCCTATCGTTCTCCGGGAGAAAGTGCTGATGATGCGGAGAAGAAGTTCTGCGCTTGGTCGGAAGAGGAGAAGCTTCTCCCCAGCTTCAATGATCTGCACGACAGCTATTCCCGTCGATACATTTGGGTAGAGAGGGCTTTGCGCCTGGCATTCGCCAGAGCCAAAGCGATGGAGCTATACGTGCCCCATATCGCACGCGCTACGCCAGCGCCCCTGTCTCCACCACGGTGCCAGAGTGACAGTGTGGGTGCCACATCTGCCTCCGGCAAACTACCGATCACTGGGAGTGATGGGGATTCTCGTGCCCCTTTGGTCGTTGACCTGCAGCGGGATTCTCCCGCTCGTAAGCGTCAACGACGTCGCGGCAATCCTGCCGTAGGGGAGTATCGGACTTCCACGAACTCTGTGAGTGTGGATAATTCTTCCACTTCACCAGATACTCGGTTTGACCCCGGTGATGGCGTCGCGCCATCAGACGCTCCACATGATAGTGTGGAGTACCCTCCGCATCAAGCATTGGAGGAGGAGGTAGCGCAATCGCGACGTGAGATTCGCGAGCGCTGTGATCGACACAGCCATCGCTTCCATGATATCCACGAGGGACTCCGCGATGAGTGGGATGCCACTGAACGCTTTAAGAAGCGGCTTGCCTCTCTCGAGACGACCGTTGCGGAGCTTCGTGGTCGCATTTTAGCCCTGTCGGGATTACTCCGCCCTTCCGTGTCTTACGGCTCTTACGGCTATCCGCCTTTCCACCCCCCACCCCCTCCAGGAGGGGGGACCGCCTCCGGGTCCTGGTATGACTTAAGCATACCCACATAGAAGGTTGGATGCGTACGCATCACCTTCGGGATGTCCAAGAAATACGATAAGCCCTTTCGGGCTAGTACCTTAAAAGGTCACACAAACCTGGGGCGCAGTTTATTCCGCAACACGTTGGAAACTGCATGTGTAGGAAGATTTTTAGCGTTTGATAAAACACTTTATCCTACTTTGTACACCTTTTTGTTACGCCGCCCCTTGCGGTCAGCTTGCTCCTTCTGCTTGTCTTGGCTTTCCGCCATGGCATCGCAGACGTGTCGTAAGACACTAAGGCGCGTCGATAAGAACTTATCGATGTGCTTTCGCACAGATACAGGGCTGACATCAGGGAATTTACCCCCCTCAATCCCTGGGCCACACACACGTGGCGTCAACGGAACCCGCGGATTCACTAATCCGTTCACGTAAAACGGGGTAAACCCCGTAGATGCATGGACCGAATTGTTAATATCAAATTCGGCCATAGGAAGCATCTCACTCCAACTCTTTGTAGAATCCAGACATAAACTACGGAGAATATCCTAACAACGCGATTAACGCGTTCCGTTTGACCGTCCTTCTGCGGATGATCCGCAGTGGACATGAGGAGCTTGGTGCCCAGCACCTTAAACAACGCTCCCCAAAAACTGTCCCGTTAAACGGGGGTCCCGATCCGACAAAACTGAATCGGGTAGACCATGCTGTCGAAAGACACGGTCTAGGAACACTTTAGCTGTTCCTTGTCCATCTATGGACTCTTGCACCGCCTCCAGGTGAGCCATCTTGCTCAAACGGTCTACAAAGACCCATATGCCGGTGTTTCCGGCCTTATCTTTCGGAAAACCGAAGATAAAATCCATACTAATGGATTTCCAACACTCTGTTGAAACAGAAAATCTCGCCAAAGGCGCAGCTGAACTTGCAGAGGGTTTAACCCTCTGACACGTCTCCCAGGTGCGTATGTACGCACCGACCCACTTATACATGTTGGGCCACCAATACAAAGCGCTTAAATCGCTGTAGGTCTTATCCCGACCTAAATGACCCCCCGTAGGGGCGTCATGTGCCTCAAAGAGGACTCTATATTTCAGTTCCTCATCATGAGGAACAAACACCCGCGGAGTGTCCTCCGCGCTCGTGCTATAATACAGCAAATCGTCACAGTAACTGTAACGGTGTAACCGAGCTCTAGCTCGACTTGACAGGGTAGGCTCAGACGAGCCAAGTCCCTTTCCACCCAACGCGCTGATAAGCGCCGTACACTGTGGGTCTTTCTCATACGCCTGGCGTATGAGATCCACCACAGACGAGGTGGAGAATGTCGCGTGAGCGAGATCGTAATCGGGACGACGCGATAACGCGTCTGAAAGCACGTTCTGCTTGCCAGGTTCATACTTAACCTCAAAGTTATACTCCGCAAAGAAGGAGAGACAATGGGCCATCCGTTGGGAGAGATGAGGAGACTTCGTCGCTTTACGTAAGGACGCGTGGTCAGTATAAACCACGAACGGCTTTGAGCAGAGTAGGTGAACCCTAAATTTGACAAGAGCATACTTCATTGCAAGTAGCTCCTTGTCATGAACGGGATAATTCCGTTCCGCAGCTTTAAGCTGCCTTGACTCAAACGCAATTACGCGCTCCCTTCCTGCATCGTCTGCTTGTAACAAAGCACATCCGATTGCGAAATCGGAGGCGTCGCAGATGACGCTAAAAAGTTTCTTAGAGTCTGGGAGAGCAAGAACGGGAGCTTTTAACAAGATCCCCTTAACCGCTTCAAAGGCGTTTTGGTGTTTGAATTCCCAACACTAGTCAACATCCTTCGTAAGAAGCTCCGTCAATGGCTTCGCCATTTCAGCGTAGTTATCGCTGTATTTGTGGAGATACTTGGCTAATCTAAGCCACTCCCATAAATCTCTAAGATTTACAGGCGAAGGCCACTCCACAATGGCTTTCACCTTCGCGGGATCCGCCTGCACTCCATCCTTACCGATGAACCATCCGATGAAAGGAATTTCCTCAGCGCCAAAAATACATTTGGATGCGTTTGAATAGAGTTTATGCTCTCGCATACATTCGAGCACAGCTCGAAGGTGTATAAGATGCGTCTGAACATCAGACGAGTTGCCTTCCGCGCGACTATGAACGAATATATCGTCGAAGTACGTCTGAGCGTACTTTCTATGAGGGCGGAAGAGTTGAGTCACCAAGAGATTGAAAGTCGCTGGCGCATTCGAAATCCCCTGTGGAATAACAAGCCACTCCCACAGCATGCCACTAGGCGTGATAACCGCTGTCTGCGGAATATCGGACGCTCGCATGAGCACCTGATAATACCCGTCCACCAGATCTAAGGCACTGTACACCGTACAGCCCGCCATATTCTTCTGGAGGACATCCTTCCGAGGAATCGGAGTCTGCATGGGTAATGTAGCTGCATTCAGCTTGTTGTACACATGCACAATGCGCCACTTTCCGTTCGGTTTCCGAACACAAAAAGTGGGAGATGAGTGGGGAGACTTACTCTCCCGTACCATCCCTGCCTCTTGTTTCCCCTTAAAGAATGCGTCGATGACGTCGCACTGCTCCTTGGGGAGAGGCCACTGCCTAGTGACGCAGTATTTGGTTCCAGGAACCAAATAAATTTCATGTCGGACTCCCCGATCCGGTGGTAACCCCATCGGCGGGTTGTCACTAATGACATCTTCAAATTCCTTTAGTAAGGAATGGTAAGGGTCCTCAGGATCCGCGAGGATCTTGAGGACGCTTCGGGCATCCAATTCCTGTTTGGTTTTCACCAAAACTGACTCGTCCATCGTGGATGAGGAGTTCAACTCCTCTTCCGGACGTAATACGACAACCTCGTCGATTTCATCTGCTTTCAAAGCAGTTTCAAACTCGTTGAAGGACATCTCCTCCAACGACAACAGTTCGCCTACCCCAGGCACCCGTTCAAGGCTTACGCCTTCTGTGACAATACCTGCCACACTATTCAGCATCCGATATGACTGCTGACTACTGGCCTCGGGACTCATCCCGAGACCCAGATGGATGGAGTCAATTGCCCCATCTATTGGAAGCGCATAGCGCCTATCCACAGAGGTCTCTACCTCTACCACCGGTGACTCGCCGGTCTCACCTACAACGGCGTAGTCGGAATCATTTACGACGTGCGAAAGAGACGAACTACAGGTCTCTTCGCGTGGAAGCGCCTCTCGCTTAACTACAGGGGTCTCTACCCCTCCCACTGGAGTCGCCTCAGAGGAATCCACCTCTACCAATGGCGACTCGCCAGTCTCACCTATAACGGCGGGGTCGGAATCATTTCCGACGTGCGAAAGAGACGAACTACGGGTCTCTTCGCGTGGAAGAGCCTCGCGCTTAACCACAGGGGTCTCTAACCCAACCACTGGAGTCGCCTCAGAGGAATCCACCTCTGCCACTGGCAACTCACCAGTCTCATCGTTAACGGCGTGGGGATTAACCGCCGAATCCCCCTCGTCAAGGAACACTTCCTTGACATCATTGGTACTGATCATTTCAGACGCCCAATCTCTGGCATCTCACGCCAGAATCGCTTTTGCGATCGAGCAAAGGTGGGTTCATGACTCGCCAATGCTTCACCCGATCTCGGGTGCGTTGAGCAAATGGACTTAGACTTCCAGTCTATCCATGGCTCGTGGCGTTCCAGCCACTTCATACCCAGAATGAGGTCATACCTCGAGTCCAAATCCAGGACTAGGAAACGTTCTAAGCTGTCGAAGTCTGCAAACTTCAGCTTAAGGTCAATCGAGACATTGGGTACAGAAACCTTTACACCCGTCGCAAGACGGACCGTGACAACGTCACGAGAACGTGCCTCTAGGGCCTCGGCATACAGCAGACTCTTCTCCACAGAAGCTCGTATGACATAATTGTCAGACGCTCCAGAGTCTATCACGAATCTCCAAGGCTTATCAAAGCCTTTCACGTCCGCAGGGACTACCAGCAACCCTGGCTGGTACACCAACTCGGTGCCTGAAAGCACCGCTTCCCTCGGGGCTTTGTGCTGTCGTACCCTACTCTGGGGATTAACAGCACTGAGGGGTCCCCCAGTAGGGCGCCTCGCACCTAATCGGAGCCGTCGTTTCCCGACGGCTTGGGCGAGGGCCTTTTTGCCGCCCTCGGCCCCTTCCAGCGACTATCTCGCTGGGTATTTGTGGACATTTGTTCCCCAGATGATCCACGCTTCCACATAGGAAGCACCTTAGCGGCCCACGCCGCTGCAACATAGCTAAGAGCTCTGCCCCGAAGCTCTGTGAAAAAGAGTCAGAATGACTCTTAGCGAGAGGTTTCTCCTCCGCTTCGACCTGACTCAGGTCCATGGGTTCAGGACCCACCTTAGAGGAACGAAAGTTCCTCTCGGCGTTGAACGCCATCTTAAACGCCTCTCTCAGGGATTGGGGTCGGCATCGGAACAGTTCCGAACGTGCTGGCCCTTCTTTCAGGCCTCCCATGAAGAAAGAGATGGACACATAGTCCGATTACGCTTTCGCGTACATCCCTGCCAACAGGGTCTTCAGTTCTTGGACATATGTCTCCAAGTCCCTAGTGCCCTGACGGCACCTCCAAAACGCCAGCTGATTCTGGAAAACCAGATCAGGCGTTGCATACCTGTCCATAAGCTTTCGCTTAAGGACTCCCCAGTTCGGGAACACGGTCGTGACCGAATCCTGAAACGTAAACGCCCATGTACGGGCTTTGCCCGTAAGATGGTTCAGTGCAAGTCCCACTTGCAGGTCATCCTCGATCACGTTCGCTGTGGCGAATGCGGTTTAAACCTCTCGAAGCCACACATAAAGGTTTTCACCTTTCTCGCCGGTGAATACCTTTATCTTAAACGATAATGGGGGTCGCACCCCCGTGGAACTACCTCCACTACAACTCGCCTCATGAGCGATGAGGGCATTTACCCTTGCCTTTACGGCCTCAAGGACCTGCCCCACTAGGAGCTTCATGCCTTCGTCACCCAATAAGGGTAACAACCTTTTAAGGGCTTCCTGTTGGACGAGGGTCAAACTATCCCAATCATCCTGATTCATCCTTTGCAGAGGATGCATTAGTCTACCAACACAGGTGTTGGATTGACTACAAGTGCTACCAGATGTAGCCGGTGCGTATACGCACGGTGCGACTAGCGCACAGAGGAAGACTCTTCCTTAAAACGGTAGCTACCGCTACTTAGCCGATACGCCCTTGTAAAGCGCTTAGTAGGAGAGTTCTCCTACTCGGGGCCAAGATTCCCGATTTGGTTTACTACGTAGCCTTAACGGCTGTATTCCCTTTACGGGATGTAAGTAAAGGGAGGGCTCCCTCTTACCTACGACACTCACTGCGCGCGCGACCGGTCGAGGTCGCACGTCCGCAAAATAGAGTGAAATGTAAACTGAATATATTTAATATGTAATTAGCCTAAATATATTTAAACTAATATAAACTATATGTAATACTAAGTAGAATATTCCTAATTCGTACCTAGCTAAAATGTAGTGTACACACCTATGTACTGACACGTGGATGGCTGACACACCACCACACCAAGGGCCCCTGCCCTGATTGGTTAAAATAACCAAAGGTTCAGAACCTTTCAAACCGGCCAACACTGACCTCAACCGTGGTGTACTCATGTACACCAACACTAAATGTAACCCGAATGTAACCCCGTTACACAGACGCCGTCGTCAGCTAATACCCCGGCTTTCTCAACCCGACGTTTGGCCATATGAAGAAACACCGGATACAGAAAGATGTCGATGTCGTACTCGCGGGCCAGCATCCATTCCAGAATAAACTGGAATAGGGTCATCCAGGCCTCGCCCGCCCGACTCCGGCGCTGTTTCCGACGCTTCTGAAACAGGATCAGGTATTGGTCACGCAACTTACGACCCGCGGGAAGGATGAGATAATGGGTAGACTCACAGATCGCCAGGCAGTGGGCTGTATTAAAAGCCCGAAGTCGACCCAGAAGCGAATCGACCCAAGGAGTCGACGCGGATATGGAGTCCAAATTGGCGCTGAGCAGCACTTCCCATGGTCGATCTGCATACAGACGGGTGATTTGCGGTCCTGTGACTAGATCCGCCCGCCACGCAGACGGGTAAGGGGTTTTCAAAGCTGGAGGGAAGAGCCAGAAATCTGGTCGGGACATCGACCGGGCTAGATCTTGCTTGGTCAGGGCTGATCGGTGCAAGCTACCGATCTGCCCCGGTGACCATCGCAAAGTGGCATATGAAGTCAGCGAAGGAAGAGGTCGAACTACGATCGACACCCCTTTCAATAGGGCGTGATGGCGCAGCCCATATGTGCCAGGCTGGAACGAAGGCACCGATCCAGTTGACTCACGCGTCCGTGCAACACCATCACCCTGGGAGCTGATCACCTTATCAGCCCCCGATGCAGGCTTCGCTGGTACAGGACCTCGGCGTTGATCGGATTGGGACTTGGACAAAGCAGTGAACAAGAACTCATAATCTCCCGATTCGTTCCCCAAGTCCTCTCCGGAGGAGATCTCGATATGCTTGGTGTGAGCAGCGCGGGGGCGTAAGGGCGCATGCGATTTGACGGTGATAGATGTGTCGGCTGCGTCCGATCTTGGTCTTGGAGGATGCGCCATCGTCTTGGCTTTCTTTTGAGGCACCGCTCGCTTCTCCTCGAATTCGGAGTCGCGCGCTACGCCCCGCGCCCTTGAGCCCCTCGAAGCGTCCTTACGCTTCTTGGAATTTTTTGGAATCTTGGAATATTGACTTTTGTCCAATGAATGCCGTCGTTTCCGATCTCGGTGCAGATCGATCAGAGCGGCCGATGCAGATCGGTCAACGCTAGAGCCTGTAGCCGGACGCAGGTACAGCAATTCAGTCAACTGTTGGTGGCACCGATCTACGGCCACCCAACGACGGTTTGACTACTGGGTCCAGGCGTCCGATCGGCTTTGGAAGGACTCGACCTTCTCTATCTGGTCCTTGACCACGACCTGCAACTCGCCAATCTGCGTCTCCAGGTCACTCTGTTGGGTGCGGAGTAAAGTCCGATCGGACTGATCCTCCAACCTCTGCCGGTTGACCAGCGCGAGGTGTTCCCGGAGGTGTGACCTGTAGGCCTCTAAACGAGACAGATCATGCCGGCGCCGATCAGCCCGTCCAAGATCGGTCGAAACTGATCGCAGTGGTCATGCGACTGCCGATCAGCCGCGAGTAAAGCGTCAAACGCTTTGGCGATGTCGGTGGGCAGCCGATCTGCACGCGAAGGAAGGTTAGAGCAGATCCAAGACGAAAACCAGACCGATCAGCTTACCTCGCGTTGTTTGTTGGGCGATCTGGGCCCGAAGATGCGTGTTCTCGGTGATCACCTCCTGCAACTTCGCGGAAATGGGGATCAAAGTGTTCACTTTCTTCCGAAGTTGCAGGAGTGATGTATTTTTAACGTCCAACTGCGACTGAAGCTCCCGAAGCTGATCGACCCCCATATGATGACCATCCGGTGTGTCGGACTCTGGAGTGTTGGAGGGCTGTCAGATCGGGCCGATCTGGGAGGTGAATTGACATGGGGCGATTGGGAACACATGGCACCTGCAGCAACGAGCGTCAAGAGGTTACAAGATGATCAGGTGCACAAGTACAAATACCTGGCGAGGGCGGACTCGAAGATCTGTCCATCGGTGAGGAAGTCTGTTACTGTACTGCGAAGATCTGGAATGACAACTGGTGGTGAGATCGGGTCGCTACCGTTGTGCGGCTGCGACCAGACTTAGGGGCGGCTGTGGTGAAGTGGATTCAAGATTGGTGGAAAACAAGGGGGCTTTTAAGCCTATCGTGTGCAAGAAGTGTCAAGAACACAGATTTTGTTAAGTCACATGATATTGCGTGTACTTTACATATTTCATGTTTGTACATATTGGGGACCGTAGGGAAATAGGATTGGTTAGTTTTGGATTTTCGGTCGTTTAACTCACAACAAGGAAGTAGTTATCATCTCTGCCAAGTCCGTTAGTCGCCTCTGCACGCCGCGGAGTGTTTGGGAGAAGAGGGTCGAGTAATCCCCTCTAGCTCATTATAACCGGACGGGACGCGTTACAGACGCACTTGGCCCTCCGGAAGTCCCTCTACGGGAGTACGCATTGGTCGGATTCGCAAGCCCACGTTACACACGTTTGGAACGTGTAAGCAGGTTTTTTATTGTTACGTGAAGATATCGTTCGTGGAGTTTGTTACGTTCTTGTTGGATCTCCATATTGGAATATTGGTCTTTTATTCTCGTATTGGTTGGGATATACGATCGGTTATGCGATCTGCCCTTTGAAGTATACTCACTCTGATTATAACTGGTCTGCCCGTACCCAGGGTGAAGAGTTCCGCCCAGGGTACACTACCCAGCACGGTCTCGCATTTTAGACCCAAATCGATTCACGGAGACGATCCACCAAGTGTGCAACCAGCCCATTCCATCGGGTACACAAAGTGAGATGGAGACGCGACAATCGGACCAGGCGTCCTATGCTGATGATCGGTCGTCTGCTAGCAGCGGACGATCAGATCGGATCGTGGGCGAAGGTTCGCGGGGTAACCCCTCCCCGTCATTTTTGGAAGGCTGGGCACGATGGTGGTCAGTTTCTCGACACTACGGTGTTCAATTTTGAACTTGACTCCACCACACCCTGGCCGGTTGTCGATGTAGCCATGCACTTCGCATGGTGGAACTGCTTCATCAACACTGGGCTACACAAGCCTTGAATATAATAAATATACACCAGAAAAACGCTGATCGACAGGTCGCTATAAGCCAAGATTTGCGAGTCCCAAATAAGCATTACATAGTTTGCACGAAAACGGTTGGATAAGTCATCCGCATTGATTTTAGACAAGACGAGGGACATGGGAATCATGTAGTACACTCCTGAGACATGCATCATAACAATCCCGTCTGAAAGAAAGCAGATCGTCAAACTCCAGGAGAAAATTTTCACGTGCAAATACTGGAAAAAATGGGGTTTGCCGTGCTATCACGATCTTGCAGTCATTTGCGAGCAAAATTTGGATGTGGAGAATAACGTCCACGAGGTTTATCTTACGGAAACGGTTCAAAGGTCTACCAGGAACTTTACTCTCCCATTTTAATTGAAGAGTTAGAGAAAGATGATCTTCTTCCACCTGTCGCAAAACGTGCTCGCTGGCACCCGAAGGTGAAGCGCATCCGAGCCTCCATAGATCAAGAATTCCGAGATGAAACAGTTACAAATTCCCAGTGCGATTTATGTACTAATCCAGGGCACAACATTCGATCTTGTATAATGCAAAATGTCTACGAGTGAATTCTGCGATTTGGCAACTTTCAAGTGCGATTTGATTGATATTCCGTCATAGCCTTTTTTCTCATCTTTGTTATTTGTCAACTTCTGAAATGAATGTTTGTTAATTTGTTATATTTTTTTGATATTGTTGAAAATTGTTTCCGTCCTACTTGCGCAGAATAGTTGAAACCTTTAATCCGTAGATGTCCAATAGTAACTCTAATATAACCGAATCGTCTTGAGTCAATATCCCAACAGTCAATTATCAATAGACTGTGAAAATAGCACCGGTAGAAAGATTGTAAGAGTAGATGAAAGTGACCAAACCAGGGACTTGATCAAATGGAATGTGTATTGAGAATTGATTAGCTAACCTAACATGAATATACATAAGGTGTTGAAGCTATAGTAAACTTCTAACAGCTTTTGTGTTACCTACATTACTTATCCGTACAAAAATAGGTGAACTCAGAACCGAGTACAAGTACACTATTTTTAGCTACTAAAAAGTAAGAAATGCAAATTGCTACCTAAACAAACATTACTACCTAATTTTAATAATTCAAATATAACTAGACTATTTTAACACTCCTCCTCAATGTGAATTTCGTAGTCACACATGTTGAAGACAGAGCGCGGCGCGTAACTCTTTAAATCTTGAAACGGCTTTAGGGAGTCCTTCGGATAGAATGTCCTTAGTCGAAAGTTAGGTAGCTTCGATTAGTCCTTCCTGTAATTTTGAGATAATGAACTTGACACGAATATACACGTGCTTCATCTTTGATCTTGTTTCAACACCCTTGAAAACCTTGATATCCGCTTGGTTATCCATGCAAAGTTGCATGGTTAGCTTCAGTTTTACTTGTACTTCTTCAATCGACTCCTTGAAAAGAAGAAAATTTACCACGTTCGTGGAAGCAACATAATATTTTACCTCCATGGTAGATAACGATACGCCGCCTTGTTTCTTGCAAAGCCAAGCAACCAAAATGCCATCAACGAAAATGAGTCCACCAGAAGTCGACTTTCTATCTGTTTTGCATCAACCGTAATCAGCGTCGCTGTAGGCCTTGCTTGATGCTTAAGACGTCGCTCGTGACTTCACTGCACCCCATACAAAATTTAGGATGTTTGGTACCTTTGAGGTAACGCAATATCTTCTTGGCTAGTTGCCAGTATTCAATGGCGGGGTCATGAGTACGACGAGTCGCCTTGTGCACTGCGTATACGATGTCTGGACGGGTGAAGCGCGCAATCCAAAGCAAGCTGCTGACCAAAGATTGGAAGTCCTTGATTGTCACTAATCCATTACTTTTGAGTGCTTCACTCGGTTGCAGCGCTAAGTCTTCATGATCTGGTCCAATTGAAGTGCGCACCGGGTTAACATATTCCATCTTGAAATCCTTGGTGATTGCATCAATGGTGACCTCTTGGTCCAACCTTTATCCAAAGTTATCTTCAAAAGTAACTCACATACCGAGAAACTTCGAAACTTTTCGAGATTCTTGATCTCGAGGCACTTTAAATCGTCAAAAAATTGCACTACGATCTCCTCCTGAGTGCCAGTCACTAGTAAGTCGTCGATGTAGATGACTACGACGATCGTTTCACCGCTAACATTCTTGAGGTACAAACACATATCCGTGATACACTGCGAAAAAATTAATTCCAACAATTTTACGTGAATCAAGCGATTCCATAGTCATCCTGTCTGTTTCAGGCCGTAAAGCGTATTTCTGAGCTTGAGCCTTTTTTCAACTTGATCGTCCTTAGTGCATATACTCGGTTTTAGATCCATTCCTTGAGGGATGAACAGAAAAATATCGTGTTCATTTTCCTCAGCCTTAACATAGACATTTGGAATATCCCCGTTCCATGCAGACACCTTCCACTTGATTGCAAGAGGCAAAACCAGTTTCACCGTATTAATGTCGATTACCGCTGCAAAAGTTAAGGTATAATCGATACCGAAACGTTGCTTGTTGCCACATGCAACATGTCTGACCTTGAACCTTTCAATTTTTCCATCTTGATCAAGCTTGGTCTTGAAGACCCACTTGGTATGGAGAGGGCGGCAACATTGCTGCTTCTCGACAATTCTCCATACTTTATTTCGTTCAAGAGGATTAAGATCATCCTGAACCGCAATAATCCACTTGTCCTTGTTTGTCAATTTCATGGCTTGAGAAAAGTTCTTGGGGTCCATTTCCGTTACGAAATTTACGGACACAACATCATCAACTTGACTTAGGTTTTCAGTCGTAACTTCATCAATATGTGATGAATATTGATCATTTTTCTTGATTACTCTTCGGGTATCACACCGCTCGCGTTGACACTTCTTCTTTTTCTTGGTCTTCGTCTTCTTCGTGTCTTGAGCAGTGGTCGCACCCCCCCCAGATTGGCGATCTTCTACCATACTTTTTTGAAGTTGTTTGTTTTGGTCTTGGACGAGAGTTTCGAAGTTTTTGATGTGTTGAGTGACAACAACTTTTCGTTCAATCTTGAGGTAAACCTTGAACCTCTTGACCTCTTCGCTTTTCCCAACTATAACCGCAATTTGAGCTTGGTTTGCAAGTTAATCCTTGCCAGGGTTTCTGTACACGGTACAGATTGAACCAAATGCAATGATCTCTTCAAGATTTGGCTTTTTGATCGTCAAAAATTCCAAAGGCGATTGTAGACGAGATTTTTAATTTCTTGGTCTGCGGTTCAATATGTATGCAGCATATTGAACCTCATAGCCCCAAAATGTTAATGGCAATCCACTGGCGAACAGCATGCACCTAGCCATATTCATTACTGCGGTGCATGCGTTCAGCGTTTCCATTGCTGGAATGGTTGTTGGCTTCGCTTACTTGTCACTCAACACCAGTCTGCATACAAAATCCATCGAGATTTTTATACTCGTACCCTCCATCGGTACGAAGTATATGAACTTTGCAGTTAAAGTGCCGTTCGAAAAAAACCATAAAGTGTTCAAACTTTTTTGCCGCAACATCTTTTGTTTCGGCTAAGAAAACACGCACATAGTTAGATATATGATCAAAAAAAGTTGATCAAGTATCTATTACCTAGGTGATCTTTGGGAGTGATCGGTCGTTTTAGATCAGAGCATATAACTCTACCAATTCTATCAATTGGTTAATTATTGCCACTGTCTCTGACGAATCTTGGGGTTTTAGTCTGCTTGCCCTTGCGGTGAAGTGCTATTGAAAGCTATAGACCATTTTGTACCAGTGTACCAGTTGTCAAGGCGGATCGATCGGGTTGGCTGAAAGGACGGAGTGGTTTGGGTCAATCGTGTGCTTGGAGTGTTTTGTACGCAAATTTGAGGTAATACACACGGTTTACATATAGTTTACATATTGGAATTTAATTGGTTTATTAAATAAAGTGTTCGTATTACATTGGGTTGTATAAGTCGCCGCTCCGTAGGAGTCATTGGGAGCAGAGGGCTAAGAGGGTCCCCTCTTGCTCATTAATCCCGACCACGACTGAGCTCCACTGGAAGTCCCACGACGGGAAGCTCCCATTACGTTCACTCACCCCTCAAGTTCGGCCACGTTTGGAACGTGTTTTACTGGCTGGGTTACTCATCGCAATCTGCGGTCAAGTCCCAGGAATTGGTTGGATTACCCACTGCGATCTTCAGTCAAGTGCCAAAACTTATTGGCTGGATTACTCATTTCCTTTGCAATCAAGTGCCAGAGACCCTATTGGCTGGATTACTCAGTGCTACGTGCAGTTAAGTGCCAGATTTTGCCGCATTCGGAGTGACGATTTCCGCTCCGTTTGAAGATCGACTACATTGGATTATCTTTTCGTTGGAATTTTGGACTAAGTACCCCAGAAGTGGTACACCCATATTAGTACCTGCCAAGATCCTCACTGAGCAACGGTCTACCGAGTTTGTAGCCACCCACACCAATGGGTACACAAGGTGAGACGCAAGGCAAACCGGACTCAGCGTCCTGCAATGCCGATCGGACGCCCTATCGGCACCCAGGAGAAGGTTCGCGGGGTACCCCCCCCCCGTTAGTTGGTCGGCTGGGCGCAATGGTGGTTCAGTTCCGGACACTTCGGTGTTTGATTTTGAAATGAACTCCACCACACCCTGGGCACAGGTCAGACAATTCAAACTTGTGTGATCCGTCAGTTCGATGCCACTCGAGGCATCCTTTGCCAAACGTTCGATGGCATCGAAATTAAGATGTCCGAGTCTAGCATGAAAATGCATCAATGACCCTTTTTGGACATCTAATTACCGGACCGATTCCGTATCGTTCCCCTCGATAATTGCCATAACGGCCGGAAAACTTTTTTCGTTATCCACAATCACTGAAACATCAGCTTTTAAGACCTTGTTGGTCTTTTGAATGTCAAAATTTGAGAACGGGTGGACGTGTGCAACAAGTACGGTTGCCATTTACATACCCCATTTCACACCCCTTTTCCAAAAGACCATAGGACAAGATGTTTTTCGCCATGTTCTCGACGAAATATACGTTATCCTTTCGAAAGGTCTTACATTTGCCACTGTAGAGAAGCACATGGAAGATTTTGGGGTCAACTGTTGTGAACATGGACGGGCCATCCGGAGCAGAAGCGACGCAAGGTACAGGTACATGATGGTAAGCGACAGACGGATGATATATCAGGTTGATTGGTCGATGTTGCATATCAGTATGGGTAGAGTTGATTGGTCGATATTAGGTAATTCGTTGATTTTAGGATATAAGGATAAATAAAGTTCTATTTTTGCGTCTGATAAACACGATCATCTATTGGGAAAGCGTGATAACTTCGCGCCTCTCTTTCATTGCATACGCACCTTACCCTTCCCGGGCAGTAGCACGTAGTGAACTTTTTTATCCCACCGGCAGACGAAAAGTTCCGAAGAACTCATCCTCAACTACGCCCGCTATGTCAGCGGCCCCTTTTGGAAAGGCTACTGGGAGGGTGATAGAGCCAAGTTTTCTTACCTCTTCCCCCATTGGTTTGAATCTATCCTCTACAAGTTCGGCTGCTCTAAGCGGCCCTTGGGAACTCTAGGTGGATTTTTGTAAAATCCGTCGATATGCACATAGAAAGTGCAGATCGACCCCCTCCCTCTTAAGTTTAGGCTAGGAATACAAATATATTGGGTATTTCCTTATCAATATAGGCTTAAGAGGCTCGACGATCAAGTGGTGAAGACTTCCGCCACGTGATCAAGTACCCCTTCGCTGATTACCACTAGATCGACAGCGTCGATCTGCGATCATCGATCTGCGACCTGCGATATGCGATCATCGATCCGCAATCTCGCCACTTCGTACAAGATCAACTTGGTCGATCTGCGATCTGCAATCATCGATCCGCGATCATCGATCCGCAATCTCGCCAATCCGCACAAGATCAACTAGGTCGACCTGTGATCTGTGATCATCGATCATCGATCTGGGAACTACGGATACGCAATCTCGCTAATTCGCACTAGATCAACTGGGTCGATCTGCGATCATCGATTTGCGATCTTCGACCCCCCGTTTTTCCCGAGATCTCGAATCGGCGATTTTCCACCAGATCGACACCTGTCGATCTGCTACGAATTCACTCGATCCGCATCGGAAATGCACGAATCTGCATCCCAGTCACCTGGAGAGCGACCCACACCCAAACCGCCGGGTACACAAAGTGAGCAAGACATAGGCCTGTCCCCAGGCCAAAAGGAGGCCCCCCTCGTTAGTCGGTAATCTGGGCATGGTGGGAACGACTGTCCAAGCCTCAAAAATTGGCCGGCCGCTCCATTTTATACAATACAATAATATATATAGGGAATTGTTAAATCGACGCCTAAAATTTGTTATATCGACGCCCTGTTAAATCGACGCCTTTCCAGGCTTTCAAACTTCGATAACGAAAGTTCGTGTGGAGTACACAAGATATGTTGCTTGGTAATGTTGTGCCAGTAAGTAAATTGTAAAAGGTAGAGAATGCGGGGAAAGCTGCGACCTGGCGTAAGGACGTCAAACGCCTCGGCTCTTCGCACTTAATAGGGAGGGCATAACTACGTAAGAGGAAGCCACTGCGCTTCATAACGTAATTTGTGGCAATTTGAACACGTTGTTGCTCGTCGACGGTAAAGTCAGGATCAAGAGCGATGGTCCTTTTTAAAGTTGTCGTGGTAGCAGCTTGTCTCTGCTTTGGCAGCGTGACTACTTCTACAACTCAGTTCGTGGAAGAGACAGACTCTCGCGTGGACTGCTACCCGCCACGTGCAAATTTTCCCGAGCCGACGGAAGAATTGTGTCTGGCTCAAGGATTTTGCTGGAAAAGTCTTGAGAACGGAGGTTTTCCGTGTGCCTTTCATGCTGCAAAGACGCCTACCGCGCAAGAGTGCGCAAATGTGCCCAAAGTATTGCACATGTGTTGTCGCAGTCCGAGATTTGCGTCGTTGAAAGTGTTAGAAGGTGCCGACACTTGCGGTAGCGTTGGCTGTTGTTTTGATGATGGAGAGTGTTTCCAGCCAATGACGAAAGGATACGAGCTCTTAACCCTGGATAAAACAACGGATGGGTGGCGTGGGACGCTGGCACTACAGCATGAAAGTCACGGTCCTTTTGGAAACTATCTGGCATTATTGGAGCTAAATGTGGTTCGACTGTCGCCTAATCAAGTCCGTATCCACATAACTGATCCTGCATTTCCACGGTATGAAGTACCAGACATGCCTGTATGACGTCAAGAAGAAAACTCTGATGAAGAAGAGGATTTTCAAGCTCATTTTACGCCACGGCCGTTCCGAGTAGCGGTCTCACGTCGTCATTCGGGGGAAGTATTGTTTAACTCAACAACTCCAGTAGAGAAAGATGAAGATTGTGCTATATTTAGTGGCTTGATATTTGAAAACCAGTTTATTGAGATTTCGACACAGCTAACGTGTAATGACGATGACAATCATATTTTGTATGTATTGGGCGAAAGACTTGGGATAGCGCATCTACGTGCTGATGATGAAGGAGACGTCTGTCCGATGTTTGCCCGCGCGCCGATCACTTCCGATTGATTATATAGAGTATTTTTTTAGAGTAGATAGATTAGATAGATGGATGGAAAAAGGGCGTCGATTTAACAAAAATTAATGGTAAATTCTCCAAAAAGAGGGAGAAAATTTAACTTATTTCCCAAATGGGGGGAATCTAAATTTTAAATATATGATTGAAATAGGAAAGCGCTATTTGCCCCCCCCAAAAATTATTTCAGCCAATCAATTTGCACTAAAGATAATGAGCTCAAACAACAGCGGAGAGGGGGGTCCAACTATTTTACTGTTCAGTATAGTACAAATCTATCTGTCCTGGACAATTCAGCTACTTAATGTCTCGTTGCTATATCGCTATCGTTAATTTTGTGTCATCATCATGTGAAACAAGCTCGCTATTCGAAATCTCTTCCTTCATAAAACGGTCAGCTTCTTGCTCTAGCATGAAGTCCAAATCTACGACGTCATCTACTGGTGCCGGCTCGTTCACGCGCTGACGAAATTCTCGTGGACGAAACGTCTCTGTCGGCCGCTGGAGGCGCACACCAGTAACGATTAAAGTTTTGTCTGGAATAGAAGGCTCCTGCTCCGGCTCCGTTCCAGCAATCGTTCCATAAGTCGTTGGTTGCTCTGATTGAGATGTGGAAACTTCTGTTTGTATTGGCAGCTGATATCTGCAGGTAGGGCACACGTTGTGTTCCAGGAGCTATCTTAGGCCACAACCCTTGTGGAAGGTGTGGCCGCACGGAGAGAAATGATTGTAACATCTTTCTCATAGTCACTCAAGCAAATGACACATTCCCTTTGGTTTTCCGTCTTCTCCATTTCTTGCGTCCAAACTTTCACAGGTACCTTGTCCAGAAAAGGTTTGCTAGTTGGCGGCGGTCCGTGCTGTTGTTCCTGCGCCCTCTGAAAAAGCTCGTGTATTGTGTTCATAAAGCCATTATTACTGTATCCCTCTGAATCGGCACCGGATGCCGACCTGAACAGCGGGATGCCATTGAGCACGGACTGCAGATATTGCGCTGGAGACGGCGTGAAGGCCATTTGCATGCCGTCGTTAAACTTTATCTATATCGTGTTCAAACAGCACAAAAAAGGTTGCGTTCACTTTACGCGATCAGTACTCACCAGCTGCCCAAGTTTCAGCGTGGGAGGATCAGCGGAAGGTGCAGAAAGATGTGCGTCGCGCCGTAGCCGTAGAAGAGTTCAGTCCTGGCACTCTGTATTTAAATGGAAAACGGAAAGTAAAGTAAATTATGTATAGTTACTTAAGTCGCTATCCAGTACTAATGAAGCTTAAAACCGTAACTGCTGTTATATGCAAAAATGTATGGCTTACCTGCAACAGCCAATGGGATTTCACTATACGGAAGAGTGCAAACTCCAAAATGGGTACACACTCTTCCAACATATCGTCGGTGGCGGTGGGATGATGAAGACAACGTTGCCATGTGTCGGTGGTTGCTGCTGTTTTGCAGTTGTTGTTTGAGCTCATCATCTTTAGTGCAAATTGATTGGCTGAAATACTTTTTGGGGGGCAAATAGCCAAAATGGGGGGGGGCAAATAGCGCTTTCCTATTTCAATCATATATTTAAAATTTAAATTCTCCCCCTATTTGGGAAATAAGTTAAACTTTCTCCCCCTTTTTGGAGAATTCCCCAAATTAATAATAAATTCAAAAGGGCGTGGATTTAACATTGTTTGGGGCGTCGATTTAACAATTCCCTATATATATAATATATTATTCTAGGAAAAATCTAATGCCCCCCCCCATTTTGGCTAATGCGCCCCCCCCAAATGAGAATCTCGAATATTTTTCCAAAAAAAGTTAGGGAATTGTTATTTCCACACACACACACCCATAATTACATCATGCAAACCTTAGTTGAAGGACAGACGCTCCTACACACGCCCGCTACCGCTTCCTGTGGCGCATTGGATTTGGACAATTCGTCCACGTTTATGTTTTTTAAACTGAACAACTTGGGTTTATTCATGGACCTATTAGAAGATTTTAAATCTTCACACGAGTAAAATGCCGCTTGCTGCCGACGTGAATATCCAAGCACTTATATCAAGATCCAGAGGGTAAGTATTCATACTACCAATTAGATGAAGAGACCGGATTCATTTGACCTTGCACTGCTTGTTGAATGTAGTTCTCGCATGTTCACGGGAGATGACCTAGCGGCAATTTGCAAGGAGATTGCATTCCGCACTCTCGGTGAAGATATTGAGGCGAAAGTAGTTTGTTTACGGCATTTTAAAGCTGCCTGGGATCAGCACGCTGCAACGCCAACGTCATCGACTCCATCGACAGTAACTCCCGGAATTCCGTATTGCTGAAGCTTGTGATGCCGGACAGTCAGGAGGTCTCCACGTGTTACCGTGGTGGGAGCGGTATGTGACGAGGCATGTCACGGGGTATAACTTTTAATATGTGACGCAAATCTTTCGTGCGGGCTGAAGCCGCTTTGTTAGCCTCCTTTTTCTTTCGTGCTCTGCCCGAACATTCTCTGCTCGTCTCTTTCCACGGTTGAAATGAAAGCGCGTTGCACTTTGTATTAGCTATCGCTGCAGCTGGAACGACGGCAACATTCTTCTCATGATCTCTACTAAATGTTTGGAAATTGGACTGAGCAAATATCATTCCAAACGGGAAGTAAGCTTGCAAGAAGGGGTGTAATAGCGCACGCTTCGCGGTAGATCTTGTGGCAGGGTTAACGTCAAATAGACGAAAAATGAAATCATAGAAGTGGCGATCTACGGGGGCCACAAGATGTAGAAGTTCTTGCAATGGCGTCGAGAGTTACCGCTTCTTGCCCATGCTGCCGTTTCTGTTTTCAACTGCCCTACGCTCCTTGTAAAGTGCAGCAGACTGATAGGGGGCACACGTCGCATCGAGCGAGATCCCGTTTGTCACAACGCGTTCGATCTGTTCAATAGATGGTCATTTTCACTCGTTTTGACTTGAGTCTGCTCCCGCCCCGACGCCACCAAGGCTGGTAACATGAAGAGAGGTTCGCCTGACATGCACTCTAGCGGCAGACAGCCCAACGACCACATATCCATCGCCTAACAGAGCAATAGACCTGCACCCACTTCAGGAGCGCGATAGGTGACGGTCTGCACCTCAAACCCCCTCGGCGCCTTCTCGTCCGCATACTCCGCCAACTCGTTGACATCCAAGCAGTTCCCAAAATCCACTAACTTTACTGGTGAAGAACACGGCGGTGAAGAGAATGACGTTCCTAATGGGGTTTCTCCGCCAGAACGTACGACGTTTTCCGGCTTGACGTCTACATGAATGAGTCCTTTGTCGTGAAGAAACGCTAGAGCTCCGCAAAGATGCACCGCTACCTGCCGCACTTCCAGTAAGGAGAGAGGTGACGCAGAGAGCACTGCATCACGTCGATTTGTTTGATTTCTCCCCTGTTCTTTCGACGACCAAACGCCTATATCCGTAGTTTTTTGCTTAAAAAAATGGCTGAGATTGATGTGGAGCACGAGTTGAGCCGGGTGCCCGACGCCACGGACCCCAGCGTTCTACATTTAGTACAGGAGTTACCAGTAGCTCAAGCACGAGACAAAAGTTGGCCTTGCTCTTCAAATGTCTCCAGTAGACGCACCACTGACAGAGCGACGGAGATATCATAACATATCGATTCAAGGGCTTACAAAAAAGTTGCTACAAAACTCACAAGCACAAGCTCCATCGACGTCGTGATCATTGATGTGCCGCAGAATGGAATATTCTCGTTTGCCCAATGCGTTAAGTTCTTGTTACCGCACGCACTTGATGGCAACGTGACGTTGCTGCTGCATGTCGTGAGGACTGCAAAAATCGAGGCATTGATAGGAGAAAATGATAGTTCGGTAAGTAGACAGTATACATACCACATGATGACGGCGAAGATGCCGCTACCAATGCGCCGCAGAAAGCGGTAGCGGGCGTTGTGTAGGAGCGTCTGTCCTTCAACTTAAGTTTGCATGATGTGATTATGGTGTGTGTGTGTGTGGAAATAACAATTCCCTAACTTTTTGTGAAAAATATCCGAAATTCTCATTTGGGGGGGCGCATTAGCCAAAACGGGGGGGGAGCATTAGATTTTTCCTTATTCTATTGTATAATATTTAATTTTAATTAAAAAGCAAATAAAATTAAAAACGCCATCATTAAACAAAATAAAGCAATGGCTTCAGTTAATGCAAAACCTAAAATAGCGGTTCTCATTAACCACACCACTTGAAAAGACTTGAATCAATATCCAACCTTTTAGCGAAACTTTTTAACCTTTTTACATCCGCCTGGAAGCACGTGGCGTCAACTACCTGACTATCACGCAGGTACTTTTGGTCGTTAACCAGATGCATACTGGCACCGGAATCAAGAAGCCAAGTACTGCATCCAGGTTTCAGCGCAAAATTCGTGATAGTCAACGAGAAATCAACTTTTTTATCGGTCTTGTTGAGACATTTAGGTCTAATGTGACCAACTTTTCTACAGCCATGACACTTTATCGCTTTCTTTTTTTCTTCCACAAAATTTACTGCTTCAGCACTAAATGCCTTAGCACTACGTGACTCTCCTTCGACTGCTTTTGAAAATTGGCATAGTTCTTCAGCATGGCGCAAGAAATACGATCGAGTATGATTAAATTTATCCATTAGTATACTATTAAAATCTGGCGAAGCATAGTGAACCACGTTATTCAAAACGAGTGTTTCACTGCCACCAACAGCTTCAGAAATCGCAAACAAGTAGAGAGAATGTTCGTTACACGAACGCTTGGGACTCTTGCTGCTTTTAAATAGCTTCATCGCCTGTGCAGAGGTGATGGATGTATGAAATGCATTCAACATCTTATTCATCGCATGTACCAAAGTCGGTGGCTCGTTCCACCACGAGTCAACTTGTCGGTTGTAATAGCGTTCGGCTGTACCGCTGAGTTATTAGCCTAATAGATCAACCTTGATATCATCACTCCAAATGTAGCCGGTGCGTAAGCGCACGGTGTGGCTAGCGCACAGAGGAAGACTTTCGTTAAGCAGCGATACGCCGCTACTTAGCCGATACGCCCTAATGAAAGGGCTTAGCGTGAGATTACTCTCTTGTGGTGGAGTCAAGTTCAAAATCGAACACGTAGTGTCTGACCACCATCGTGCCCAGCCTTCCAACTGACGGGGGGGGTACCCCGCGAACCTTCTCCTACGATCCGATCTGATCGTCCGCTGCTAGCAGACGATCGATCATCAGCACAGGACGCCTGGTCCGATTGAGCTTGCGTTGCCATCTCACCTTGTGTACCCGATGGAATGGGCTGGTTACACACTTGGTGGACCGCTGCTTGGTGGAGACTTTAGAGAAGATCGATATGGATGTACCACTAATTGGGTACTGATCCAAAATTCCAACGAAAGATAATGCGAACTAGCCGATCTGCAAACGAAGCGGAAATCTTCACTCCGAATGCGATTAAATCTGGCACTTGACCGCCCGAGGCAGTGAGTAATCCAGCCAATAGTAAATCCTGCCACTTGATTGCAGAGCAAGGAGTAATCCAGCCAATAAATGTTTCTGGCACTTGACCGCAGATCGCGATGAGTAATCCAGCCAATTCCGGGGACTTGATCGCAGATCACGATAAGTAACCCAGCCAAATAATAACCCGCCTCCCTTGAGCGGGGCCGAACTTGAGTGGTGAGTAAACGTAACGAGTTCTCCCTGTCGTGGGGCTTCCGGTGGAACTCTGTCCTGGTCGGGCTTATAAGCGTGAGGGGATTCTGTCAGCCTCCCGCTCCCAATGTCTCATATCAGAGCCACTGGCGACTTACGCAACCCGATGTAATACGAACACTATATTATTTAGCCAATAAAAATCCAATATGTAAACTATATGTAAACCGTGTGTCCGCGTACATAACACTCCAAGCACACGATTGGCCCAAAATACCGCGTCATTTCAGCCAACCATATCGATCTGCCATGAAAACTGGTACACTGGTACAAACTGGTCAAAAAATTTCACTTGCACTTCACCACACTCTCTCTCGGGGCCAAGATTTCAACAGTTTCCTTTAGCGTACGCTAAAGCTTTACCCTTACGCTTCCCTTAGTAGGGACTAGCTAGGGGAGGAACTCCTCTGCTACAACACTCACAGCACGCTCGACCTTGCACGGTCGAACGTCTAGCTGTACTTAGTGTAAAACGGAAACTGATTTATATTTAATATCTAATTAGTCTAACTTAATAAACTAATATAAACTATATGTAATACTAGGTAGAACTTACTTAATCCGTACCTAGTCGAAATGTAATGTACACCACCTGTGTACCAACACGTGGCATGTAACAGGGTTACATTGAGTTACGTTGGTGTACGTGAATACACCACGGTTGAGGTCAAGTATTGACCGGTCCGAAAGGTTTGGACCTATTGGTTATTTTAACCAATCAGGGCGAGAGCCCTTAGTGAAGGCGTGGCAGCATGCCACGTGTTGGTACACAGGTGGTGTAGTTAAATTTATGCAAGGTACGAATTGAGTAAGTTCTACTTAGTATTACATATAGTTTACATTAGTTTAATTAATTTAGGCTAATTACGTATTAAATAAAATCAGTTTACAAAATACTCTTATACTGCTACGTGTGAAGTAGAGTATCTATTTACGTGTGCTGAAAGTAGAGTATTTATTTATGACATGAAGAAGATGATCTGCGGCTGTTATTACTCCATGGTATATTCTTCACACCATGACACTTAATACTAGCGCAATGTTGTGATCTAAAGCTGAAAGCATCGGTGGCCATCTTCTTCTTCCATAGTCAATGATCCTTAGCGACAAAGATCGTGTTGAACCTTCATCATGAGTGCCAAGCGGCACACACAGCGTCTAATCAAAGTCTTGAACCTTCATCATGCGAATAACTTGAAAATTATGGCTTGGAATTATGGCTTGATTGACCTGAAGGAAGAGAATATTGAGCCAGATAGTGTGGGCAGCCGAGGACACACGACTTCTCGTTGCCTTTATCATCGTCATTGGACCCGCCGTTGGGCTTAAAAGCTGCGCCTGTGTCTTGGCTTTCTTTTGCGGTGCTGCTGGTTTCATTTCATGGTCTGGTTCACTTGTTACGTCCCG
>CM047580.1:16477966-16529722 GCA_026184515.1 Peronosclerospora sorghi
TTATCTTCGGTTTTCCGAAGGATAAGGCCGGGAACACCGGCATATTGATCTTTGTAGACCGTTTGAGCAAGATGGCTCACCTGGCAGCGGTGCCAGAGTCCATAGATGGACAAGGAACAGCAAAAGTGTTCCTAGACCGTGTCTTTCGACAACATAGTCTACCCGATTCCGTTGTGTCGGATCGGGATCCCCGTTTTACGGGACAATTCTGGGGAGCGTTGTTTAAGGTGCTAGGCACCAAGCTCCTCATGTCCACTGCGGATCATCCGCAGACGGACGGTCAGACGGAGCGCGTTAATCGCGTTGTGGAGGACATTCTCCGGAGTTTATGTCCGGATTCTCCAAAGAGTTGGAGTGAGATGCTTCCGATGGTTGAATTTGCTATCAACAATTCGGTACATGCATCTACGGTGTTTAACCCGTTTTACGTGAACGGATTAGTGAATCCGAGGGTTCCGTTGACGCCACGTGTGTGCGGCCCAGGGCTTGAGGGGGAGGATTCCCCGATGTCAGCCCTGTATCTGTGCGAAAGCACATCGATAAGTTTTTATCGACGCGCCTTAGTGTCTTACGACACGTCTGCGATGCCATGGCGGAAAGCCAAGACAAGCAGAAGGAGCAAGCTGACCGAAAGGGACGGCGTAACAAAAAGGTATACAGAGTAGGAGAAAGTGTTTTATTAAACGCTAAAAACCTTCCTACACATGCAGTTTCAAATGTGTTGCGCAATAAACAGCGCCACAGGTTTGTGGGCCCCTTTAAGGTGTAGCCCGAAAGGGCTTGTCGTACACCTTAGACATCCCCAAGGCGATGCGTACGCATCCAACCTTTTATGTCGGTATTCTTAAGCCATACCAGGACCCGGAGGCGGGGCCCCTCCTGGAGGAGGGTGGAAAGGCGGATAGCCGTAAGGCACCGCAGGACGAAGGAAGCCCGAAAGGGCTAAAATGCGACCACGAAGATCCGCAACGGTCGTCTCGATAGAGGCAAGCCGCCTCTCCAAGCGATCAGTGTCATCCCGCTCATCGCGGATCCCCTCGTGGAGATCATGGATGCGAAGGCTGTGTCGATTACAGCGCGCGCGAATCTCACGTCGCAATTGTGCGACCTCCTCCTCCAATGCTCGATGCGGAGAGTACTCTACACTTTCATGTGGAGCGGCTGATGGCGCGGCGCCATCATCGGGGTCAAACCCAGTGTCTGGTAAAGTGGGAAGGTTATCCACACTCACAGAGTTCGTGGGAGTTCGAGACTCCCCTACGGCAGGATTGCCGCGACGTCGTTGACGCTTTTGAGCGGGAGAATCCCGCTGTAGGTCAACGACCAGAGGGGCATGAGAAGCCTCTTCACTCCCAATAAGTGGGAGTTCGCCGGAAGAAGATGTGGCGACCACACTGTCTTCGGACACCAGGGTGGAGACAGGGGCGCTGGCGTAGAGCGTGCGATACGGAGCACGTAGTTGCTCCATCGCCTTAGCTTTGGCAAATGTAAGGCGCAACACCCTCTCCACCCAAATGTCTCGACGGGAATAGCTGTCATGCAGCTCATCGAAGCTGGGGAGAAGCTTCTCCCCTTCCGCCCAAGCGCGGAACTACTTCTCTGCATCATCGTCACTTTCTCCCGGAGAAAGAACGAAAGGAACCTCGCGGATGTTCTCAACAGGGGCACCCTGTGCCTGCCTGTTTAAGCGCTCTCGGTACGAGACGCTAGTGAACTGCTTTTGTGTAAGCAGTTGTTGCCGGAGTTTCTCAAGGCGTTTGCGTTGGTACGGCTGTTCTGCCGCGGGGCCAGGGGTATAGGACGCTAAACTAGTCCTTACCAAACGCCTGGCCCATCTTGGAAGGTCACGAGGACCATCGAAATTATAATCCGCCCTTGACGGGCGTTTGGGGGCGCGCAACGCAGCCCTTAGTGCCTGTGCGGCAAGTTGGGAGTCTTGATCTGCGTCGAGCTCATTAGTGATGATCGCCTTAGGCGATTCGGATGTATCATCCGGTATGGGCAGGAGTGCCGCACTAGTTAGTGCATTTTCCTCTCGTGTGGGGAAGGGATTAGGCTGCCGACAACGCCGTTCGGCGCTGTCGGAGCGGCTCACCATCGGGGAGGCATCCACTTCCGAGTTTTCGGAGTAGTCTAACTCTTCTAGAAGAGACACCATAGCACCACTAGAGGTGTACATATGGTTGGCCAGGGGAGCTGGCGTTGGAGTTCTCCAACAAAATTTTGATTATTGCGTAAGCAATAGTCTTGATGGGGGAGATGTAACGGGGTTACATTCGTGTAACACTGAGTGTTGGTGTACATGAGTACACCACGGTTGAGGTCAGTATTGGCCGGGTTGAAAGGTTTCGAACCTTTGGTTATTTTAACCAATCAGGGCATGGGCCCTTGGGGTGGTGTGTCAGCCATCCACGTGTCAGTACACAGGTGTGTACACTACATTTTAGCTAGGTACGAATTAGGAATATTCTACTTAGTTTTACATATAGTTTATATTAGTTTAAATAAGTACATATTAAATATATTCAGTTTACATTTCACTCTAAAGTACAGACGCACGACCTCGACCGGTCGTGCGTGTAGTGAGTGCCGTAGCGTAAGGGGATCCCTCCCCTTAGCTACACCCTTTGAAAGGGAGCCTTGCCGTTAAGGCACTAGTAAAGGCTAGAGTAAACTAACCCGGGAATCTTGGCCCCGAGTAGGAGAGCTCTCTCCTACTAAGCCCTTAATAAGGGCGTATCGGCTAAGTAGCGGCGAACGCCGCTTTAAGGAAAGTCTTCCTCTGTGCGCTAGCCGCACCGTGCGTATACGCACCGGCTACAGAATAGCTGTTGTACAGCACGTTAAAGTTAGGGAGACGCTTCTCCCCTTCCGCCCAAGCGCGGAATTTCCGCTCTGCCTTCTCGACATCTTCTCCTCTTAGGAGAACGAAGGGAACCTCGCGGAGGCTCTCAACAACGGCACTCCGTCCCTGTTTCCCGAGGCGCGCTCGGTACGAGGTGGTAGTGAACTGCTTCGGCGTGAGCATTTTTTCCCGGATTTGTTTCCGGCGTGCGACTTCACGCGGCTGTACAGCCGCAGGGCCAGGGATATAAGAGGATAAACCCCTTTTTACCTCGTTTTTAGCCATATTTTGGGGGTCGCGAGGACCCTTTCCTGCTTGTGCGACAGGCTGAAATTCTTGTGCCGCGCCCAATTCATTTGGAATAATCGCCTTCGGCGATTTGGATCTGTCATCCGAGGTTGTTAAGGGTGGCGCACGAGTTAGTGCATTTTCCCCACGTGTGGGGAATGGATTAGGCTGCCGCCATCGCCGTTCGGCGTTGTCGGAGCGCTCATCCTTATGGGAGATATCCCCTAGGACCTCCTCCTCCGAGATACCGGAGTTGGAGTAGTTGTCATCCCCTTCACGGGGATAATCCTCATCATCACTAAAGGTGTTCATTTTAGACCAGAAGTTCTGGCAGTTGGAGTTCTCCAACTATAATTGATTATTGCGTACCAATAGTCTTGATGGGGGAGGATGTAACAGGGTTACATTGAGTTACGTTGGTGTACGTGAATACACCACGGTTGAGGTCAAGATTTGACCGGTTCGAAAGGTTTGGACCTATTGTTCATTTTAACCAACTCGGGCGAGATACCTTAGTGAAGGCGTGACAGCCTGCCACGTGTTGGTACACAGGTGGTGTACCTTACATTTCTGCTAGGTACGAATTGAGTAAGTTCTACTTAGTATTACATATACTTTAAATTAGTTTAATTAATTTAGGCTAACTACGTATTAAATAAGATCAGTTTACAAAATACTCTTATACTGCTGTGGTAAATTGTGCCATAAAATTGGGCCTAATTAAGGGCTTAATTGGGGGCCTAATAAGGTTTGCGACTGCGGACACAAATCGGATACGTAATCGTGTACGATTGTGGGTACCACGGTGTACACATTCGCGTGTACAACTGTGGGGTACATAGACAGGACATAAACGGGACATTGTGAGATGGGACGATTACATACAGGTACTCAACGAACAGCAACGAACATAGAAGAACTACGGATAAATCAGGTCGACTGGTCGACGGAGGACGCTGGAATGGGTAGTTCTGATTGGTGGGTATTAGGTAATTGGTAGTTCTTAGGATTTAAGTGCTAATAAAGTTCTCCTTTTGCGTACGATCGAGAAGATAGTTTTAGGGACGGTACATTTGCGCCTCCCTCACTAGTATATACCTCTACGCCCCGGGTGGGAGCACTTAGTGCGTTTTTGGACCACCGGTAGGCGTAGAGTGTGAGAACTCACTCCTCAACTCCACCCGCTGTGTCAGCGGTTCTTCTGTAAAGGTTTTTGGTCTCGGGAACGTGATTGAACAGTGCTCTCACCTCTTCCCGTTTGGTTCACGTTTGGCTCCTAGAATTAGTCTGCTGTAAGCGCCCCCAGGGAACTTTAGGTGGATTTAGTGAATTTACCCCCCTCGCAGGTCTAGGCTAAGAATACATTTTACTTTGGGTATTCTGTTAGCTGATAAAGACTAGAGGCTCCGTGATCGGGCAGTGAAGACTTCCGCTGCCTGATCAAGTACCCCTTCGCCGGTCAACACCTGATCGACACTCTGCAACTTTCGACCCGCGTTGATCTGCTCGCAACTCACGCCAACTAGTGCCTGATCGACTAAATCGATCAGACCGATCAGACCGATCAGACCAATCAGAACGATCAGGTCGATAACGATCTGATTTTTGACTATTGGATCTGATCACCCCTGATCACCCCCTGACCAACGACCAGAGGCCCTGATCATCGACTATTTGCGACTGATCAAGCCTGATCAATTTTGATCATGCCTGATCGCAGCAGTCGCTTCATCACAAGTCAACTCAATCTTGCAACAAGGAATTGCAGCGTGCCATCCCCTCCACCTGGAGAGCGACCCACGCCCAAGCCGTCGGGTACACAAGGTGAGCAGGAACACAAGCAGTCAACAGACAACCGGAGGACCCCCTTCGTTAGTAAGCAGTCCGGGCGCCGTGTAACGCCTGATCAAGCGTCAAAAACTTTGATCAGCCGCTCCACCACACTGCTAGGCGCACGACCCAGACCGTTCGCACGCGCAGTAAGTCTTGTAGTCAAAGGGAGTACCTCCCTTAGCTACCCCATTTCTAAGGGAAGCCTTGTAACAAGGCGTTAGTGTTTACTAACAGTAAACTAAGGGAATCTTGGACCCGAGTAAGAGAGCGATCTCTTGCTAAGCCCTTATATAAGGGCGTATCGGCTAAGTAGCGGCGTATCGACGCTTAAGGAAAGTCTTCCTCCGTGCGCTAGCCGCACCGGGCGTGTACGCACCTGCTACATGGCAGGCAGCCACGACTTCACCAAGGGCACCCGCCCTGATTGGCTAAAACAACCAATAAGTCCAAACCTTTCGGACTGGTCAATACTTGACCTTAACCGTTGTGTATTTACGTACAACAACGTAACTAAATGTAATCCCGTTACACCAAAAATATCCGCAAGCCGATTCCGCTATTGAAATTTGTCGAATAAAATGTGCCCCATTCCTTGAATCCAGCTCCAAGGCCACGATACACCTCGGTTCCATCAAAACCTCTGATATACAGCTTGCACTCCTTTATCGAAGGCGTCTTGTAGGCATGAGGGCGATTTTCCATTAGTGTACCTATTCCATAATTACGGTTATTAAAACAAGGTTGATTTTGCGGCTTCTTTTCGGGCGTGCTTTCAAGCGACGCCAACCGCATGCAGGTACCCAAACGCATGGAGTTCTTGAAGCCGAAATTGTTCTCATCTTGAGGAACCCTTGGATTTTCGAGTTTGTCAAGACGATCGCAAAACTTTTGGAACATTTCCAAATCTTCATTCCTTCGACACCATAGGCTGCCGGTTTTTCTTCCTGAGAGCCATGATCGCTGGAAACATCATTACCCTTTGGGATCATAACCTGTTGAAAAGTGTTTTCGTCCATACTAGCGCAGAATAGTTGAAATCTCTAAGTCGTAGATGTCCAATAGTAACTCTAATATAACCGAATCGTCTTGAGTCAATATCCCAACAGTCAATTATCGATAGACTGTGAAAATGGCACCAGTAGACAGATCGTAAAGAGTAGATGAAAGTGACCGAACCAGGGACTTGATCAATGAATGGAATGTGCATTGAGAAGTGATTAGCTAGCCTAACATGAATATGCATAAGGTGTTGAAGCTATAGTAAACTTCTAACAGCTGTTGTGTTACCTACATTAGAGTACGAGTACACTATTAAATCTTCAATAAAGTCGATAGTATATATGACCGCCATGGCTCTAGCTCGGGCGAACAGTTGCAACTCCAGCTCCGCATTGTTGAAAGCTCACAAACGTCTCGAGAGGCACTGGAGCAAGCCGTGACGGAATTGAAAGCAGAGTGCGATAAGCACAGGAAATGTCGAACTAACGAAGCCGAGGCGGAGCTTCTGCAATGGGACATTCATTCCGTCTGAATCTTGAATGATTGGTAGCACTGCGTGAAAAGGTTGACGATGTTAACGAGAGAGAAAAAAACGAAGATAAACCACAAGATGTTACAAAAAGTCCTGGTAGCTGGACTGAATACAGTAAATGTTTTTCGTGGCTTCAAGCGCATTTGGCGCACTCATTCTGCCCTGCACCAGCTTTAAAACGAAGCGCAGCACACAGAAATAAAGCAATTGAAGGAATGAATGCATATTTCTGGCCTTTTTTTCAAAGCAACTAGGCAAGAAGCACGCCAGAGAAAAATCGCGATTGCATGTAGCTCACGAGCAACTTCAACTACGCGTAGCATGGGATTGTTTTACAACGACATTGCACATCTGGCGAACCGCTTGCGTGCGAGGGTGCCCCAGTATTTGAGAACTGGTGTGTGGAGAAAGTAAACGGATGTTTGGATATTTCCCCCGAGACAATTGTTCTTGGGCACGAATCGCTGAAGCTGTCGAACTTTGCAAGTGCTCGGATCAATGCATTGCTCAGTCAGCCAAGCCATTTGATGATGCATATTGGAAGGGAGCTAAGTGTGCAGTATTAAGTCGCAAGACTGATGTTGCAGGTTCTTTTTTCACTCGGCACGTCTATCACTCTCTCAAGTGCTCTAAACTGCTGGCCGTTGTCGCTTTCTTTGATTTCTACGTAGCGTCTGTAACTCGTCCACGCCTTTGCCAGATGTGGGTACTGCATCACAATTGCTTTGATTTAGCTTCCGCTTAGAAGAAGCCGCCGTTTTCTTTTTGCCATTGGAATCAGAGGCAGTGACAGCTTTGTCATGCGCTTCAGCATAGAGACACAGCTGTACCCGCTGTGCCGTCCACCATTCCGTAGCACCAGCTTGTCCGTTTTCCTTGGCAGCGCGCTGCTCATTCAACCATTTTGCTTTCGCACGTAGCTCTTTTGTGAACTTGAGAAAGTGTTGGAGCGTATACTTGCGAGGGCCGATGATGTCTACAACAAAAATCAACTTATCTCCTGATCATGGCGAGTAGGACGAGTGCAAACATACTGGCAATAGCCTCTAACGCTTCGTCAGCCATGAAAGGTACGCTCTCATCGTATGCTGCCAGCACTGCTGATGCCGTGGCAGGTCCTACCTAAACGCATACAACCACAGATCACTATCCCTGGGTGTATCCTCGACCAGCAACCGTACTAATCTTACCCCTTTCAGCACAGATAGCGCATCTGTTGCAGCGTGCAAATCACCACTCTTTAGCTCCCGAAATGCTGTTCGAGAGGCTTTCTCAACTTCGTCCTCGCTCAATCCTGTAATAAATGTCATTAACTGTGGCCGCCTACTTCGTTCAACACAACATACGTGTTAAGCAGCGGGTTTCCACACGTGTCAATTTTTTTCAAACCAATGGACGCACCACTTTCCCTTCTTTAGCTTCCATTTCATTACTTGCTGAAGCTCCTTTTTCGTGACATGCGGCTCAGGCTCGCGCTTGCGCAGTAGGGGCGGAAGCGAGACGAGATACCAGGCATCTAGCTCTGCGAGCTCGCGTTTCTGAGATTAGACACGTAAAGTCGTTGCAAAAACGGCCATTTTTTTCCGGTACGAACTCTACTGTATTTCACCTGCATAGACTGCACGACAGCGTCGTAACGTGCCCATCGTCGAGCCCAGGGCGTTTCCTCACATGAGCGCCACAGCATCGTCAATTTGACTCAGCGAGACGACGAGGCGGTGGGTGTATTTTTAGCGTTGGATTGTAGCCAATCCGCGCGCCCGATTCCAAACTCGCTAGTCGGCTCTTTTTTCACGCTCACGTGCCTCCTGCCTGCCTACTCTCTCGCAAAAAGGTTCAGGCCCGAAAATGGACTGACTCTGTGGAATGAATACCGGTCCTATTTTTGTGTCCATACGTACGTTACATACACTCACAGAGTCTCCTTCCATTTATCGTCCTCGCTAAGTTGACTCGTTTCGAGTCAAGCAAGCAACTTAGGCCTGTCCCGTGTCAGGTCGTAACGTTCTTCTCTTCCCCAGTCTGCAATCAGCAGCGCCCAGATCCGATCAAGCCCTTTCGAGCATCATGATGGAAGAGAAGGAGGCTGCCAAGGCCACCAAGCTCCTGATCGCGACGCTCCAGAAATATGGCTACGATCTCGAGGATCCGACCCAAGCGAGCTCGAGTGCTAGTACCGACTCTAGCCATAGCTCGAGCGAGTGGAGTCCAGATGAAGACGTGGACGCGACCGCTCCACGCTTTAGCGCGACGTCCTCGGCCGGCATCTTGGCTCTCCGTGATCGGAAAAACCAGCAGAGCGCATTGCACATTGCCGCGAAAAAGGGCCACTTGGATGTGTTGCGCGCGCTTGCGAAACTTCCGAAACTTTCCGAGCACTTGAACGTGGGGGACCGACATGACAACACGGCGCTGCATTTTGCTGCGAGCAGCACGAGAGCGAATGCACCAGATTTGGTGGAACTGTTACTCAACTTAGGCGCGAATCCATCGGCCATGAATATTCGTGGACAGACGCCGCTGGCCATTCACATTATGACGGCCAAGCCTGAAACTCCTGTAACCATCACAAAGCTCTTGATTGACAAGATCCGGCAGCTCAAGGATCCGTTGACACCGTCGTCACCGTCTTCACCGTCGGGTCAGCGAACGTCGATGCCCTGCATGGTTCTGAATGAACTAGTGAACGGCACGACGTACTTGCACATGGCTGTGGATCGTCAATTGGGCGAGATCGGGGGCGCGTTGGTGCAGGGAGGAGCTTCCATTAACGTGCCAGACCATAACGGCGTCATGGTGAGCGACACGATTGCAAAGAAGCTTCTCGTCAAGCTGATTACGTTCATGACGGAAGGCTCACAAGTGGCTCCGTCGGACATTGTGCGAGGCAGTTGCAAACTCTGTCGCAATCCCAAGAGTCTCTTGGATCCTCTTAAAGACTGTATCTTGTGCGGTCGCGCTGTGTGCAAAAACTGCTCCGAGAAGGCGTCGGAAATACGCAAAACCACTTCAGATGGGACGCATGTGACGCTCAAGGACAAAGACGAGGGCCGATTCTGTGCTGTTTGTTGCACCGTCAAGATTCTGAAAACCAAAAAGCACAATGAGCGCCAGAATTTTAACAAAAAGCTCATGGGGTGTAGCATGAAATAGACTAGTGGCACGCACGAAAAAATGCGGTGGTACTTACTTAACGGAAGAAAACGAGACGTCTTTTATAGTTTGTTACTTGCTGGTCTAGGTGTATCTAAGGATGTAGAAGGCAGCACAACGTTGCAAGTTTTAGCCGACTAGAGCGTTGTGGAGCAGGTACGTGAGGGAAGCGGCTGAGAAGATGCCACCAGCGTAGACAAAACCAAGCGCCAGTTGCGGGGAGTACGAGGCTTGACGATCGAGGAGATAATTACGCGAGACTTCGTACAAGAAGAGACCTGGAACGGTGAGAGCGAGCAGATTACCTGCCACGGATCCCACAAAGGCCACGACAGTGCCCAAACTACGCGACGAAATGGAGAATAACCATGCGGCGACAAGAAACAATACTGTCGTTGCTATGCGGAATGGGAAACTCTCGCGATCGCGACCTAAACAACAGATTTCCACGAGCTGACGCAGCGGTTGAAACGTCATGGGCGTTTTCAACACCATGCTGATCCCTAGCGCCAGCCGTGCTCCATTAATGAGTCGGTCATTTGCTGCAAATCCCGTGAGAATGTCACTTGGTGGTTGACCGTGGAAGCACGCGTAGCCCAAGTAAGCAAAGAGAAGATAGACACACACACCCCACCCCACGAGCATTTTGTGCACGTTCGTCATCTGCGTCTTATCATGAAGTTCCTGGTACGCACGTGGAACATTCAATTGACACACGAAACTCATCGTGACAATGGGCAATGCGTATGCCAATGCCGCCAGTTCCGAATTGAATTCATCTGACGGGTTCCTCGGAATTTGAGCAGCAAACTCGGCATCATTTTGCACTGTGCGAATACCAAGCGCCACTAAGATGTACAGTAGACACAATAGCACCAACATGTTGGCGAACCGGAGCTCGTGAATAGTCTCGGGGAGACATAAGGGACTAGCAACAAGCACAAAGAGCAGACTGACCATCTTCCGACTCATCATGTCCGTCAAAAACGGCTCAAACAAGTCCATGGCGATCACCATGTAGCTCACAATCGCTCCAAAGAGAAGTGCAAGTGTGAGTACCCGCACAGCCCACACACCGGTCGCGCCAAAGAGTCGAGAGCTTAGCGCCTCGTAGGAAAATTCGCAAGCAGTGTCACAGCACACTCGAAGCATCTCACAGGA
The DNA here is from genome assembly GCA_026184515.1 of Peronosclerospora sorghi. NCBI lineage: Eukaryota > Oomycota > Peronosporomycetes > Peronosporales > Peronosporaceae > Peronosclerospora > Peronosclerospora sorghi. The sequence goes on from CM047580.1 coordinate 16,488,778, forward strand.
ACAAAAGGCCAGCCATCCACTCATGGAAAAAAGAAATAGCGCTCCAACTTGACCAACGGCTTGGACGAGACCCGGGAGCGTCAAGACGCACGCACCCATCATGGTTGTGGCCAAGCCTAGAAAGGATGAAAACGCAGAACCTTCTTCCGTGTGGCCTGGAGCGCGAGATGGAATGGTGATGGGGATCGATGAGGATAGAGACTTATGCGCCGGGCTCTGCGCCGCGCTGGTCGTCCGCAGCAACGCCGACGACTCCATGGAAATGCGCACTAGAGTGCGTGCTTGTCCCCTACCTGTAATAAATGATTACCAAGTGGTTCTTACACTAAATATGATGAGTATTTTGACTATATTAGCCAATCAGGAATAACGTTATGGGTTGCCATATTGTTCTGGAGGACATCCTTCCGAGGAATCGGAGTTTGCATTGGTGCAGTAGCTGCATTCCCGATAGGCATAGCCCCTTTGTGTCCTAATTGCATTTGGTGCAACATTGCCATTAATCCTAAACTGGGTTCTTGCTGGACGGCCATGAACATTGTAGCCGGTGCGTATACGCACGGTGCGGCTAGCGCACAGAGGAAGACTCTTCCTTAAAGCGGTAGCTACCGCTACTTAGCCGATACGCCCTTGTAAAGGGCTCAGTAGGAGAGTTCTCCTACTCGGGGCCAAGATTCCCGGGTTAGTTTACGACTTAGCCTTAACGGCTGTATTCCCTTTACGGGATGTAAGTAAAGGGAGGACTCCGTCTTACCTACGACACTCACTGCGCGCGCGACTGGTCGAGGTCGCGCGTCCGCTAAATAGAGTGAAATGTAAACTGAATATATTTAATATGTAATTAGCCTAAATTAATATAAACTAATATAAACTATATGTAATACTAAGTAGAATATTCCTAATTCGTACCTAGCTAAAATGTAGTGTACACACCTGTGTACTGACACGTGGATGGCTGACACACCACCACACCAAGGGCCCCTTCCCTGATTGGTTAAAATAACCAAAGGTTCAAAACCTTTCAAACCGGCCAATACTGACCTCAACTGTGGTGTACTCATGTACACCAACACTAAATGTAACCCGAATGTAACCCCGTTACATCCTCCCCCATCAAGACTATTGCTTACGCAATAATCAAAATCTTGTTGGAGAACTCCAACGCCAGTTACCCTGGCCATCCATATGTTCACCTCCAGTGGTGCTATGGCGTCCCCTCTGGAAGAGGTAGACTACTCCGAAAACTCGGAGGTGGATGCCTTTGGGGATACCTCCCCAATTGTGAGCCTCTCCGACAGCGCCGAACGGCGTTGTCGGCAGCCTAATCCATTCCCCACACGTGAGGAAAATGCACTAACTAGTGCGGCACCCCTGCCCATATCGGATGATACATCCGAATCGCCAAAGGCGATCATCACTAATGAGCTGGAAGCAGCTCAAGACACCCAACTTGCCGCACAGGCACTAAGGGCTGCGTTACGCGCCTCCAAACGCCCGTCAAGGGCGGATTATAATTTTGATGGTCCTCGTGACCTTCCAAGGTGGGCCAGGCGTTTGGTAAGGACTAGTTTAGCGTCCTATACCCCTGGCCCCGCGGCTGAACAGCCGTATCAACGCGAACGCCGTGAGAAACTCCGGCAACAACTGCTTACACAAAAGCAGTTCACTAGCGTCTCGTACCGAGAGCGCTTAAACAGGCAGGCACAGGGTGCCCCTGTTGAGAACATCCGCGAGGTTCCTTTCGTTCTTTCTCCGGGAGAAAGTGACGATGATGCAGAGAAGTAGTTCCGCGCTTGGGCGGAAGGGGAGAAGCTTCTCCCCAGCTTCGATGAGCTGCATGACAGCTATTCCCGTCGAGACATTTGGGTGGAGAGGGTGTTGCGCCAGACATTTGCCAAAGCCAAAGCGATGTAGCAACTACGTGCTCCGTATCGCACGCGCTACGTCAACGCCCCTGTCTCCACCATGGTGTCCGAAGACAGTGTGATCGCCACATCTTCCTCCGGCGAACTCCCTCTTATTGGGAGTGAAGGGGCTTCTCATGCCCCTCTGTTCGTTGACCTACAGCGGGATTCTCCCGCTCAAAAGCGTCAACACGTCGCGGCAATCCTGCCGTAGGGGAGTCTCGAACTCCCACGAACTCTGTGAGTGTGGATAACCCTTCCACTTCACCAGATACTGGGTTTGACCCCGATGAGGGCGTCGCGCCATCAGCCGCTCGACATGAAAGTGTGGAGTACTATCCGCATCGAGCATTGGAGGAGGAGGTCGCGCAATTGCGACGTGAGATTCGCGAGCGCTGTGATCGACACAGCCATCGCTTCCATAATATCTACGAGGGACTCCGCGATGATCGGGATGCCACTGATCGCTTCTAGAGGCAGTTTGCCTCTATCGAGACGACCGTTGCGGAGCTTCGTGGTCGCATTTTATCCCTTTCGGGCTTACTTCGCCATGCGGTGGCTTACGGCTATCGGCCTTTCCACCCTCCTCCAGGAGGGGCCCCGCCTCCGGGTCCTGGTATGGCTTAAGCATACCGATATAAAAGGTTGGATGCGTACGCATCACCTTCGGGATGTCCAAGGTATACGATAAGCCCTTTCAGGATAGTACCTTAAAGGGTCCCACAAACCTGGGGCGCAGTTTATTACGCAACACATTTGATACTGCATGTGTAGGAAGGTTTTTAGCGTTTAATAAAACACTTTCTCCCACTTTGTACACCCTTTTGTTACGCCGCCCCTTGCGTTCAGCTTGCTCCTTCTGCTTGTCTTGGCTTTCCGCCATGGCATCGCAGACGTCTCGTAAGACACTAAGGCGCGTCGGTAAAAATTATCGATGTGCTTTCGCACAGATACAGGGCTGACATCAAGGAATCCTCCCCCCTCAAGCCCTGGGCCACACACGCGTGGCGTCAACGGAACCCTCGGATTCACCAATCCGTTCACGTAAAACGGGGTAAACCCCGTAGATGCATGTACCGAATTGTTGATAGCAAATTCAACCATCGGAAGCATCTCACTCCAACTCTTTGGAGAATCCGGACATAAACTCCGGAGAATATCCTCCACAACGCGATTAACGCATTCCGTCTGACCGTCCGTCTGCGGATGATCCGCAGTGGACATGAGGAGCTTGGTGCCTAGCACCTTAAACAACTCTCCCCAGAATTGTCCCGTAAAACGGGGATCCCGATCCGACACAACGGAATCGGGTAGACCATGCTGTCGAAACACACGGTCTAGGAGCACTTTCGATGTTCCTTGTCCATCTATGGACTCTGGCACCGCCTCCAGGTGAGCCATCTTGCTCAATCGGTCTACAAAGACCAATATGCCGGTGTTCCCGGCCTTATCCTTCGGAAAACCGAAGATAAAATCCATGCTAATGGATTTCCAACACTCCGTTGGAACCGATAAGCTCGCCAAAGGCGCAGCTGAACTTGCAGAGGGTTTAACCCTCTGACACGTCTCACAGGTGCGTATATACGCACCGACCCACTTATACATATTGGGCCACCAATACAAAGCGCTTAAAGCGCTGTAGGTCTTATCCCGACCTAAATGACCCCCGATAGGGGAGTTATGTTCCTCAAAGAGGACTCTATATTTCAGTTTTTCATCATGAGGAACTACCACCCGCGGAGTGTCCTCCGCGCTCGTGCTATAAAATAGCAGACCGTCACAGTACCTGTAACGGTGTAAACGAGCTTTAGCTTGACTTGACAGGGTTGGCTCAGACGAGCCAATACCCTTTTCACCTAACGCGCTGATAAGCGCCGTACATTGTGGGTCTTTCTCATACGCCTGGCGTATGAGATCCACCACAGACGTGGTGACGAATGTCGCGTGAGCGAGCTCGTAATCTGGACGACGCGATAACGCGTCCGCAAGCACGTTATGCTTGTCAGGTTTATACTTAACCTCAAAGTTGTACTCCGCAAAGAAGGAGAGCCAACGGGCAATCCGTTGAGAGATATGAGGCGACTTTGTCGCTGTCCGTAAGGACGCGTGGTCAGTATAAACCACGAACGGCTTTGAGCCGAGTAGGTGAACCCTAAATTTGACAAGGACATACTTCATAGCAAATATATCCTTGTCATGAACGGGATAATTTCGTTCCGCAGCTTTAAGCTGCCTCGACTCAAACGCAATTAAGCGTTCCCTTCCTGCATCGTCTTCTTGTAACAAAGCACATCCGATTGCGAAATCGGAGGCGTCGCAGAAGACACTAATGGTCTCCCAGAATCTGGGAGAGCAAGAACGGGAGCTTTGAGCAAGCTCCCCTTAACCGCTTCAAAAGCGTTTTGGTGTTCGGTTTTCCAACACCAATCAACATCCTTCTTAAGAAGGTCGGTTAATGGCTTCGCCATTTCAGCGTAATTCTCGCTATACTTGTGGAGATAGTTGGCTAATCCAAGCCACTTCCGTAAATCTCTAAGATTTAACGGCGAAGGACACTCCACAGTGGCTTTCACCTTCGCGGGATCCACCCGCACTCCATCCTTACCGATGAATCATCCGAGGAAAGGAATTTCCTCAGCACCAAAAATACATTTGGATGCGTTCGCATATAACTTATGCTCTAGCATACATTCGAGCACAGCTCGAAGGTGTATAAGGTGCGTCTGAACATCAGACGAGTCGCCTTCCGCACGACTATGGACGAATATATCGTTGAAGTACGTCTGAGCGTACTTTCTATAAGGGCGGAAGAGTTGAGTCACCAAGCGATTGAAAGTATCTGGTTCGTTTGAAAGCCCCTGTGGCATAACTAGCCACTCCCACAGCATGCCACTCGGCGTGCTGACCGCTGTAAGCGGAATATCGGATGCTCGCATGAGCACCTGATAATACCCGTCCACCAGATCTAAGGCACTGTATACAGTACAGCCCGCCATATTTTTCTGGAGGACATCCTTCCGAGGAATCGGAGTCTGAATGGTTACACTAGCTGCATTCAGCTTGTTATACGCATGAACAATGCGCCACTTTCCGTTCGGTTTACGAACACAAAAAGTGGGAGATGAGTGGGGAGACTTGCTCTCCCGTACCATCCCTGCCTCTTCTTTCCCCTTGAAGAATGCGTCGATGACGTCGCATTGCTCCTTGGGGAGAGTCCACTGCCTAGTGACGCAGTACTTGGTTCCAGGAACCAAATCAATTTCATGTCGGACTCCCCGATCCGGTGGTAACCCCATCGGCGGGTTGTCACTAATGACATCTCCAAATTCCTTTAGTAAGTAATGATAAGGGTCCTCAGAATCCGCGAGGATCTTGAGGACGCTTCGGGCATTTAATGCCTGTTTGCTTTTCACCAAAACTGACTCGTCCATCGTGGATGAGGAGTTCAAGTCCTCTTCCGGACGCAACACGACGACCTCGTCGATTTCATCTGCTTTCAAAACAGTTTCAAACTCGTTGAAGGACATCTCCTCCAACGACTACAGTTCGCCTATCCCAGGCAACCGTTCAAGGCTTACGCCTTCTGTGACAACACCTGTCACGCTATTCAGCATCCGATAGGACTGCTGACCACTGGCCTCGGGACTCATCCCGGGACCCAGATAGGGGGAGTTAATTGCCCCATCTTTTGGAAGCTCCTCGAGCCTATCCACAGAGGTCTCTACCTCTACCACCGGTGACTCGCCGGTCTCACCTACAACGGCGTAGTCGTAATCATTTCCGACGTGCGAAAGAGACGAACTACGGGTCTCTTCGCTTGGAAGCGCCTCGCGCTTAACCACAGGGGTCTCTACCCTTCCCACTGGAGTCGCCTCAGAAGAATCCACCTCTGCCACTGGCAACTCATCAGTATCACCGTTAACGGCGTGGGGATTAACCGCCGAATTCCCCTCGTTAAGGAACTCTTCCTTAACATCATTAGGAATGATCATTTCAGACATCCCAATCTCTGGCATCTCACGCCAGAATCGCTTTTGTGATCGAGCAAAGGTGGGTTCATGACTCGCCAATGCTTCACCCGATCGCGGGTGCGTTGAGCCAATGGATTTAGACTTCCAGTCTATCCATGGCTCGTGGCGTTCCAGCCACTTCATGCCCAGAATGAGGTCATACCTCGAGTCCAAATCCAGGACTAGGAAACGTTCTAAGCTATCAAAGTCTGCAAACTTCAGCTTAAGGTCAATCGAGACCTTGGGTACAGAAACCTGTACGCCCGTCGCTAGACGGACGGACCGTGACAACGTCACGAGAACGTGCCTCTAGGGACTCGGCATACAGCCGAACTCTTCTCCACAGAAGCCCGTCTGACATAATTGTCAGACGCTCCAGAGTCTATCAAGACTCTCCAAGGCTTATCAAAGCCTTTCAAGTCCCCAAGGACTACCAGCAAACCTGGCTGGTACACCAACTCGGTGCTAGAAAGCACCGTTTCCCTCGGGGATTTGTGCTGTCTTCCCCTACCCTGGGGCTTAACAGCACCGAGGGGTCCCCCAGTAGGGCGCCCCGCACCTACTGGGAGCCGTCGTTTCCCGACGGCTTGGGCGAGGGCTTTTTCCCAACCCTCGACCCCTTAAAGCGATTGTCTCGCTGGGGGTTTCGCGAACATCTGTTCCGCAGATGATCCGCGCTTCCACACAGGAAGCATCTCAGCGGCCCATGACGCTGCAACACAGCTAAGAGCTCTGCTTCGAAGCTCTGCGAAAAAAAGTCAGCGTGACTCTTAGCGGAAGGTTTCTCCTCCGCTTCGACCTGACTCATGTCCATGGGTTCGGGACCCACCTTAGAGGAACGGAAGTTCCTCTCGGCGTTAAGCGCCATCTTAAACGCCTCCTCCAGGGATTGGGGTCGTCATCGTAACATTTGAAGACGGGGATGGAAGCATCATCCGAATACGCTTTCGCGTACATCCCTGCCAACAGGGTCTTCAGTTCTTGGACATATATTTACAAGTCCCTAGTTCCCTGACGTCACCTCAAAAACGCCAGCTGATTCTGGAAAACCAGATCAGGCGTGGCAAAAATGTCCAAAGATTTTGCTTTAGGACTTCCCATTTCGGGAACGCAGTCGTGACCGAATCCTGAAACGTAAACGCCCATGTACGGGCTTTGCCCGTAAGATGGGTCAGTGCATGTCCCACTTGCAGGTGATCAGCGGTCATGTTCGCTGTGGTGAATGCGGTTTCAACCTCTCGAAACCACACATAAATGTTTTCACCTTTCTCGCCGGTGAATTCCTTTATCTTAAAGGGAATCGGAGGTCGCACCCCCGTAGACACGGGATAACTCCCGCTAAGACTCGCCTCGATAAGGGCATTCACCCTTTCACGCACGGCATCTAGGCCCTGCTCCACTAGATGGCGCATGCCATCCTCCCCCAATATGGGTAACAGCCTTTTAAAGGCTTACTGTTGGACGAAGGTCAAACTGTCCCAATCGTCCTGATTCATCCCTTTCAGAGGATGCCGTAGCCTACCAACACAGGTGTTGGATTGACTACAAGTGCTACCAGATGTAGACGGTGCGAACACGCACGGTGCGGCTAGCGCACAGAGGAAGACTTTCCTTTAAGTGGCGTCTGCCGCTACTTAGCCGATACGCCGTTATAAAAGGGCTTAGTAAGAGAGAACTCTCTTACTCGGGGCCAAGATTCCACTTTGGTTTACCAGTTAGCACAAGCTAACGCCTTAACACAAGGATCCCTTAATAAGGGGGTAGATAAGGGAACAACTCCCCTTACGCTACTGCACTCACTACGCGCGTGACCGGTCGAGGACGTGTGTCCTGTAGTCTTTTGAGTGAAATGTAAACTGAAAGTATATTTAATATGTAATTAGCCTAAATTAATTTAAACTAATGTAAACTATATGTAATACTAAGTAGAACTTACTAAATTCGTACCTAGCTAAAATGTAGTGTACACCACTGTGTACTAACACGTGGCTGGTTGCCACGCCTCCACCAAGGGCTCCTGTCCTGATTGGTTAAAATAACCAATACGTCCAAACCTTTCGGACCGGTCAATACTGACCCCAACCGTAGTGTACTCACGTACACCACACATACTAAATGTAACCAGAATGTAACCCTGCTGCATCCTCCCCCATCAAGACTATTGCTTACGCAATAAACCAATTTTAGTTGGACCTCCAACTGCCAGAACTCTGGCTTACCACCATGAGCACCTTTAGTGGTGCTGAGGATTCTCCTTGCGAAGAAAACTATTCCGATAACTCGGATGAGGATGCCGTTGGGGATATCTCCCCAAAGGCTGACTGCTCCGACAACGCCGAACGGCGATTTCGGCATCCTAATCCTTTCCCCACACGCGTGGAAAATGCTCTAACTCGTGCGCAACTATTACCAACCTCGGATGACATATCCGGATCGCCCAAGGCGATCACCACTAATGAGCTGGACGCAGATCAAGAGGCTCAAAATGCCTCACAGGAATTATAGGCTGCCTTGCACGCCCTCAAGCGCCCTCCACGGGCGGCATATCGTTTTGGAGGTCCTCGTGACATCCCAAAGTAGACCAAGAATGAGGTAAAGAAGAGTTTAGTCTTCTCACCCCTGTCCTCGCAGCTACACAGCCGCAATACATAACACGCCGGAATCAACTCCGGGAAAAACTGCTCACGCAGAAGCAGTTCACTGCTACCTCATATCGAGAGCGCCTCGAGAAACAGGCACAGGGTTCCGTTTTTGGGAACCTCCGCGAGGTTCCCTTCGTTCTCCTGCAAGAATAAGATGCCAAAGAGGCAGAGCAGAAGTTCCGCGCTTGGGCGGAGGGGAGAAACGTCTTCCCGAGTTCTTAAAACTGTACAATAGCTATTCCGAACGTGACGTTCGGATAGAGAGGGCATTGCGCTTGGCGTTTGCCAGAGCCAAAGCCATGGGGCAATTACGTGCCCCTTATCGCATGCGCTATTCTAGCTCCCGAGCCCTCACTGCGGTGCCGTAGCACAGTGCGGGTTCCGCATCTGACTCCGGAGAACTCCCAACTACTGGGCGTAAGAGTTGGGTTACCAAGCGATTAAAAGTCGATGACGCATTCGAAATCCCCTGTGGCATAACAAGCCACTCCCACAGCATACCACTAGGCGTGCTAACCGCTGTAAGCGGAATACCGGACGCTCGCATGAGCACCTGATAATACCCGTCCACCAGATCTAAGGCACTGTATACAGTACAGCCCGCCATATTTTTCTGGAGGACATCCTTCCGAGGAATCGGAGTCTGAATGGTTACACTAGCTGCATTCAGCTTGTTATACGCATGAACAATGCGCCACTTTCCGTTCGGTTTACGAACACAAAAAGTGGGAGATGAGTGGGGAGACTTGCTCTCCCGTACCATCCCTTCCTCTTCTTTCCCCTTGAAGAATGCGTCGATGACGTCGCATTGTTCCTTGTGGAGAGGCCAATGCCTAGTGACGCAGTATTTGGTTCCAGGAACCAAATCAATTTCATGTCGGACTCCCCGATCCGGTGGTAACCCCATCGGCGGGTTGTCACTAATGACATCTCCAAATTCCTTCAGTAAGGAATGGTAAGGGTCCTCAGGATCCGCAAGGATCTTGAGGCCGCTTCGGGCATTTAATGCCTGTTTGGTTTTCACCAAAACTGATTCTTCCATCGTGGATGAGGAGTTCAACTCCTCTTCCGGACGTAATACGACAACCTCGTCGATTTCATCTGCTTTCAAAGCAGCTTCAAATTAGTTGAAGGACATCTCCTCCAACGACAACAGTTCGCCTACCCCGGCAACCGTTCCAGGCTTACGCCTTCTGTGACAACACCTGTCACACTATTCAGCATCCTATAGGACTGCTTACTATAGGCCTCGGGACTCATCCCAAGACCCAGATGGGGGGAGTCAATTGCCCCATCTATTGGAAGCGCCTTGCGCCTATCCACAGAAGTCTCTACCTCTACCACCGGTGACTCTCCGGTCTCACCTACAACGGCGTAGTCGTAATCATTTACGACGTGCGAAAGAGACAAACTTCGGGTCTCTTCGCTTGGAAGCTCCTCGCGCTTAACCACAGGGGTCTCTACCCCTACCACTGGAGTCGAAACTTGTTCGCCGGACACGGCGTGGTCGGAATCAGTTCCGACCTGTAGAAGAGACGAACTTCGGGTCTCTTCTCTAAGCGCCTCAAGTTAACCTCAGAGGAATCCACCTCTTTCACTGGCGACTCACCAGTCTCGCCTATATCGGCGCGGGGATTAATAGCCGAATCCCCCTCGCCAAGGAACACTTCCTTGACCTCATTGGGATTTATCATCTCAGACATCCCAATCTCTGGTGTCTCACGCCAAAATCGCTTTTGCGACCGAGCAAAGGTGGGTTCATGACTCGCCAATGCTTCACCCGATCGCGGGTGCGTTGAGCCAATGTACTTAGACTTCCAGTCTATCCATGGCTCGTGGCGTTCCAGCCACTTCATGACCAGAATGAGTCCAAATACAGGACTAGGCAACGTTCTGAGCTATCGAAGTCTGAAAACTTCTGCTTAAGGTCAATCGAGACCTTGGGTACAGAAACCTGTACGCCCGTCGCTAGACGGACCGTGACAACGTCACAAGAACGTGCCTCTAGGGTCTCAGCATACAGCCTACTCTTTTCAACAGAAGTCCTTCTGACATAATTGTCAGACGCTCCAGAGTCTATCAAGACTCTCCGAGGCTTATCAAAGCCTTTCACGTCCGCAAGGACTACCAGCAAACCTGGCTGGTACACCAACTCGGTGCTAGAAAGCACCGTTTCCCTCGGGGCTTTGTGTTGTCGTCCCCTACCCTGGGGATTAACAGCACTGAGGGATCCCCCAGTAGGGCACCCCGCACTGACTGGGAGCCGTCGCTCCCCGACGGCTTGTGCGAGGGCCTTTTTGCCGACCTCGGCCCCTTCCAGCGACTATCTCGCTGGGGATTTTGTGGACATCTGTTCCGCAGATGATCCACGCTTCCACACAGGAATCACCTTAACGTCCCACGCCGCTGCAAAATAGCTAAGAGCTCCGACCCAAAGCTCTGTGAAAAAGAGTCAGAGTGACTCTTAGCGGAAGGTTTCCCCTCCACTTCAACCTGACTCAGGTCCATGGGTTCAGGATCCACCTTAGAGGAACAAAAAATCCTCTCGGCATTAAACGCCATCTTAAACGCCTCCTCCAGAGATTGGGGTCGGCCTCGGAAAAGCTCCGACCGTGCTGGCCCTTCTCTCAGGCCTCCCATGAACACGGGAATGGACACATCGTCCCCGTACGCTTTCGCGTACATCCCTGCCAACAGGGTCTTAAGTTCTTGGATGTACGTTTCCAAGTCCCTAGTGCCCTGACGGCACCTTAGGAACGCCAGCTGATTCTGGAAAGCAAGATCAGGCGTTGTATACATGTCCATAAGATTTCGCTTAAGTACCCCCCAGTTCGGGAACACGGTCGTGACCGAATCCTGGCACGTAAACTCCCATGTCGGGATTTTCCCTTAAGACGGATCAGTGCGAGTCCCACTTGCAGGTTATCCTCGATCACGTTCGCGGTGGCGAGTGCGGTTTCAACCTCTCGAAGCCACACATAAAGGTTTTTACCTTTCGCGCCGGTGAATTCCTTTATCTTAAAGGGCATGGGGGGCGCACCCCCGTAGACGCGGGATAACTCCCGCGAAGACTCGCCTCATGGGCGATAAGGGCATTCAACCTTTCACGCACGGCATCGAGGCTCTGCTCCACTAGATGGCGCATGACATCCTCACCCAATATGGGTAACAGCCTTTTAAAGGCTTCCTGTTGGACGGGGGTTAGCTTACCCCAATCGTCCTGATCCATCCCTTTCAGAGGATGTTGATCACCAACACAGGTGTTGGATTGACTACTAGTGCTACCAGATGTAGCCGGTGCGTAAACGCACGGTGCGGCTAGCGCACAGAGGAAGACATTCCTTTAAGCGGAGTTCACCGCTACTTAGCCGATACGCCCTTGTATAAGGGCTTAGCAAGAGATCACTCTCTTGCTCGGGGCCAAGACTCCCGGGGTGGTTTACAGTTAGCTTTTGCTAACGCCTTGTAACAAGGCTTCCCTTATAAAGGGAGGTAGAGTAAGGAGAACTCCCTTACGCTACAATACTAACTGCGCGCGCCTAGAAGTCTTAAGTATTTTTGTAACCTGAATGTATATTTAATATGTAATTAGCCTAAATTAATTTAAACTAATGTAAACTATATGAAATACTAAGTAGAACTTACTAAATTCGTACCTAGCTAAAATGTAGTGTACACCACCTATGTACTAACACGTGGCTGGCTGCCACGCCTCTACCAAGGGCTCCTGTCCTGATTGGTTAAAATAACCAATACGTCCAAACCTTTCGGACCGGTCAATACTGACCCCAACCGTGGTGTACTCACGTACACCACATACTAAATGTAAAAAGAATGTAACCCTGTTACAAAAAACTGTGACGACTGTGTGGGAAGACAACCAAGGTGCAATCGCACTTGTTTCAAACCCAGGATATCACGCCCGCACCGAGCTCGTAAACATCCACCATCATTTTATTTGGGGAAAGATCATTGCAAATTGATACCAAGTGTTTTCGTCAAAATGTACGCTAGTTGATGTGCCGTTTCTTTGTAGATCACACGAATCTCATTCGTATCTCATTCGTGTGATCTACAAAGAAACGACACATCAACTAGCGTAGATTTTGACGAAAACACTAGGTACCAAGCGACTCCAGTACTTGCGTATTTGCAAGTACTGGGAGTCAAGCTGGATGAGTTGCCGAAGTCATCGCAGTGAGTGGGAGTGTTCGAGTGTACATTGTCGATGCAACGTCAACTGCACCGGCTTAGCGCTGTATCTGGGTTGTCGTCACCGACGGACATCCTATACGATAACAGGCAAGATACAGGAACAAGACGAACATAGTGTGATCGTGCATTATGGAATCTGCGATGGAAGGATCGAATAGTGACAAGAGTTGTAGAAGAAAATGTAAAGTATTGATAGCGCTGAACTACTTTCCAACTAGTAATTCAATTTTCAATCTCAGTCTTTCTAACAATATGCGACCGAGCATTACCCAGTGTATGGTGTCGATTAAGTTTTCGACTGAGGCACTTTTCGGGGTTTGCCAATCTTTTACCTCCATTCCGTCCAGAAGCGGCGTTTGTATTGAATTTGTTGGAAGGACCCGCTCCCCGGCCGAAGCCCGTCGAGAACGGTCTGTACAGCGTTGGAGGTACATCTCAGCGATGATCCTATCACGATTGCTGCCAGACTCGTTCCCTTCGGATTGGCTGATGCTGAGCGCAAAATGGGTCGGATGCAACTTTTCGACGAAAATTCATTTTGGGTGGTAAGTACCCAAGCTTATGGGTCGTGCCCAATTTTACACTTACATTTATTAGGTTAAGTATTAAACTTAATTTAATATAGTCAATTTTTGTTTTTGTTCTTCGGGCTCAAGTCAAGTTCTTTCGTTTGTGGAGTTAGTACGCCCTAATGAGGGCAGAACGCTATAATTTATCTCGTGGAGCGATTTACCTACTGTGAAAGACTGTGGTTACTCACTTTTCCTTTGTGGAATGTTAAGAGTGGTAATTTGGAGTTAATAAAGTTGCGATTGCCTTTATTACTTTGTTATCACGTTACCTTCGCTGTTACGCTATTGTTTATGCTTGAAGTACGTTTGACTACTGGAACCTTGCGCATATAAGTGGCGATGGCGGACGAAGCGAACATGTTATGAGGCTATATGTGGGGCAAACCTACCTTGAGGAGAAGCCGAAGGCTCGCGAAGACAAAAAGGAGTCAGGGATGATGGAAATGCTCGCTAACATCATGGATCGCCTTAACAAGATCGAGGTGTCGAAGGAGGATCAAGCGCGCAAGGATAATGTGGCGCAGACACATAGGGTCGACACGAAAATGAGTATTGCGTCGCTAGGCGACACCAATGAGGACAAGCGAGTTTTCCTGATTGGCCTCCAAGAGAGGCAAAGTTTTGAGGACATATGTCACGCAGGCAAGAATACCTTCTCAAGGGAGAGGGTGTCTGCAGGTGCCGCGCGCTACGAGCAGCAAGAAAATGTGAACGGCGGGCAAAACGTCCAAGGTGGAAAAGCAAACGTTCCGCCGCAGTACTTCGGATTGGTCAGGGCACCAAGTCTAAAGGAGAAGTAGCTACAAATAAGACAATTTGACGGAATCGAGACCTACAAAGGACTAGGATCGGGTTTCCAAGCGTAAGGAAGGAAATTCCTGCGGCAAGTGAGTCTAGCTGAGGCCACGTGTGCATTTCCGTGGCCGCAAGATGTGAAGAAGAACATGCTGGGCCATTACTTGGCGGTCCCAGCAGAGTCCTACTATAATATACAAGTGGAAGGGTGGTGTGAGACACCCGCCCTGTGCTATATCATGGATAAAATGATATCCGTGCTTAACTTACAAATCACGCCCGCGCAAGGCATCAAGTTGCTGACGGCGCGAAAGATTGCTTCCCGATCGTGGTCGTACCACTATTGTACTTGACAGCAGTGGAAGAAGCGGTCGGGTCCAACTGTGAATCGTTAGTGCTGACTAACGTGATTTATCACGCAGCACCGGAGATGAGACAGATCCTCAGATCCTCATCTCCAAGTAATATGACACCCGACCGGACTACCTCAGACAGGCCGAAGAATTATGTCAATTCGCGCAGGCAGTGGAGTACCACGATATGGGACCAAGGTCGTACGGTGGCGGTACCTTGAATGCTGTATCGTGAAAGGGTAAAAAAGCACCAAAATCAAGAGCGTGTTTCGTTTGCGGCGAAACGTGACACATGCTAAGAAACTGTCCAAAGAAGAAGCACAAGAAGAAGATTTTGTGCTCACGGTGTCAAGGCACACGCGTGAAAAAATTGATGATAAGTGGATCTTGGACAGTGGTGCAAGTATGCACCTGACTAATGATATGACGTGCTTGATGGATGGGGAAGCAGTATCTGGCGTATGCTATCCGGAAGACGGCCAGCGCTTGGAAAAAAACGTAAAATACTCTGTTTATTTGACTGGAATTGCAGCTGGAAAAGGAACTTCACTGAAGATTACGAACGTCCATTACGTGGAATCTCTCACGAAGAACATATTGTGATATTGAATCCTTGAAGAAAAATGAAGCGTCTTGTCATATGTTGATGGCAGAAGGGCGCTGATTAAACGAGATACTGGAACGGCTGTTGTCGATGATATGATGACAAACAATGTTCTGACTCTACACGGAAAGGTAGACCGAGACCGAGTCAGTTTTGGTGACACCGTGATGACAGTGCTTCGCGAAAAAGATACAGATTTTCAAGCGAATAAAGATGTGCAATGCGGAACACGGATGCAGTTTCATGCACGCATGAGCCATTTAATCTATGGTCGGATCATAGCGACGGCAAAAGACACGAAATACGGGATCAAGATCACGGATTTTACTCGGCGTAAATGTTTGACCTGCGCTCAGGGAAAGCAGAGTAAAAATGTTCAGTCGAAGAGGGGCACGGGTGAGCATGCACCCATCGACCGTATAGGTGGAGTGATCTGCTTAGATCTCAAGGGACCAGTCACACCAAGGGACAGACTACGTGCGGATTTTTTTGGCCAAGACCAACGATATGGCTGCGAAAAAGTTCGAGCATTTTCTCGCTTTTTTCGAACGAAGATTCAACGCACGGACGGTGGCGCAGAGTTCAACCCTGGACTATTTTTGCAGAAATACAGGAATTTCAAGGCAGATTTTGGAAGCGGGAAATCAAGCGAGTAACGGGAAGGCTGAGCGCATGCATCGGACCGTCATGAACATGGCCCGATGCATGCTGTTCGCGAGTGGCCTGAATTTGTCTTTCTGAGGAGATGCCGCAGAGTACGCGGCATACGTGCTGAACAGAACGCCGACGAGCGCTAACGAGAGAAGAATGTCACCATTGGAAGCTTTAACAGGTGTAAAACCAAATATCGGCGAGATTGTAACATTTGGATCGCCGTGCACCGTCTACAAGAATCCTGGGACCAACACGCTAGCGCATAGGGCGCAGATGGGCATTATCATCGGAAAAGGGAAGAGACCAAGGGGTACAAGGTGTACCTGAAGCTTGATAACAATTCACGGTAACCCAGCACATAAAAATATTGAAACGCTCGATGAGACGCAGATTAAGCAGCTGAGAGATCTTTTCGAGGGTGGTGCGGGTATCCTTACGATGGAAAATGATGGTAGAAGGACAGAAGGAGCGGTGCAGATGCGAATGATGAAATTCAAGGTGCAACGGAAGATTCAGCGACGTCGTAGCAGAAGAAGAAATGATCTGCAAAAAAGGGAGTGAAAAAGAAGTCCAGGTGGACGCGCGATCGTCACCTGACGAGAAGATATGTGGAAAGCATGAATGAGGAGAAGAAAGATGAAAATGAAACCAAGGAAGATCAAGTCCAAGAAGTGAACATGATTTTGGAGAGTGATCCAAGGAATTACAGTGAAGCAGTCAAGAGTAAAAATTGTGCAAGATGGCTGAAGGCACTGAAGGAGGAACTGGATGCGTTAGAAGAAAATCAAGTCTGGAACGTTATTACAAGATCAAAGGACGTGAAACCACTTCACACGAAGTGATTTTTCAAAACGATGACCAATGCTGATGAGAAATTAGAACGTTTTAAGGCCAGGCTGGTAGCCTGGGTAAATGAACAGAAGTATGGAGTCGATTACGAATTAACACTCGCAGCAGTGATGGAGATGACCACTTTCAAATTTATACTTGGTCTATCCCGGAAGTGGAAAGTTAACGCCTTACATGGAGATATACCCAATGCCTATGTTAAGGCATTGGAAACGGAATACGAGATTTTTGTATGTGCCAAGAGGCATGGAAAATGATGACCAGAAGATGAGTGATTTGAAGGTAGAAGACGCAACCAAGCTTGTTCTACGACTGAACAAGACACTATACGGCTTGAAGCAGGCGTACAGGCTTTGGAACCGCCTGCTGCACGAAAATTTGGTGAATTTCGGTTATGAGCAGAGTAACACGGACGGATGTTTATATTTTAAAGGAATTAACGATTTTGGTGAAGTGTACCATAAAATTGGTACATAATAGGGGGTGTGACTATGGGCACCACTGTGTGTGTAACTGTAAGAATAACTGTGTGTGTACTGTGTATACAACTGTGTGTGTAACTGAAGTTGCATGGACGGTACATAGACGGGGAACCGTTAGAAGGGACGACTAGGCACGGGTACCTAACAGTTAGCGACGATCGACAGAGGAATCACGTCGACTGGTCGACGGAGTTTATTAGAATGGTGAGTTCTGATTGTCTGAAATTAGGAAAATGGTAGATATAGGGATATAAGCGTTAATAAAGTTCTCTTTTTGCGTCCAAACACTAAGGACACCTCCGGGAAGGAACCTTTGCGCCTCCCCTTATTACAACACACCTCTACGTCCCGGTCGGGAGCACTTTTGTGCGTTTTTGGTCCACCAGCAGGCGTAGAGTGTTGAGAACTCGCCCCGCGACTCCGCCCGCTGTGTCAGCGGTTCTTTTTAAAGGTTTTAAGTCTTGGAAATGTGATCGAGCAGTGCGCTCTCACCTCTTCCCCATTGGTCCACGTTTTTGAACCATAGAAATTCGGCTGCTCCAAGCGCCCCCAAGGGAACTCTAGGCGGATTTTAGTGGAAACCGTCGATCAGCCCACCGCAGATCGACCATCCTCTTAAGTTCAAGTGTAGAATACATTATATTGTGTATTCTATCCGCATACTAAGCTTAAGAGGCTCAGCGATCGGGTGGTGAAGGTTTCCGCTACCTGATCAAGTACCCCTTCCTAATCGCCACCAATATCGACGATCTACAACCTGCGACCTGCAATAAACTGTTCGCAACTCGTGCCAACTCGTAAGTAAACTTATAGATCGAGCATCGGTCTTGATCACCGATTGTTTGCGCCTGATCAAGCCTGATCACCCCTGATCATCGATCAACCCTTGATCATCCCCTGATTATTGGTCAGCGCTTCTGATCATCGACTATTTGTGCCTGATCAAGCCTGATCAAGACTGATCGCACCTAATTGACACCGGTCGGTTCATTACGAATTACCCCAATCTTGCATCAAGGAATTGCCGTGCGACATCCCCGCCACCTGAAGAGCGACCCACGCCCAAGCCGTCGGGTACACAAGGTGAGAAGAAATACAAGCAGTCACACAAGACAACCGGAGGACCCCCTTCGTTAGTCGGCAGTCCGGCGCCGTGGTAACGCCTGATCAAGCTTGAAAAACTTTGATTAGCCGCTCCACCACACGATGATATCGTGGTGGTGGGCATCTATGTAGACGACCTACCGGGTTTAGGGACTAATGCTGTGTTACGGATGGTTTTGTCTCTTAATAATCAGAGCGCATCCGCTACCACGTTTAATATTTCCAGTTTTACATAACCTTAAAGTTATACGCTGCAAAGAATGACATCCACTCGCCACAAGAGACGACCGTGCGTGAAGACGTATGGTCGGTATATACAACAAATGTTAAATCTCTCAATAGATAGATTTGAAACTTTGCCAGTTATATTTCATGGAAAGAAGGTCCTTGTCATGCACTTGGTAATTGCTTTAACTTAAAATGATTGGTAAAAGATTACGCTATCGTGATCATCGTGATCGCGTTTCCAGTGCATAGCCGATTAAAAATCGCTAGCGTCGCAAACGACGTACACCAGTCATTATTGTAGACTTTCGCTAGCGACGGGGTTCAGTCAATCTTCACTTGACATAACAAAACAGGTCGTATTCTACTCAAATTACAACTCAAGAAGGCAATAAATTTATTCTTCTTGCTTAACTTCCCAGGTTACACCTGCATTATTACGCGAGTATCTATGGAGATATGTTGCTATCCAAAAGAACTTTGGAAAGTCTGTACGTCTTTTGCTCAGGCCATTTAACTGTAAAAATGATATTTTCTTGATCAAAAAGCAGCAAAAAACAGGTAAAACAATGAGATGCGCACCAAAGTACTTTTTTGGTCTTCATTAAGATTTTGCTTACGCATGATTTTTACACTAGACGCAGTTGCTCTTATCATGTTATTCTTATTATGAATGAGCACGTAATCAAAGTAGCTCCGTGGATTTTCACGCGCGGATGCCCCTTTCTTTGAGTTCACTGTGGTGGAGTCAAGTTCAAAATCGAACACCGTAGTGTCGAGAACCTGACCACCATCGTGCCAAGCCTTCCAACTGACGGGGGGGTACCCCACGAACCTTCGCCTACGATCCGATCTGATCGTCCGCTGCTAGCAGACGACCGATCATCAGCATAGGACGCCTGGTCCGATTTCTGCGTCTCCATCTCACCTTGTGTACCCGATGGAATGGGCTGGTTACACACTTGGTGGATCGTCGCCGTGAATTGATGTTGGTCTTAAATGTGAGACCGTGCTGGGTAGTGTACCCTGGGCGGAACTCTTCACCCTGGGTACGGGCAGACCAATTATACTCAGAGTAAGTATAATCCAAAGGGCAGATCGCCTAACCGATCGTAGAGCCCAACCAATGCGAGAATAAAAGACCAATATTCCAATATGGAGATCCAACGAGAACGTAACAAACTCCACGAACTATATCTCCACGTAACAATCCAAAAACTTGCTTACACGTTCCAAACGTGTGTAACTTGAGCTTGCGAAGCCGACCAATGCTTACTCCCGTCGAGGGACTTCCGGCGGGACAAGTGCGTCTGTAACGCGTCCCGGCCGGGTATAATGAGCTAGAGGGGATTACTCGACCCTCTGCTCCCAAACACTACGCGGCGTGCAGAGGCGACCAACGTACTTAGCAAAGATGTTAACGACTTCCTTGCTGTGAGTTAAAGGCCAAAAAACAACAACTAACCAATCCTATCTCCCTACGGTCCCCAATATGTACAAACATGAAATATGTAAGTACACGCAATATCATGTGACTTACCAAAATCTGTGTTCTTGACACTCCAAGCACACGATTGGCCCAGAATACTCCGTCCTTTCATCCAACCAGATCGATCTGCCTTGACAACTGGTACACTGGTACAAACTGGTCATCAATTTTCACTTTTACTTCACCACAGGCGCCCCTGAGTCTGGTCGTAGCCGCGCAACGGTAGCGACCCGATCTCACCACATCCCAGATCTTTGCAGTAGTGGACTTGACCGATGGACAGATCTTCGTCAGGTATTTGTTGTTGTGCAGCTGATCATCTTGTAACCTCTCTTGACGTTCGTTGCTGCAGGTGCCCTGTGTCCCCAATCGCCCCATGTCAATTCGCCTCCCATATCGGCCCGATCTGACAGCCCTCGCAACACTCCAGATTCCGACACACCGGATGGGCATCATATCGGGGTCGATCAGCTCCGGAAAACAGTCCGGGAGCTTCAGTCGCAGTTGGACGTCAAGAATTCATCACTCCTGCAACTGCGGAAGGAGGTGGATACTTTAATCCCCATGTCCACGAAGTTGCAGGTGGTGATCGCCGAAAACGCGCATCTCCAGGCCCAGATCGCCCAACCAACAAGGCGAGGTAAGCTGATCGGTCTGTTTTTCGTCTTGGATCTTCTCTAACCTTCCTTCGCGTGCAGATCGGCTGCCCACCGACATCACCAAAGCGTTTGACGCTTTACTCGCGGCTGATCGGCAGTCGCATGACCACTGCGATCAGCTCCGACCGATCTTGGACGGGCTGATCGGCGCACGTCATGATCTGTCTCGTTTGGAGGCCTACAGGTCACACCTCCGGGAACAGATCGCGCTGGTCAACCGGCAGAGGTTGGAGGATCAGTCCGATCGTACTTTACTCCGCACCCAACATGGTGACCTGGAGAGGCAGCTCGGCGAGTTGCAGGTCGTGGTCAGGGACCAGATCGGGAATGTCGAGCCCTTCCAGAGCCGATCAGACGCCTGGACCCAGGAGTCAAACCGTTGTTTGGCTGTCGTAGATCGGTGCTACCAACAGCTGACCGACTTGTTGTGCCAGCGTCCGGCTGCAGGCTCTAGCGTTGACCGATCTGCATCAGCCGCTCTGATCGATCTGCACCAAGATCAGAAACGACGCCATTCATTGGCCAAAGTCAATATTCCAAGATTCCAAAAACTTCCAAGAAACGTAAGGACGCTTCGAAGGGCTTAAGGGCTCGGGGCATAGCGCACGACTCCGAACTCGAGGAGAAGCGAGCGGTGCCTCAAAAGAAAGCCAAGACGATGGCGCATCCTCCAAGACCAAGATCGGACGCAGCCGACACATCTATCACCGTCAAATCGCATGCGCCCTTACGCCCCCGCGCTGCTCACACCAAGCATATCGATATCTCCTCCGGAGAGGACTTGGGGAACGAATCGGGAGATTATGAGTTCTTGTTCACTGCTTTGTCCAAGTCCCAATCCGATCAACGCCGAGGTCCTGTACCAGCGAAGCCTGCATCGGGGGCTGATAAGGTGATCAGCTCCCAGGGTGATGGTGTTGCACGGACGCGTGAGTCAACTGGATCGGTGCCTTCGTTCCAGCCTGGCACATATGGGCTGCGCCATCACGCCCTATTGAAAGGGGTGTCGATCGTAGTTCGACCTCTTCCTTCGCTGACTTCATATGCCACTTTGCGATGGTCACCGGGGCAGATCGGTAGCTTGCACCGATCAGCCCTGACCAAGCAAGATCTAGCCCGGTCGATGTCCCGACCAGATTTCTGGCTCTTCCCTCCAGCTTTGAAAACCCCTTACCCGTCTGCGTGGCGGGCGGATCTAGTCACAGGACCGCAAATCACCCGTCTGTATGCAGATCGACCATGGGAAGTGCTGCTCAGCGCCAATTTGGACTCCATATTCGCGTCGACTCCTTGGATCGATTCGCTTCTGGGTCGACTTCGGGCTTTTAATACAGCCCACTGCCAGGCGATCTGGGAGTCTACCCATTATTTCATCCTTCCCGCGTGTCGGAAGTTACGTGACCAAGACCTGATCCTGTTTCAGAAGCGTCGGAAACAGCGCCGGAGTCGGGCGGGCAAAGCCTGGCTGACCCTATGCCAGTTTATTCTGGAAGGGATGCTGGACCGCGAGTGCGACATCGACATCTTTCTGTATCCGGTGTTTCTTCATATGGACAAACGTCGGGTTGAGAAAGCCGGGGTATTAGCTGACGACGGCGTCTGGTATCCCGGTCTTCATTGTGACGAGCCGATCGCAGACCTGAAAGACGCCTTGATCCAGATCGATCGGAAGTATACCTGGCGCAATCAGCACCAGAACCAGATGGAAGACCATCCGGCATTAACTATCGGTTGTCTGTGGGGTGATTGCGAATCTTGATGCGGCAGTAGGCTGACCAGGTAATCCATAATACATGTCATCTTTCTTTTAAAATTCCTGATCACCTGATCACTTGATCAAGTTTCATCACTTTCTCCAAAATTGTACCAACACGTTATCACACACAGTTTCCATCCACACCGCGAAATTATCACCACGTTCGTCACTCCACTACTACAGTTCATCACACTAGTTCACAATAATTCAGACCTTACACATATTCACACCGATCGATATACTTATCGGTGCTACTGCGTGTCTTGATCTTCATCTTCATGAGTCTGCATCACTGCGAAGCTATTCCGACTGACTAGTTCTCGCTCGAGCTCTCGTAGCAGTGCTCCACAATTTAGATCGAGTTCGTCGATCCAAGTTGCTTCGTCATGATCCTTCAAGCGGACCAGATATTCTCGGTGGGTGCGACCGAAACGCGTCTTCTTGACCGATCGGACATCTAGCACCTTTTCCACCTCGAATTAGTCCTCTTCCAATGGCCTCTCTTAACTGTCTTCCGGCGGCAGAGCTTCGTCAAAATCGAATCTCTCCGCTTCGTCCACCAGAAAGGCATTTTAGACCGATCGGGGAACTCTCTGACCATCTTTAGTTTGGACACATGCACGATCAGAAAGACTTTATAATCCGTGCCGATCGTGATCAGACGGGAATCATGCTCACCGATCAGCTCTGCTACGCGGAAGGGACCGTGCCACATATGAGCCAACTTCTTTGCATAGCCTTCCTTGACCCGATCGAGGTATAACCATACCCTCGCCCCTGGTTCAATACCATGAGGGCGGACCTGATCGTTATTCCGATCTGCTCGATCTTGCGTGGCCTGACGCAACTTTTCATTGATGACTTCTTTCGCATGCTGACAATGCTTCTGGACCCGCATGCGCCAACGACGGGCATCGCGATCGCGGGTCCGAGTGCAGCCGATCGGTATCGCCGCTGCAAGTGTCGATCGAGGGTCCCATCCATACGCCAGGTAGAAAGGCGTTTCTCCTCGGACCCGATCGGTTGAAGAGTTGAGTGCGAATACCAGTCTCTCTGCATACTCATCCCAGTCACGTTGGTCTGGATCGGCCACATACATCTTAATCGACCTTGTTATTGTCTGCACCATGCGTTCGGCCGATCCGTTCGCTTGCGGACGATATGCCATCGTCGCGCTCTGCTTCTGGCCTAGCATGTTATTGAACGATCGGAACACCTCAGCCATAAAACGGGTTCCCGTTCTTGTCTTATAACTTCGCTGGTGCCGAACCTTCTGAACACTCATTCCTCATAAATATGGGCGATCTGCTCCGCAGATCGGGATGCACTAGCATTTGCGATCATCAGACCAGTGAATAGGTCGATCCATATTAGCAGCTCAGTGTTGCCGAGTGTCGATCTGGGCAGCGACGGTATGTGATCCATTGCTATCACCTGGAAAGGGTAGGTAGCCTCGATATTTCCGGGCGATCGGCCCTTGATTATCGATCTGCCCTTTCCGGTATCGCAATCTGTGCAACAGCCCACATATTTCTGCACGCTCCGAAAAAGTTCTCTCCAGTGAAAGTGGGCCCTGATCTTGTGGTATGTCCAGCCTATGCCTTGATGTCCCCCTTCTAGACTCACATGGTAGTGATGAAGGACATCCGGCTGTAGCAACTCAGGGATCACAAATTTTGCTAGTCGATCTCGATCGGCACTGTCATGGTCAACGTCACGGCAGTAATGCAGCAATCCATTGTCGTCCACATCGTAACTGTCCGCGATCTTGGTACACTCTTTCGCTTGATCATTAGTTAACGAAATTGGACAGTTCACCGCGCAGATAGGCCTTCAAGATGACGATCCACTCTTCTTCGTCCTGCGCCTCGAGAATCCGCTCCGCCCTTAGCTGTTGTACAACGTACTCGCTCAGCCTTTCCTTTGGGGACGATCGGCGAGACTTCTGAATTCGCGATCTAGTCGCCGCCATCACATGTACCTTATCAGGGCTGTCCTTGGGATTGATCAACTCCGGTAGCCTGTTTATGTCCATAAGTTCATGTAGAACGGCCTCCTCGGTGATCGTCGTCCCGATCTGGTCCCGCATGGCTTGGGTCGCTAGGTGATCGGCGCTTCTGTTCCAATCCCGTTTCACGATCAATAGCTCGTGGTTGGGATAGTCTTTCAGTGCCTTCGTCACCCGATCATTCAGCAACTTCAGCCGTGGTGCCTTACAGTCAATCTCCGCGGTGATCTGCCTTATCACTAGGTTGGAGTCACCACATATGATGATCCGCCCTTTCTTTTGTGATGACAGCAGATCAAGACATAGGAGGAGTCCCCGATATTCCGCCTCGTTGACCGTTATGTCAGGCGTGAAATCGGCGGCGGCTGCCACTATAGACCATTGTGGTAACTTCCACAGTATGGCACTATAGGAGCCGACCTTCTTCTTCACGCTAGCCGATCTATCGAAACCCAAGACCAGGAGTTCCTTATCCCGATCGACGATTGGTGGCGGCATCGAGATTGACTGTCGAGGTTGCTTCCTCGGGGCAATCGCCATCAGAGCTTCATCCACTTCAGACCGAGGGGTGATACTGGCAGCCAATGTGCCGATATCTCCTCTTCTCCCTTGGTGCACTTGACGACCTCGAGGGACCACAGCGACAAGATCGCTGACCATCTGCCGAGCCAACCGTCCATCCCATCGACTGATAATAACCAGGCCAATGTCGACTTTCTTGAAAGGACCTTTCCAGATCGGCCGACCAGTAGGTTGTAGCACACATCCAAGATCCGTAGTAAAGCCAGAACTTCTTTTTCGACGATCCCATAGTTGACTTCGTTCGGCTTCAATGTCCGGCTCGTAAAATTGACCGGGTGGTACACTCCATCATGCTCTTGTACTAGAGTGGCCGAAATGGCCCAATTACTAGCATACACAATGACGATCGGCATTTTCTCCGGATCGAAGTGCTTGAGAATCGGTGCCGTCGCCATCTTGGACTTTAGCATACCGAAAGCAACCTTTGCACGCCTCATGTTATCCTCTGCCTCCAGCTGCGGAAAATCTGAGGGCAGATCAGAGTCGCAGCCCTCCCGTAAAGTTGCCCGATCTCCTTCGCGCAACATATGTCGGTCGACTTCCCGGAGCTCGTACAGCCCGGCCGCGTAAATCGCGAAGTCTTCAATGAAGCGGCTGTAGTAATTTAAGCTCTCTAAGAAGGTATGCATTGCCTTCAGTGGTCTGGGAAACGGGAGGTTGCTCAGTGACTCCAGCTCCTTAAAATTGGCCTCCAGCCCACTGATCGACACCATATGACCCAAATAGGCGACCTTGGACATGCCCAAAAACTCTTTACAGCACTGATCGACAGGTTCCAGAGATCGCATGTCTCCAACAACCGTTCGACCTTCTCGCACAGATCGCTCCATGACGAAGCAGGGATCAGAATGTCGTCGATATACGATCGCCTCCCCAGAACGGACGGTCTTCTTTCCCGAACGGGTTCACCCTCTGTAAATACATCATGGTTTTCGGTGTGGTCCAGGTCGGTACTGATCTTGAAGTGTCCATACAATGCGTTGTAGATCGGCCTATGGTAGATCTGGGGCGCGTTCTTCAAACGGAACGGAATACGGTTCCAATCGAACAGACCGAACGGCGTAACAAATGCGGAGATCTTGCGAGCCCGATCGGTCATCGAAACCACCCAAAATCCACTTGCCATATCCAGTGAGCAATACCATAGGGTCTTGCCGAGATCTTCTAGCAGATCGCTGATCAGCGGCATCGGGTACACCATAAGCTTGTTCAACCGATTTACCAACCGATAATCGATACACAACCTGATGTCGACGCCGTTCTTCTTGAGCACAATCACGATCGGTGAGGCCCACGGCAAGGTCGACGGCTTAATGATCTTGGTAACCAACAGTCCTTTAATAAGATCAGGCAATTTTTCGCGGTACTGTGGCGCCACACGTCGGCATCGCTGGGCAATCGGCTTGGCATCACCCACGTCGATGTCACAGATCGCTCCGCGAGCAGCAGGGGCTAAGGCGTTGCCTTTACCGATCAGCAGATGTTTCGTTTTTCATATAATCTTCTTTAGCTGATCTATCTGATCGGGACTGTTGACATCCCGATCACCCACTTGCAGATCGTCCAAGGTGACTTCGGGAGGATCAGCAAACACTTCAGGGAGGACTGCCATCTGGCTCTCCAGCTCCTGAATATGTTGATCCCCGCCTTCATGGATACAAACTTGATCGTCTTCCGGGATAATCTCACCCAAACCGTCCTGATCCGTTGAACACTGCTGTTCCCGATCGGCGGGCTGCCTTTCATCGACCTCTTTTTGCTTAGGCGCGCCATAGTGGTCCGCCCCAGCCATCGCATGCTACTCTTTTTATATTTCCAGCTCCGCTGTCGCCTGTTCTTGTAAAACCACCATGTTGACGAACCTTGGCTCATCTGCTTGATGGTCCACCGTGCCCGGCGACTGCGGTGCCTTTCTTCGAACCAACATCTTCTTCGGGGTAGCATCTGGGTCGTTCCACCATAGGTGAGGTATCTTCTTCCACCGGTACATCATCGCTGATCAGATCGGTGGTTGCTTGGTATGCCAAGTTCTGCCACTCGACATACCGTCTCGATCCGATCGAGACGAACCCCATATTTCTTGGCACCTCCCTTTCGCCAGACACATGCCAACAAAAGTATTGTTGTCGAGCGTAAGGGGCTTGTCACCGATATTGGTGACTCGGACAAAATCATATCGGCCGGCGCTCTTCACAAAGGTTGACACCCACCGATCTCCCCTGGTCACCCATAACTTCCTTGATCGAAAACATTTGTCGACCCGAGTATCAGCGGATTGGCCGACTGGAATGGTGACATCTTGGTCCCACCTGACCAGATCGGTGTGCGATCCGTATAGGGGCCGCCGACCAGATAACTGGATCTGGACCTCATCCGGGAGTGTAAGCACTCCATGAGACAGATCAAGGCGAATACCTGCCGGAACCATGAAATCCATGCCTAACAGGGCATCCTGACCGTCCAGCTTGCCAACCCAAGCGCTGAAGAAGTAGACCAACGAACCCGATAGGGTGATCTTCACGCGCGTCCTTCCTTCGATCATGTAATAATTTTCACCGATTCCGACGCATTCTTGCCTCTGGGTGTCGTCTATACGGCATCCGACCTTACGAGCAAAGGCGGAGTTGATAATTGAGACTTCGGCCCCAGAGTCGAACAACATCGTTTCCTTCTGGTTGTTTATCTTACCACAGGCTTTCGCCTGCTTGAACCATTTGTCTGGCGCATGATACGTCCATCCACGAGATTCCCCAGGCAGCAGATACAGCTGCATGACCACCTTCGATCGAGAATATTCATCGGTCGTGAGATTGTAGACCGGATGATCCTGATCTACGCAATTGAGAATGAAGCATGTATTGTCGGTTTTATTCTCCTTGCCGACATATGCATAGATGCCAAACGTAGATCGCTCGGCTCGATCCAGATTCCAACCTGGCGATCGTTCTAGTTTAACATCTTCTCAACTTCAGGTGGAAGCATCCCCGCGTGCTTACCCGGCACATACCACTTGCACATCAGATTGAAGAACTCTTCGATCTTGCACTGGCCGGCTTCGTGGATCTCTCAACATGACTTGCACACGAAGAGGCAGTGGTCGGTGGGGTGGACGCGTCTTTCGCACTTCTTGCATATCAGCTTCTTCCAGCAGTCCCCGCCATCGTGCTTGCTTGACCCGCAGTGAGAACACTTCTTGCGAGATCGGTCCGGATCGGACTTGTTTCCACTCCTGCCCATCCGATCTGCCTGGTCAGGCGTCGAGCTGGTTCTTGGGGCAGGTTCCGTGACGCAGATGTGACGATATTGGTCCTCGTCTGACTCCCGACTGGACTGGACGCTACTTTCTTCTTCCGATACAGTGCTGTCTTCAGTCGCGATCGCCTTAACATCACGGGCCGATCTGGTCAGGGGCCTCTTCACCGGATCGGTCTGGGTCTTAGATCTGTAGCGACCCGATCCAACAGCGACCTTCGCCCTCATGCTGCGTGAGTGTTTCAACGTCCGCAACGTCTGATCCACTTCCCCCACATCTTTGAGGCGCAGCAGAGTGAGCTGATATGCCAGCTCTTGGTCATCAAGGGTACTGATGTAGTGACCCACGTGCTCCATAGTGGCACCGGTCGGCGGGTTGCTTTCCTTGATCACTATCCCGGCGCGAATTGCAGCCACGTTCAAACGGTGCAAGTACTCAATCGGCGTCTCGTCGCCCCGCTTCTGCATATGATGGTATTTGCGGGCGCTAGAGAATCCGGAGTTGCAGTACTGCCCCTCAAATTATGAACATAGCAGATCCCAGTCAGATCGGACATCCCGACTCAACTGTTGGATCCAGTTCGCAGCCGGTCCTTTCAGCAGATCTCTGAAGATCAAACACCGTTCCTTTTTTGGTGTCTGATCCCGCAAGAAAGCAGACTTGACCCGACCAAACCACGATCTTGCTTGCTCCTCGTTGGCGTCCTTGCCAGTGAAATCCTTGAGATCAGTGGTCGCAGCCATGCGAATGCGTGGGATCGCAGTAGATCCAAAATCAAAGGCGGTCGTAGAGGCTAGGTTAGCCCTGCTCGTTCTGCCCGCACCTGCACCGTCTGACCCATAGTGGTTATCCGGATCGCCGATCGACTCCATGTCGAAATCGCTGTTTTTGCTTGATCGGCGCGGTCGGGTTGGCTGCGGCTTGCGTCTTCCTCTGCCAACTGGTCTGCCACCTAGGATAGCCTTATCCGTTGATGCCACTGACTCCATATCAACATCCCGGCAAGTATTGACATTTTTCCGGGCAGATCGGTCTTGGGCATGTGGGCGCGGAGGCGACCGGCATCGGTCTCCCATGAAACGCTCCAGCATTGCCTCAAACATGGCTTGGACGTTAGCTTGGGTCATGGTCAGCGTGTGGCATCCTCCTTTGGAGGTACTGGAACCTGTGGGGGCTCCTGGGGCCCCGACCGGCATGCAGCCCCTTGCTGCCGCACGTCCTTTTTATATTCCCATGGGGGTACGATCAGCCCCCATGGTCATCCGCTCAACACCGACCTCCAACTCCGATGAGCTATTAGAGGCAGGTGGAGACTGATCCAGCGATTTATCATCGGAAAACACATCATCGTGTGCTGCCGTGGCCTCAGCGACCTTCAATGCCACGGTGAGAGTTGGGCGGCGAACCGCCCCCACCAACGGCACCAAATGATTATGGAGGGTCGACATCGACATCTCCAGCTTCCAAGTGTCCAGATCGAACAGTTTCTGCACGTTGGAGAGGTTTTGCACTTTTATGCAGACCTCAGCCAACATCGTCAGCAGGTTCTTCACCAATAGCAACGGCCGATCGCTTTGGATCGGCTAGGTGGTGGGTCCGAGAAGGCGATCGGGGATATGGAGGTTTAGGATCCGCATGACCTGGTCTTCACGAGTAAATCGCTTTAACTCGTGGATGTAATACATCATGGTCAGGTCTTCTTCCTTGATAACCCCATCCCCGACCTGCGACTTTTCTTCCAAGTCGTCTACATCGGACGGCATCCGATCCTCTGCTTGGGAACCTTGGGAGGGTGGATCTGATCGTGCCGATCAGCCTCCAAGTCGTTTTCATCTTTTACTTTTTCATCAAAACATTCATTTAAATGCATAGGATCAGGACAAAAGTCCTGATCATTTTCGGAACTATAGCAAGACTTGCTATAGTCCCGATCGGCTCCGGGGGAGCCTTATGGGGAGGAAAAAACTTATTAATCCCGATCTGGTCCTCCAACCGGCCATATCGGACATCGCCATCCTTATCGACAACGAGAACATAAGGCGATAGCCGTTCCTGATGTCCTCTTCAGAACGATTCCACATTTAATTCCATGTAATCAATTTTTGACGAGATATCATCTCGGTGATATCCACGATCACCAAGTGATCCGGGCACGCGCACCATTGTGGTGGAGTCAAGTTCAAAATCGAACACCGTAGTGTGGAGAGCCTGACCACGATCGTGCTCAGCCTTCCAACTGACGGGGGGGAGGTATCCCGCGAGCCTTCGCCTACGATCCGATATGATCGTCCGCTGCTAGCAGACGACTGATCATCAGCATAGGACGCCTGGTCCGATTTCTGCGTCTCCATCTCACCTTGTGTACCCGATGGAATGGGCTGGTTACACCCTTGGTGGATCGTCGCCGTGAATTGATGTGGGTCTTAAATGTGAGACCGTGCTGGGTAGTGTACCCTGGGCGGAACTCTTCACCCTGGGTACGGACAGACCAATTATACTCAGAGTAAGTATAATCCAAAGGGCAGATCGCTTAACCGATCGTAGAGCCCAGCCAATGCGAGAATAAAAAACCAATATTCCAATATGTAGATCCAACGAGAACGTAACAAACTCCACGAACGATATCTCCACGTAACAATCCAAAAACTTGCTTGCACGTTCCAAACGTGTGTAACTTGAGCTTGCGAAGCCGACCAATGCTTACTCCCGTCGAGGGACTTCCGGCGGGCCAAGTGCGTCTGTAACGCGTCCCGTCCGGGTATAATGAGCTAGAGGGGATTACTCGACCCTCTGCTCCCAAACACTACGCGGCGTGCAGAGGCGACCAACGTACTTAGCAAAGATGTTAACGACTTCCTTGCTGTGAGTTAAAGGCCAAAAAACAACAACTAACCAATCCTATCTCCCTACGGTCCCCAATATGTACAAACATGAAATATGTAAGTACACGCAATATCATGTGACTTACCAAAATCTGTGTTCTTGACACTCCAAGCACACGATTGGCCCAGAATACTCCGTCCTTTCATCCAACCAGATCGATCTGCCTTGAAAACTGGTACACTGCTACAAACTGGTCAACAATTTTCACTTGCACTTCACCACACAACTGTTCTTTGCTTGCGATCGTAGTATGCCTTTTGTGGTTTTTGTGCTGCAAGCAAGTTCTTTCTTGCTAAATCAATTATCCTCAGACGGTCTTGGACAAACTTTTGTGCAAAGTCTGCGATGGGAATTTCTTCGGCTCTGAAACTGGGTAACTCTTGCACTATTGCGTTTCTTACTTTCCGTCCTGTGTCGACTCAAATGGTGTTAGTTGAGTCGAAGAGCTAACCATAGTTGCGTGAGCGAATTCTATGGTTCCCAAATGTGATACCCAGTCTCGTCCGTGATAGTATACCATGAACCAAAGAGCGTCTTCCATCACCAGGTTTTGTCGCTCAGTTTGTCCATCTGCCTGTGGGCGATGCGCGGTTTTCAATGACACGTTACGCCCATAATGGATATCAACGAGGCCCAAAACGTAGACGTAAACTTCGTGTCTCGGTCACTTATGATGACTTTTGGTATTCCATACTGACGAACTACAGCGTAGAAGAAATCTAGCTGCATCGGAAGCGTCTGCCGTGGTATGCATTGGTGAATACTTGGCTCGGTTGGAAAAGTTATCAACGACAGTCATTACTGTGTCAAAGCCTTCTGAAGCCGGTAGGCCCGTAATGAAGTCCATGGTAACGACTTCCCAACACTATTCTGGTATTGGAACAGGCATAAGCTTTCCTTTCTTCTTCGTGCTCCTTCCTTTCCAGCTAGCGCATGTGCCACAATTTTGGACATACGTCTTTTCTAAGATTGGCCAATAGTACAATTGCGCCACTCGTAATTGTGTCCGTCTGGTTCCTGGGTGTGCTGCAGTTGGCGTATCGTGGAGCTATTGCAGAATATCCGAGATTAGGCGATCGTTGTTTGGAACACATAATCGATCAATTGAAAGAGATGTGTGCTTGTACAGGATATCATTCTTCCTGTTAATGTCTTCAGAACCGTTGTTCCTCCAGGCTTCCTTGAATGTGGGATTTTTATGTATCCGTTCTGGAATTTCTTATTTTATGCGTCCGTAAGATGCACACAAGTCGTTGAAAACTCGATATTCTGGACTTGTTCTACTACGTGTACATGTTCTTGAGGAACAACAACACGCTGCGCCATCCCCCGCAAGTACAGATCGTCAAGTAGAACCCTGCGGTCGGAATCGGGAAGGAGACGAAGAAATGCAGCGTTGACTGCATATAGGCGCAATCTAACGGATGCCTGACGACAGGCGTCAGTACACTGATGTACCTGAGGGAGACTTGAGCGAACATTATCATCATTGCATTCATCCTGAGTCAAAATAACACTTGCCGCATGCTCGGGCGGACTACTCGAGCGCGACAAAGCATATGCAACCACATTGAGCTGTCCTTCAACATGATGCATAGAGAAATCAAACTGTCTGAAGACGGTCAGCATGCGAGCCATCTTCGGAGAGACAAGAGAGGATGCAACATCCAAGTTCGGGATGCATTATCCGTATAGACGTCAAAATGTCGACCATGCAAGTAATGCCGCCATTTATTAAGGGTTGTCTTGATAGCCAGAAGTTTTTGTTCGTGTGGAGGCCATTTTTCTTCATGCTGACTCATAGTTTCTTGGAATAAAATGTTGTCGGATGGTCCCCCAAACGGAATTGTTGAGAAAGAACTCTTCCCATACATTTTCCTGAAGCATCGGTGGTGACAGTAAAAGGTCGGTCAAAATCGGGTAATTAATACACCGGAGCTTTTTGGAGAGCAAGTTTCAATGCGCGGAAAGCAGCAGCTTGAGCAGGACCCCAGTCCCAACTTGATTTTTTTTGGTAAGCGCACTCTCAGAGGAAGTAAATGTTTCGCAAAGTCGAAGATAAAACGTCGATAATACCCCCCAATACCAAGAAAGCTGAAAAGCTCCTTCTTATTGGAAGGCTCTGGATAAGTTTCAATTGCAGTGGAATTGCGTTTGTCAACCGATAGTCCTTCAGCCGATACGGTATTTCCCAGGAAGTGCACACTAATGCAAACAAATTCACACTTCTTTTTATGAGTGTAGAGCTTTTCAGGACGAAGGATTTGACAAACGGTACGCAAACGATAAACAAGCTAACTGGGAGACTTTGAGAAGATACAAATGTCATCAACATAGACGACGACGAAGTCAAACTTCTCAAAATTACGTGCATGAGGCGCGACCATATTCCCGGCGTTCCTGCGAGGCCCATTGGAGCCACACACCACTGATATGTTTCGCGATGGGAGCGAAACTCAGTATACTGACGCCTAGACGGTTTCACACGGACCTGTTGATAGTATTGAGCGAGATCAATCACAGTGAAGATTGTACCACCTGCCATACGATCAAAGATCTCGTCAATAAGTGGTAACGGTACCTTGGGAATTTTTGTTCGACTATTGACGTTTTTCAAGTCAATAACCCATCGTATAGGCATTGCATTGTTGCCAGAACGCAACCATTCCGCACGGCTAGGTGCTGTGCCTGTTTGAGGGTATTTCTTCGGAATACCAAAGATATTGGACACCCCAGGAGAGTTGGAGACTTTGATCCATCCATTCTTTAGATTTTCTTGGATAAATACTTCAAGGGATTCTTACTCAGTCTTGAATAGTCGAAAAGATGGCGCTATATTGGGTGATGCGTCGGGCTCAATCACCATGTCAAACTCTATAACTCACTCTGGAGGCAAACTATCTGGGAGATGATCTGGAAAGCAATCGGAATATTCTTCGAGTACATCCTTGATAAAGTCTGGTATTTCCTGTTCTTCTGCTACTGCTATGACCTTGACAAAGAATAATTCAGCAAACTCACGACTATTGAACCTTCTTTGAACCTTTTTAACCGTTCCAAGCACCTCTCGTTTGGTCGATGCGTCCTTGGATACGACAGAAGCTTTTATCAATGATGGAAAGTGAACTTCATGCGTGCGCTAGTCGATTTGAGGATGAATTTGCGAAAACCAAGGTTTACCGAAAATAACATCTTGTGCCCCTGATAAAAGACTTTCTGTAAGATTCATATCGCGAAAAACATGCCCGTTCCTTTCTACGGAGGCATTAACTGTGTTGTCACCTTCAAAAGTACTTTTTGTGCCATCAAAACCTTCCAAAGTGACGTCGCGAACGTGGGTTACTTCTGTCGTAATTCCTTCGCGGATAAGCTTGTGGATGCTCCACCGTAAAGAAATATAGTGACTTCCTTGCCTTCAATGGTTACGAGTTTCCTTATTAATGTGTCTTCCTTCTCTTGGACTTGCAACTTCTTTCTTGGTCTCAACACTTTCAACTGTAGCCACTGTATACTCGTCGAAAAAAAACAATTCACTCTTCGTCCTTTTCTTCATCCACTTCTTCTACGGCGTTAACTCTTCGAGCGTGATGATTTGTTCTTCCACTTGTCTGGCTTTGATTAAACTGGCGATTTCCATTTTCTTGGTACTGTGGCTTCTGAAATTTTCTTGTCTGTTGTCCCAAGTACTGTGGACGACGTGGCTTCCTACAATTGTTTGCTGTATGCCCATGACGACCACATTTCCAGCATCCATCTCGGCGCGCTCCGTAACGAGCCTGAACATTGTCAACTTCCATTGGCTCAGGCTCAGGCAACTGTGTTGTATTGTTACTAGCTGGTCGTCGGTGTCGACGCGATAAGTCAAAATGAGATCTTTTAAAGTCCATTGCAATATTTATAGCGTCCTTGAGTGAGTTAGGGTTCATGTATTGCACCTCTTGTCTTGTTTCGGAGAGTAGTCCGTCCATAAAATAAATTATCTTGTCAAGCTCGGTCATGTTTTCAACTTGAAGAGCAATTTTGCGGAACCTTGAAATATACTCAGCTAAGTTCATACAATCGCGTTGGTTCAAGCGGCGCATCTGGTCACGCAATCGCAGCTGTAAATCATGTGGAACAAACTCGGACTTGAGTTCTTGCAAAATTTTACTCAACAGATGTGATGTCCATGCATCGATCCACCCACCATTGTCCTGCTGGACCCTCCAAAGTGCTCCCTAACACGGCAAGAATACGTGGAGCTATGAAGGGGTCGTCCCATCGAATGTTTCGAGCATCAAAGTAGTGACGCAGCTTCTGAGAGTACAGTCCAAATGACTCTCCTTCATTGCCCCTGAAAGTGGGCAGACGGTTTCCTTCTAACTTGAGTTCATTGAGTGCCTTGGATTCTTGAATACTTGCTAAGATTTTTTCAGCTCCTTCAATACGTTCGTTGACTAGGTCTGGATACTCGCCAAAAAATTGCAAGGACGGTCATTTTATTTACTGAGTGAATAGATTATTCAATAAAATAACTCACTTAGATTTTAGAGACTCAAAAGTACTGATTTATTGTTGTTTTGCAATAGCTCCCTTGGCTAATTTCACGCTGAACTTGCTGGGCGGCCTGCTTTGCGTACTTACTGGTCGAGTGAATGTTCTTGCGCAGACAGGCTTCTTTCTTCTTTTCTTCTTTAGTTTCTTCTTCCAACTTTTTGCGCCTTTCTTACTTTTCCAGCTGTGTAAGAGTCGTGCACGGGTCAAGAATCTCGGCAATACCTTCGTTGATGAGCCCAGCCGCTAATTCAAGACTAGCCCTAGCCTCTTCGAGTCGTCTTAGTACCTTGAGCTGAGTCTTGTACTCAGCCTCTGTCGCGGCGTCGTACTTATCGATAGCTTTGGCGAATGCAACGGTGGTTCGGGTTGCGCGACGAATCTGACGGTACAGATCCGTGCGATGCTTATCCAGGTTATGCGCATTAAGATCGTCACCACCAATGTGCTTCAAAGAAGCACGCGGCGTTGCAGAATCCTCTTCATCGCCAGCTGTTTTGGCTTTGGGCATAGGCACCACTCGGACACCGATGGCTGGTTACGAACGGCATTTGAGCCCTAACCGCCGTCACAAGGAGTTGCGATCCGGACTGATTAGAAACCCAAGCCGTTACTATCGGACAGCAACGACTTACAGTGTACACGCGAGGTCCAAACCCAACACCAAACCAGGGACGTGGGACAAGGGGCGGTCGGAGATCGACGAGGACGGCGAAGAAATGGCGAGTTCTTCGGGGCCAACAAGTTCTACGAAATGTCACAAATGTGACAGAAATGTGCTTGTTGTATTCGATGCATATTGAGCACTGAAATGGTTCTGGCCATCGGTGCTTGAAGGTAACCTACTTGACGCTGGCCCCTACAGGTATCTGTCTTACGCTACTGGATTTCTTTGCATGTCCTTGCATCTATATGTATATATGCAACTTACTATTTTTTTCTTGGAGTTCTAGATCATTCTGGAACTCTTGCGCAAGGGATGAGATCTCCCTCTAGAGCTCTCAGCCATTCGCTCGTGCTGGCGCCAGGGCTTGCGCAAACTGAATGCTCTGCTGTGAATCTGATTTTTTCTCGAAGAATCCAGACGTGTAGCTGATCATGACACCCTAGGTTGACCTTTATTGTAGCCGTTGCGTATACGCACGGTGTGGCTAGCGCACAGAGGAAGACTTTCCTTTAAGCGGAGATACGCCGCTACTTAGCCGATAAGCCCTTATAAAAGGGCTTAGTAAGAGATCGCGCTCTTACTCGGGGCCAAGATCCCTTGGTTTACGAGTTAGTATAGACTAACGCCTTGATACAAGGCTTCCCTTAGAAAGGGGGTAGTTAAGGGAAGGTATAACCTTTCACTACAACACTCACTGCGCGCGCGCGACCGGTCGGGCGCCTAGCACAGGCCTCATCAAATTTGTCATCTGCCATATTTGCCAAAAATGAACCATTTTTGGCACACTTCCAGGCCCGAAATTTGGCATATGCCAAAAATGAAGCAATTTTCTCCGATTCGTTAATAAAATGTTTTTTCTACAAGGTGAATCTATCACACGATCTTAGCAAGCATGTCGTATTGTTTAGCCTGCATAATACCCTCCAGTGACAGATCAGTCAGACTCTGACGGTATTCGTCTCTCTCCCAACCGAGAACAGAGAAATCGGACTCAAATGTGGCAGTATTTGGGAAGACAGATGCCACACCCCCTGCCCAATCACGAAGCGCGTTGAAGCGCTGGCTCACCAACGTCCATCCCTGGTGGAAGGTAGTTGTGCTGTTGCATGTGTCGAGCGCTGCGGCCAAAGCGGGCTCTTCCTTGTACGCACGAAAAAAGGCAACCTGCTCGTCTTCGATCTCGGCCACACGGTGGGCGTCCATGTGCACCGACAGGTGATCCTTGAACGGGGCGAACACGCCCATGAAGTCGCGTCCGCGCAGCTTGCTGAGCTGATGCGGAAGGACACTGGGTACCTCCATCAAGCTCGCTGAGTTGTCGCTGTCACGCAGCGTCTTGATCTGCATGATGCCGTCCCTCATGCCGACAATGAAGCGGCCAATCTGCTGGTTGATCTCCAGCACAGCGCCGTCGGGAAATTTATCGAGTATTTCGCGGACAAACGTGCCTTGGTCATTGAGGAACCCTGACACATCCTCGTGCGACACTAACCAATTGCCGGCTCGCTCGTGAGCCACACCCACTACACTCGCAGTGTACTCCTTCTTGGCATCCGTCTGTACGACCACTGCCTCAAGTAGCTGATCGATGTACTCATCCTGCTGCGACATCAGCAGCTGCCTGCCCTGCAGTTTCGCGATCGTCTTGTTGCACTCGTAGAAAAGGCATTGAGGGAGGCAAAGACGGGCCACCACCACAACGGCAGACGTAGCTGGTCGACCCGGCGCCAGTTGAAGAACTTGTGGTGGAGCGGCTGATCGAAGCTTTTGAGACTTGATCAGGCGGTACCACGGCGCCCATACTGCCGACTAACGAAGGGGGTACTCCGGATGTCTTCGACTGCTTGTGTTATTGCTCACCTTGTGTACCCGACGGATAGGCGTGGGTCGCTCCTCAGGTGTCGGGGACAGCGCACAGCAAATTCTTGGTGCAAGATTGAATCAACTAACTTGTGACGATACAACCGATGCGATCAGGCTTGATCACGTGCGATCAGGTGCTTAAACTACGTTAATTAGCCGCAATCAGGCTTGATAAAGTTTGGGCTGATGCTAATAACCGACGATCAGCAATATTCCGTCTTGATTGCAAGTGCGATCAGGCGGCAGTCCGATGCGATCAGGCGCTGAAACGATGTAGATCAGTGGTAATCAGGCTTGATCAGGCTGGTGCTGATGATAATAGCCGTAGTTCAGTTATATTCGGTCTTGATCGCAAATGCGATCAGGCGTCTTGATCTCAAGTCGCGATCAGGTACTGAAACGAAGCCAATCGGTCGTGATCAGGCGCGATCAGGATTTGGCTGACGTTAATAACCGTCGATCAACAATATTCTGTCTTGATCGCAGATGCGATCAGGTGTCTTGATCGCAAGTGCGATCAGGTGCTGAAAGGCTCGATCAGGGGCTAAAAGCTGCTGCCCAGTCGCAATATACCTTGATCAGACTTGATCAAGCACCGGAAGTCGTTCAAGTAGCAGTTGGCGCGTTTTGCGATCAGCGATCACGATCACGATCACGATTCGCAAAAAGTGTCGATCAGGTGTTGATCGGTAGGGGGGAGGTACTTGATCAGGCAGCGGAAGTCTTCACTGCCTGATCGCGGAGCCTCTAAGCCGTCAAACAGCTAAGGAACGCCCAAACCAATGCGCTCCTAGCCTAGATTATATGAGAAATAGGTATTTATATTAAAATCCACCTAGAGTTCCCGTGGGGCGCTTAAAGCAGCCGAACTCTAGGGGCCAAACGTTAATTTCACGGGGAAGAGGTGAGAGCACTGCTCGATCACGTTCCCAAAACCAAAAACCTTTAAACGAAGAACCTCAGACACTGCGGGCGGAGTTGCGGGGTGAGTTCTCACACTCTACGCCAACCGGTGGGCCAAAAACGCACTTAGTGCTCCCGCCCGGGACGTAGAGGTTTCAATAAGGTGGGGGCGCAAAAGTGCCTTCCCAAAAAACGATCAGCGCGATCGTACGCAAAAGGAGAACTGTATTAGCAATTAAACCCTTAGATCTACCCTGTTCCTACTTTCAACCAATCCGCATCGTCCATTCGGAACGCCTTCCGTCCATCAGTCGGCCTGATTTTTCCGCTTGTTCCTTGTTTGTTCGCTGGTGTTCGCCGCGTACCTGTAAGTAATCAGCACATCTTCCGTATCCCTTCTATATCCTGTCTATGTACACCACGGTGGTACGTACTACTGTACCCACCGTGGTACACATGGCGGTACCTAATTATGTACTACTGAATCCACTATCTGCGTCCACTATCAGGCCCCTAATTTAGGTCCTAATATTAGTCATAATATTAAGCCCCCTATGGGCCTAATAAAATGTCCAACATTAGGCCCTATTTTAGCCTAATTAAAAAGCCCGCTTTACGCCAAACTCGATTAGCTTGACGCGGTGATGCATCTGCCATTCACAGTAGTTGCTAAGCGCCATCCAGCGCGTCGTCATTTTCGGGCAGGTTGCGCCCATCTCTGTCTTCAGGAT
Source organism: Peronosclerospora sorghi (assembly GCA_026184515.1). Classification (NCBI taxonomy): domain Eukaryota; phylum Oomycota; class Peronosporomycetes; order Peronosporales; family Peronosporaceae; genus Peronosclerospora; species Peronosclerospora sorghi. The sequence goes on from CM047580.1 coordinate 16,528,514, forward strand.
CTCCTGCTTACGCAAGCACGCCGCGATCGCGTTTGCTGCCTACCAGAACTCCCCGTTGAACATGTCTTCGATCACTTTTTTGGCGACCAGGTCAAACTGATGAAGACCACACCAGGTACGGTATACATGGTGGATGACGGCCTGCTCGAGCAGTGTCACAACGCCGCCGATGCGACCGGTCATCACCGCAGCCCCGTCTGAACTGATGCCAATCCGTTTTGTGCGCCAGGAGACGCACAGCGCATCAAGTAGCAGGTTGAATTGAACCTGAGCCGTATGGTGGCCGTAGATTGGGATGGCAAGCACTTGCAGGTTGTACAAGTCGCCGTTCACATGGACGCGTATGCGCGTGTCAAAGTATGTGCGTTGACGCATCAAAGGCTAATGAAAACGCCCAGATGCCATCCATCAACATGAGCGTTCCGAATTTCTGAAGATTGACTGCCACGAGCACACGGTAGTATACAGACACCTTGTTGTCCGCTATGCAACCAAGCTTTGTCAGGCCTGTGATGTCCTTGGTAGAATTCATCACCACCGCAACCTGGCGGAACGACAAGCCATGGGACAGGTTCCTGACTGCAAGGCGGAACTGCAACGGATTTGCTATGATCACAACGTAGGAGCTGGGCAAATCCATGCCATCAGCGAGAACAGGCTTGAACAGATCCAGGACGCGCGCCTTGGCGATGCAAGCCTCCTCCTCTGCATCGATGAACAGATCGCTGATGATCACATCAACTACAGGGAGCGATAGCATGAACCCAACTGCTGGGAATGGCCGAAGTGACTGAAGATCGTGTTGACGAACGGCGTCTGAACATCGATGAACGTCTTCTTGTCCTCATTGGAGGCGGAGCAATACTCGGTCCACTTGCGTGGATGCTGACCAGCCATATGGGACCTGAAGAGCTCCGAGCGGAAGGGTGGCCCCGTCCAGCCCTTCACGCTCTTTGTTGGAGCTGGTGTCTTGCGCTTCGACCCGACCGCCTGGTTCACATCGGGTTCCTCTTTGCCGAAGGTTATGCACATGTGGCACTGAACGCCGGCCACGTACTTCTTGGCAGCGTGTCGGTCAACAATTTTTAGCCCATACTCCAGCACGTGTGACTCATTGAAGGGCGTGCTGCGCTTGCTCATATTGCGGTGATCAGGCAAACTTGCTTGTAGACTGGCCAGATTGGGGGGGGGGGGGGCTGGGGGGGGGGG
>CM047580.1:16529822-16721269 GCA_026184515.1 Peronosclerospora sorghi
GGGGGGGGGTGCTGGGGGGGGGTGCTTTTATACCAGAATGAATTTACCACCTCAACACCAAACAAAATAAAAAAAACACTTTTCATTTTTGGCACATTCTGACACTCAAATTTGGCATATTTGGCATAAATTATTCAAATGCCACATTTGACGAGGCCTGGCCTAGCAGTCTTTCGTGTATTTTGTAAACTTATGTATATTTAATATGTTATTAGCCTAAATTAATTAAACTAATGTAAACTATATGTAATACTAAGTAGAACCTCAATTCTTGCCTAGCCAAAATGTAGTGTACACCACCTGTGTACTAACACGTGGCTTTCTGCCACGCCTCCACCAAGGGCTCTCGCCCTGATTGGTTAAACTAACCAATAGGTCCAAACCTTTCGGACCGGTCAATACTTGACCTCAACCGTTGTGTACCTACGTACACAAACGTAACCAAATGTAACCCTGTTACAAACGCAGTCCGAGAAAACAAAAATTGTAGGCACAGCCAGGATCCACCCGAGCAGCACGATCTTACACGCGTCAGGATGGAGGATCCGTGGCGCTCAATCCATTGATGTCTGTCCTCCACGTGGCCACAATGCGTTGCGCTCGAGGCATTGCAGCGTATCTACAAGACAAGGAGATCATACCCTTTTGGTATACAAACGTACGTTCGATCTGGCGAATGGACACGCGCGGGGTCTTTCGACGCGAGCGTCGTGTTTTCGACATAGCAGGAGCCTTCACTACATGCACTTTGTCTCAGGAGTATCGGGCCCATCGCTGATCGTTGGACGGACGCACCTTGGGCAAGCATCAATCCTTGATCTGAAAGTGCGCACAGACTCGGCGACCGCGTCGCAGCTCGTATTGCCAAGGATCTTGGCCATTTCGCAAAAGTTGACCGCACAGATGAAATACGCACGTTCACAGATAATCCTCGTCGCATCGATCGTTCGTCCTTGACCCTCGTGGAGCTCGTTTGTCCGAGGAAACAATCATTGCGACAATTGCGTCCTCGGTTCATCACTGTCCCCTTTTCTTCGAGGCTCCTCGCAACCGCATTTTGTTCCACGATTGCTTACGAACAACAGAGGTTCACGTGAGAGTGCTGCTCGGTGACGCAAGAGACGACGCGCAGGACCCTCACCATCCGTGGCGACTTGACGCATCCATGATAGTCACAGTCGTACACAAAACAACGTCGACAAAAGAGGCCTAGACACAGTCACACGCGCAGGACCACAACAAATGGTGCTTTTTCTCGTACGAAGCGACGATCAGGTACCGAAATAAATAATCCTACGTACTGCGAAAGGAATACGCGAGCTTTTCATACTCCGTGTCCGCGTCCGGTTTACAGGATACAAGGGTATTTTTTACGTCAAATCAGCAGGATTTCCCTATTGAAAGCAGCAGGGTACCTCAGGGTGTGAACAGCATGATTTACGATTATAATTACGAGTCAAATCAGCAAGATTTTAACGAAATCAGCATGCTGATTTTGTTATCGTATTTTGACCTTAGAACGCAAGGTGTGAACCCCCCCCTATTCGTATGTTGTTCAGTTATAATTGGTAAATCTGAACCATTTATAAATACTTTACTCCCTAATCTTCTGTCTAGCACATAAGCAACTGCCTAAATTAGGAAAAAAGGTATAATAAATTTAGTTAATATAATATTAAGTATTAGAAATAAATTATATTTGTTTCTACCTATATTGAGCGTTTCCTTAACGCAATAAAACAATGTAAGTCCGTAATAACACCCTGTTACAGGTTATCTGACTTCTTAAGCTTGGATTCTTATTGCCCTTAGAGACCTGGCTGCGTTTGCAGTGATGCCAATGGTTTGACTAAAGATGCCTTTACTGATAGACACTAGCTTTCGGCTTGATCAGAGAAAGACTAATTAGGTAACATGAGTGTCGTCATGGGCTAATACATATCGCGCCAGGCCCAAAACCATACATATGTAAATACAGCCCGATGATGCGCCTGAGTTTGTAAATAAACAATACAAGCCCAGAAGGTAAAAATCGTATTTCCAAGTATGAGGTATTTTGAGAACTAGCCTTCTCGCCGCTAAAAATGAGGACAAAACCTTGGCACACCAATAATTCCTAAACTCGCAAAATAATATTCGTTCGAAATATTTGCCTCACCACTTCTGCAGGTTATCCGCCAACCGTAGCGAACCTGTCGATGCAACTTCCAAACCACTTCATCTCAGCCGTCCTTGTCGTAGCCTTATATCGATTGCGACAAGACTCCGCATATTTCACTTCCAATTGCTTTTCACAATCATGTCCGACTGTTCATTAGGTAATTGCAAAAGACCTCATCACCTTGCTTTCTGTATCTAACTCATTAACTATTTACTCCGCTACCACAGATCAATCACAAGCTTCCCATCCACTCACGGTCTTCAACTGCCTCTAATCACCCTGTTGACGTCTTGATATTGAACTTCTTAATTTTCCTTTTTTTCATCGCCGATCCGGGACACGCATGATGATACAGCGTGTATCCGTGGGAAATATACGAAATACAATTGAGATAATGCCTAAATACATTTGAACTCTCACACGATATGGAGATCACCATGATTGGAAAAAAATCCTCCTGAAGCTGCCCAGCAATCTCGAGGAGTCCCGTGATCTATAGAGTCGCCATAGTGTGTGCAGCAGACGTATCTCGAGGGGCGTCTCTTGAACAGGCGGCCACTCATATCTCTCCTTCTATTTTGATCAGGCTAGAACGGCGGTCGATGGCCTATAAAAGTCGCGGATAGGTTGACGTGACATTTGCTCGCCGTCGGTGAGAAAACATCAGTCAACATCTGTCACGCAGTGAAAAGGCATCGCTGATACGCGCAGCAAAAAAAACCAGCTCAGAACCGGCCCATGATCGAAAAAAGAACGAGCGCTCCATCGGAACCACGCAAGGATTGGAAAGTCCTGTAACAGGCTATCTGTTCCGGGCTTACACAGTATTGCGTGAGGAAGTGCGCTATATTAGTGGAAACAAGTTGTACTTTTGTTCCATTAGTTAATTTTAGCGATATAATAATAGATTTCATGTCATCGATGACCCTGTACCTAATCGAATATCTCGATCTATGTATACAACAGAATGATGGTCGCGTTCCCGTACCTAAACTATAGTATAAGTCAGACCTAATTGAATTGGACTTTATCTATATATATAAAATGCTACCGTCTCGTCGATTATTCCGTACCTAAGCGAATTATCTTGATCTAACTATGAATCTATTATCGATTAAGTACGCGATCCCGTACCTAAGCGAAGTCGAACTGTACTATCGATTTCTTTTTTTGACATTTTGCAGGCGGTGAAATTACCACGTGGCACGGCGGCTGCGCTCATTACGCCAACACTGTAAGTCGTTAAGACGCGCACAAGTAGCCCGGATTGTTGTCGATGGTGAGCTTATACTATTTGATTTATGTTCCGTGGAAATGCTCATTTTTTTGTTGCGGCAGGCAAACAGGTACAGGGGCTGTATGAAGACCTAGCGCAGGTGCATCGACTGCTCAAGACGGCTACGAAAGAAGATTTAGAGGCTATAGATGATAGTGGTCGCACGCCGTTACTGCAAGCAGTAACGGCGTGCGACCCAAGGGTTGTGAACACATTTGTATAATTTAGAGTATATGTTTTCGCTACGCTAACCCTGGAAATACATGGGGGCAAGTTTTGTAGACGGTCAGACGGTTTTTTATGCCCTTCCCTATCGGTACGACGGGTACCTACACTAGTATATATATATAATAGAATTTGATCGGTCTTTTTTGTGTACGTAGCTCTCCTTTGATTGGCTGAAATTGACTGACTAGCATCCAGCCTGACTTACGTAGAATTGGATATTTATATCAGTCCATTGGTCATGAAGGATTAAATGACGGCGGGGTATAAAGTGACTTACGTAGAGGCGCTCAATATGAATAGGCTCTCAATTAGATAAAATATAGAATATAGTGTATATCGTTTTGCCGTGACTTCGCATTTTTCTCAGGTCCACCCCAATTTACATTCTGCAGTGTTACAAATATTAAATTTATTGCCCCGTTGGTACAACGGGGCACTATGATAGTATATATATATAATAGAATTCCGTCTGTCTGGTGTACGTAGCTGTGGTGGAGTCCAGTTCAAAATCGAACACTAAAGTGTCCAGAACTGAACAACCATCGCGCCCAGTCGACCAACTAACGGAGGGGGTACTCCGCGGACTTTCGCCTGGGTGACCGATCGGCATTACAGGACGCCGAGTCCGATTCGTCTCGTGTCCCACCTTGTGTACCCATTGATATGGGTGGCTACACACTCGGTGGACCGTTGCTTGCTGGGGACTTTAGTGAAGATCGATATGGATGTACCACTTCTGGGGTACTGATCTAAAATTCCAACGAAAGGTAATTCAAAATGACCGATAGGCAAACGAAGCGGAAATCTTCACTCCGAATTCAACTAAATCAGGCACTTGACCGCTTGTGGCAGCGCAATCCAGCCAATAGTAGATCCTGGCACTTTATTGCAGAAAATGAGTAATCCAGCAACTGATAGTTCTGGCACTTGACCGCAGATTGCGATGAGTAATCCAGCCAATTCCTGGGACTTGATCGCAGCAGATCGCGATGAGTAACCCAGCCAAATAACACGCCTCCCTTGAGCGTGGCCGAACTTGAGCGGTGAGTGAACGTAACGAGTTCTCCCTGTCGTGGGGCTTCCGGTGGAGCTCTGTCCTGGCCGGGCTTAATAAGCGTGAGGGGACCCTGTTAACCCTCTGCTCCCAATGGCTCAGATCGGAGCCACTGGCAACTTACGCAACCCGATGTAATACGAACACTTTATTTAATATCCAATAAAAATCCAATATGTAAACTATATGTAACCTCAAGTCCGCGTACAAACACTCCAAGCACACGATTGGCCAAAAATACTCCGTCCTTTCAGCGAATCCGATCGATCTGACTTGAAAACTGGTACACTGGTGCAAACTGGTCAATAATTTTTACTTGCACTTCACCACATAGCTCTCATTTTGATTGGATGAAATTTACTGACTTACGTACAATAGAATCCAGCCTGTCTTTACACATGGCATATAACACAGAAACTGTACGTGAGTGGAAAGCACGCCTTGAAAGAGAGCGAAGGCAGCGTCGGACACCAGCGGAGCGGGAGGCTGAAAACGCACGTCCGTCTGGTGTACGTAGCTCTCATATTGATTGGCTGAAATTGACCGACTTACGTACAATAGCATCCAGCCTGACTTTACACATGCCTCTCGACTGTATATCTATTTGCCGTAACTTCGCATTTTTCTCAGGTCAACCCCAATTTACATTCTTCAGTGTTAAAAATATTAGATTAGTTGCCCCGTTGGTACAACGGGGAAACATGCTAGTCATTGGCTATTACAAATAACGCTTATAGAAATGAACCTACGTCAGTACGGTCTTATAGCGCGTATGTATCGCTTACGGCAAAATGCGTGCTGTAAACGCTCAATCAATTGCGGAACTTGGGAGCCGCACCTTTGCGGATTGGCAACTTGCACTTGAAGAGGACCGGCTGAAAAAAACGTCGCAGATCGTGTAGCTGGTGCGTAAACGCACGGTGCGGCTAGCGCACATAAGAAGACTTTCCTAAAGCGGCGATATGCCGCTACTTAGCCGATGCGCTATTATAAAAGGGCTTAGTAAGAGATTGCTCTCTTAATCGGGGCCAAGATTTCCCTTGGTTTACCAGTTAGAATTAACTAACGCCTTGAAACAAGTCTTCCTTTAGAAAGGGAGTAGATAAGGGAGGTATTCCATTTGGCTACAGACACTCACAGCACACGCGACCGGTCGAGGTCGTGAGTCTAGCTGGATTGGTGTATTTTGTAAACTGAATATATATTTAATATGTAATTAGCCTAAATTAATTAAACACATGTAAACTATATGTAATACTAGGTAGAACTTACTCCATTCGTACCTAGCCGAAATGTAACGTACACACCTGCGTACCAACACGTGGCAGGCTGCCACATCACCTTAAACAACGCCCCCCAAAACTGTCCCGTAAAACGGGGATCCCGATCCGACACAACGGAATCGGGTAGACCATGCTGTCGACAGGCACGGTCTAGGAACACTTTTTCTGTTCCTTGTCCATCAATGGACTTTGGCACCGCCGCCAGGTGAGCCATCTTGCTCAAACGGTCTACAAAAACCCAATAAGCCGGTGTTTCCGGCCTTATCCTTCGGAAAACCGAAGATAAAATCCATACTAATGGATTTCCAACACTCCTTCGGAACGGACAAGCTGGCCAAAGGCGCAGCTGAACTTGCAAAGGGTTTAACCCTCTGACACGTCTTACAGGTGCGTATATACGCACCGACCCACTTATACATGTTGGGCCACCAATACAACGCTTAAAGCGCTGTAGGTCTTATCCCGACCTAAATGACCCCTGGTAGGGGCGTCATGTGCCTCAACGAGGACTCTGTACTTCCGTTCCTCATCATGAGGAACAACCACCCGCGGAGTGTCCTTCGGGATCGTGCTATAATATAGCAAACCGTCACAGTACCTGTAACGGTGTAACCAAGCTCTAGCTCGACTTGACAGGGTAGGCTCAGACGAGCCAAATCCCTTTCCACCCAACGCGCTGATAAGCGCCGTACACTGTGGGTCTTTATCATACACCTGGCGTATGAGACCACCACAGGCGAGATGACGAATGTCGCGTGAGCGAGCTCGTAATCGGGACGACGCGATAACGCGTCTGCAAGCACGTTCTTCTTGCCAGGTTTATACTTAACCTCAAAGTTATACTCCGCAAAGAAGGAGAGCCAACGGGATATCCGTTGGAAGAGATGAGGCGACTTTGTAGCTGTCCGTAAGGACGCGTGGTCTGTATAAACCACGAACGGCTTTGAGCCGAGTAGGTGAACCCTAAATTTGACAAGGGCATACTTCATAGAAAGTAGCTCCTTATCATGAACGGGATAATTCCGTTCTGCAGCTTTAAGCTGCCTCGACTCAAACGCTATCACGCGTTCCCGTCCCGCGTCATCTGCTTGTAACAAAGCACATCCGATTGCGAAATCGGAGGCGTCGCATACGACGCTAAATGGTTTCCCAGAATCTGGGAGAGCAAGAACGGGAGCTTTTAACAAGATTACCTTAACCGCTTCGAAGGCGGTTTGGTGTTTGGTTTCCCAACACCAATCAACGTCCTTATTAAGAAGGTCAGTTAATGGATTCGCTATTTCAGCATAGTTCTCGCTGTACTTGTGGATATAATTGGCTAATCCAAGCCACTTCCGTAAATCTCTAAGATTTACAGGCGAAGGCCACTCCACAATGGCTTTCACCTTTGCGGGATCCGCCCGCACTCCATCCTTATCTATGAAGCATCCGAGGAAAGGAATTTCCTCAGCACCAAAGATACATTTGGATGCGTTTGCATATAACTTTTGCTCCCGCATACATTCGAGCACCGCTCGAAGGTGTATCAGGTGCGTCTGAACATCACACGAGTCGCCTTCCGCGCGACTATGAACGAATATATCGTCGAAGTACGTATGAGCGTAATTTTTATGAGGTCGGAAGAGTTGAATCACCAAGCGATTAAAGTCACTGGCGCATTCGAAAGCCCCTGTGGCATAACAATCCACTCCCACAGCATGCCACTAGGCGTGCTGACCGCTGTAAGCGGAATATCGGATGCTCGCATGAGCACCTGATAATACCCGTCCACCAGATCTAAGGCACTGTACACAGTACAGCCCGCCATATTGTTCTGGAATACATCCTTCCGAGTAAACGGAGTCTGCATCGGTACAGTAGCTGCATTCAGCTTTTTGTACGCATGCACAATGCGCCACTTTCCGTTCGGCTTACGAACACAAAAAGTGGGAGATGAATGGGGAGACTTGCTCTCCCGTACCATCCCTGCCTCTTCTCTCCCCTTGGAGAATGCGTCGATGACGTCGCATTTCTTGGGGAGAGGCCACTGCCTAGTGAAGAAGTATTTGGTTCTAGGAACCAAATCGATTTCATGTCGGACTCCCCGATCCGGTGGTAACCCCATCGGCGGGTTGTCACTAATGACATTTCCGAATTCCTTAAACAAGGAATGGTAAGGGTCCTCAGGATCAGCAAGGATCTTGAGACCGCTTCGGGCATTCAATGCCTGTTTGGTTTGCACCAAAACTGACTCGTCCATCGTGGATGAGGGGTTCAACTCCTCTTTCGGACGCAATACGACTACCTCGTCGATTTCACCTGCTTTCAAAGCACAGTAGAGCGCCCCGCACCTACTGGGAGCCGTCGTTTCTCGACGGCTTGTCAAGGGATTTTTCCCCACCCTTGGCCCCTTAAAGCGAATAAAACTCGTTAAAGGACATCTCCTCCAACGACAACAGTTCGCCTACCCCAGGCAACCGTTCCAGGCTTACGCCTTCTGTGACAACACCTGTCACACTATTCAGCATCCGATAGGACTGCTGACTACTGGCCTCGGGACTCTTCCCGGGACCCAGATGGGGGGAGTCAATTACCCCATCTATTGGAAGCGCATCGCGCCTATTCACAGAGGTCTCTACCTCTACCACCGGTGACTCGCCGGTATCACCTAATAAGGCTTAGTTGGAATCATTTCCGACGTGCGAAAGAGACAAACTACGGGTATCTCCGCTTGGAAGCGCCTCGCGCTTAACCACAGGGGTCTCTACCCCTACCACTGGAGTCGCAACTTGTTCGCCGGACACGGCGTGGTCGGAATCAATTCCGACCTGTAGAAGAGACGAACTTCGGGTCTCTTCTCTAAGCGCCTCGCGCTTACTCTCAGAGGAATCCACCTCTATCACTGGCGACTCACCAGTCTCGCCTATATCGGCGCGGGGATTAGCCGCCGAATCCCCCTCGTTAAGGAACTCTTCCTTAATGCCATTGGGAATGATCATTTCAGACATCCCAATCTCTGGAATCTCACGCCAGAATCGCTTTTGCGATCGAGCAAAGGTGGGTTCATGACTCGCCAATGCTTCACCCGACCGCGGGTGCGTTGAGCCAATGGACTTAGACTTCCAGTCTATCCATGGCTCGTGGCGTTCAAGCCACTTCATGCCCAGAATGAGGTCATAACTCGAGTCCAAATCCAGGACTAGGCAATGTTCTAAGCTGTCCAAGTCTGCAAACGTCAGCTTAAGGTCAATCGAGACCTTGGGTACAGAAACCTGTACACCCGTAGCAAGACGGACTGTGACAACTTCACGAGAACGTGCCTCTAGAGCCTCGGCATACAGCCGACTCTTCTCCACAGAAGCTCGTCTGACATAATTGTCAGACGCTCCAGAGTCTATCAAGACTATCCAAGGCTTATCAAATCCTTTCACGTCCGCAAGGACTACCAGCAAACCTGGCTGCTACACCAACTCGGTTCTAGAAAGCACCGCTTCCCTCGGGGCTTTATGCTGACGTCCCCTACCCTGGGGCTTTATGCTGACGTCCCCTACCCTGGGGCTTAACAGCACTGAGGGATCCCCCAGTAGGGCTCCCCGCACCTACTCAGAGCCGTCGTTTCCCGACGGCTTGGGCGAGGGCTTCTTACCTACCCTCTGCCCCTTAAAGCGAATATCTCGCTGGGGGTTCCGCGGACATCTGTTCCGCAGATGATCCGCGCTTGCACACAGGAAGCATCTCAGCAGCCCCTGCCGCTGCAACATTGCCTGGAGCTCCGCTTCGAAGCTCTGCAAGAAGGAGTCAGAGTGACTCTTAGCGGAAGGTTTCTTCTCCGCTTCGACCTACTAAGTTCCATGGGTTCAGGACCCACCTTAGAGGAATGAAAGTTCCTCTCGGCGTTAAACGCCATCTTAAACGCCTCCCCCAGGGATTGGGGTAGGCATCGGAACAGTTCCGAACGTGCTGGCCCTTCTTTCAGGCCTCCCATGAACACGGGAATGGACACATTGTCCGAATACGCTTTCGCGTACATCCCTTCCAACAGGGCCTTCAGTTCTTGAACGTATGTCTCCAAGTCCCTAGTGCCCTGACGGCACCTCAAAAACGCCAGCTGATTCTGGAAAACCATATCAGGCGTGGCGTACATGTCCATAAGCTTTTGCTTAAGGACTTCCCAGGTCGGGAACTCGTCCATGACCGAATCCGAGCATGTAAAAGCCCATGCACGGGCTTTACCCGTAAGATGGGTCAGTGCAAGTACCACTCTCAAGTGATCAGCGATCACATTCGCTGTGGCGAAGGACGTTTCGACCTCTCGTAACCACACATAATAGGTATCACCCTTTTCACCGGTGAATTTCTTTATCTTAAAGGACAATGGGGGACGCACCCCGTGGAACGACCTCCACCTAAACTCGCCTCATGGGCGATGATGGCATTGCCCCTTGCCTTCAAGGCCTCAAGGACCTTCTCCACTAGGGGCTGCATGCCTTCTTCACCCAGTAAGGATAACAGCCTGTTAAAGGCTTCCTGATGGACGAGGGTTAACCTTTCCCTATCGTCCTGATTCATCCCTTGCAGAGGATGCCGTAGCCTACCAACAAAGGTGTTGGATTGACTACAAGTGCTACCAGATGTAGCCGGTGCGTACACGCACGGTGCGGCTAGCGCACAGAGGAAGTATTTCTTAAAGCGGCGATGTGCCGCTACTTAGCCGATACTCTCTTTATAAAAGGGTTTAGTAAGAGAGTACTCTCTTACTCGGGGCCAAGATTCCACTTTGGTTTAGCAGTTATCAGAAGCTAACGCCTTAACACAAGGCTCCCTTAATAAGGGGGTAGCTAAGGGAAGAACTTCCCTTACGCTACTACATTCACTACGCGCGCGATCGGTCGAGGTCGTGCGTCCTGCAGTCTTTTGAGTGAAATGTAAACTGAATGTATATTTAATATGTAATTAGCCTAAATTAATTTAAACTAATGTAAACTATATGTAATATTAAGTAGAACTTACTAAATTCGTACCTAGCTAAAACGTAGTGTACACCACCTGTGTACTAACACGTGGCTGGCTGCCACGCCTACACCAAGGGCTCCTGCCCTGATTGGTTAAAATAACCAATGGTCCAAAACCTTTCGGACCGGTCAATACTGACCCCAACCGTAGTGTACTCACGTACACCACATACTAAATGTAACCAGAATGTAACCCTGTTACAATGAGTGTCTTATTAGGATCGGATCAAGTACAGCTTGAGGACGTTCAAAGATTCTTTGTCTTGCGCTTAGTAAACGCGCTCCAGTCTCTACGACTCGGCGCTGACTTCCGACTTGGCGTCTCTCCGCTCCTTCTTTGCAACTTTCGCGACAATGTCCTTCTCGGATGCCTTGCCGAAGACATCATTCTCGTCAGCCGTATTGATTATTTACTCCAATGTCATCGGATTGAAGAGTTTAATCCGCGTCATTTCTCTCTACAGACCGCTCAAAGCATTGTCGTCGTTTTCGGCCACCGCCTTTCTCGGAGAGCTGTAGAGCTCTGTTTGATGAAGGGCCGGAAGTATGTTGGTAGTCCTCCAGCAGTTCCTTATGCATGAGGGGGGATCTTAGTTCCATGAGTCAACGAAAAACTCTGGAACCTCCAGGATGTTGAGCTTTTGGTACTCGTTCTTCGCTTCGTAGCGCCCAATCATCAAGCCGATCTGTTTCCTCCGGTACTTGATCTTGAAACTTTTTATGATGCCCGCGTCCAAGGGCTGAACCTTGCTCGTTGTATTCGGCGGCACGAAGAGCATCTCAACATTGTCGAATGTTTTTGAGACCACATGGGCCGGGGAATTGTCCAGCAGCAGCAAGACCCGCCGGCGCTTCTTCCCGCACCAGTCATTAAAACTTCCCAGCCATTGCTGGAAGACCTCAGAAAACGCCGACTGGTTTTCGTCGTAATCATATCCCAGATTCTTGACGTTTTTTTTCGTAATTCCCTGGGGTTCTTCGACTTGTGGATAATAATAGGTCTGAACTTCCGCGTTCCGGTGGCGTTGCAGCACAGGACCACGGTGAGACGATTTTTGTCTTTCTTCTTGCCCTCCAGTTGGCGCGTTGCCAACGTGCGATCTGGCTGCATGTTGAAGAAAAGGCCGGTCTCATCTATGTTGAAAATGTTGTCTAGCTTATATTCTTCAAGCCTTCTCGAAGTCGTGGAAGATGATCATGGATGGCCTGGTTATCGACATCTCCAGACTCTCCATGCATCTTGTGACACTTGATGTTGTGTCGTTGCTTGTCCAACCCTCCGTTGGAAAACTTGAGCTCTTTTGCAGCTAAATCTCTCAACCGATCGAAGAACTTCTGTGCCATTTGCCGTAGCTTTTCGTCGTTTTTAGGCAGCGCATGCTCAGCGGATTTTAACCCATAGCAATAAGGCTCTGTCGATCTCAGGATGAGCACACTTTCTAACCCTGTGCAGGTCGCTGGCTGAGTCGTCGGCAGACAGAATCGATGCCTCGCTTTTGCGCAGTCTTGTAATCGAGATCAGCGCAAGCGTCACGTTGTACCGACTCTTGATGAAGGAGGCTACCTCCTCTCGTGTCCACTTGGGATTTTTCCTCCACTCGAGCAAAACTTCTTTCTTTTGGCGAATGGTCAGAGACTGATGAGACGCGTCCGCCAGCCGCTTGCCTCGTGCTTTCTCTCCACGTTTGGGCATGATTGATGGGGTTCAGTGTTACTTTGCTGTGAGATGATTCTTGAAATGTTTTTGTCGCACCTTACCGCCTGTTGGCGACGATCGTCCGCCTTTTATAACACTCGATATCTGCTGTGAGGTGGATCAGACACAGTCCGATCTACAGCCAATGGAAGCTCAGAGCTAAATTAAACGGCCCAGAGTATTCTATGTGTAGCCACTTCGTCAAATAAATGAAAGTCCAGTATTTGATATGTGATCGGATAAAGGAAAAATCGCCATGCTGTTTACAATGGGATCAAGAGTCAATAATCAAGCCAACCAGGACATGTCTATGATCAGAACGACATTACTCCTTTTCCTTACCCAGCGTCTATGAGTATGTCGTCCTCTTCATCTGTTCCTATCAACTCATTAAACCTCGAGCAAACCTTTGGGGTAGCATCCCTGTGAGGCCGCACCAAGAATCATGGACATGGCAACCTTCACCCAGCCTTAACCGACTATCACTTATGGAGGTTTCTCTTATAAGGGTCTTCTGGTTTAGGCCCCACCACGGGACCGGGAGGTCACGGGTTCGAGTCCCGCAGTGGACACGAATCCAAGGCCGGGTAGAGTCGGGGTCCAAGTGTAATGAAGAGGCCCTTACAGCACGCGCTTGACATGGCTTACACCTACCTGCCCAATTAAATGAGGAGGTTCTAAAATATCTCTTATAAGGGTCTTCTTCGTAGGGCTTACCATTTAGACATTTAGAGAGGTTTTATCATTTAGACATTTAGATAGGTTTTATCATTTAGCACTAATTAAACCAGTTGGAAAGCCATTTGCCTTATCAGTTATCGAGGTTTATCAAATAGGGAGAGTACATTTAGAGAGGTTTGACTGTAATCTATTCGTACCGCTTGACCGAAACCGGTTATTATCAGATATTAGCGACCAGTCATTTCTCAACTTCCACAACAGTCCTATGGCAGGCATGGCAGGCTCGTGTCCGTGGGGTAAAACGCTTTCTGATCCCGTAAAGCCACAAATGAACATGCAGGCACTGATGGACGAGGCATTAGCGCTCAGTCTATATGAGGAGGAGGTAAATGCCTTTCATCAGGAGATAAATCCTGACTCTCGGAGCAGCGTTTTTGCTAATTTGCTGCGTAGTAAAGAAAAACGCGAACAGGACCGAAACAAGGAACTGCTGGGAGCTGATAGCTTTGACATGGTGGATAAGGCATCGGGTGAGTCCTTCGTGGCTCCGTCTGTGTTGACACGCATGCCTGCTACTGGTACTGGCGCTGGAGCCTTGGGATCCCATGCTCGAGTGACAGGCTCCTTGTCCATGGAAGATGTGGACCACGGAGCTGGAAAGGGTTTCACATCACTCAGAGAGAGCATTCGACGACAGCAAAAAAATACGAAGAAAGGCTTTGGATCCGGGAGAGTGGAGGCAGCAGCTCATGCGACGAGAGACGGTGTCATGGATGAACGGACTACGCTAATTCTGCAGAAAATGATTAATCGAGGAGAGATCGATGAGGTGCATGGCTGTGTTCAGAGTGGAAAGGAAGCTCATGTGTATTTTGCTATGGGCACTGACGAAGAGTCCAATCAGCCGGTGGAGTTGGCGGTCAAAATTTTTCGCACGACACTTAATGAATTTGGCAATCGCCACGAGTATGTAACGGGAGACCACCGCTTTGATATGAATTATCAAAAGAAAGATTTACGCCGACAAATAAAGACGTGGACGGATAAAGAGTACCGCAATTTGTGTCGAGCTGCCAAGTGCAATATTCGCGCGCCAACTCCCGTCGCATGTAAAGAGCACGTGCTAGTAATGCAGTTTGTGGGAGCTAATGGGTGGCCTGATCCGACGCTAAAAGATGTACACGGGGATCTGTCACCCAAGCAACAGGCCCATGTGTATGCTGATGTCCTCCAGGCCACTCGATGTCTCTTCCAGCGTGCTCATTTGGTTCATGGCGATTTGAGTGAATACAATATCCTTTACTCACTACGTGAGAAGCGAATCTGGCTCATCGATTTTGGTCAAGCTGTTGACCGCTCGCACCCGGACACGGAGAATTTCTTGAGGCGGGATTTACATACTATCAACCGATTTTTTGAGCGTGGTGGTTTACTCGAGGCCACTGCTGACGAAACCGGTCTCCTCTCTGATGACAAGGCATATGAATACATGGTCAAGGAAGATGTAAAGGGTGTGCTGGCTGACTTCCCAGCTCTGGCAGCGCTGCTGGAAGAATTGAGCGATGTGCATGAGACTAAAGTGGAAGACGTGGAAAGAGTAGACGAAAGTGAGGAATTTCAAAGCAAAGACGTTGCAGAAGGTAACTCAAGTTACAGTGCATAATAACAAGCAGTGAGTTGATAAAGAAATGCCGCTAAATGTGAATCGTTTTGTTACAACACCTGTTCAAGTTGAGAATTGCTTTTATAATATGTGCAGGCCTGTCTATTTAGTGTCCGTATTATACGAGTACACTAAATATCACTAAATAATTGGCAATTGATATCCGTATCCCCCCCAAATTACTACCCGTATCCCCCTAAATTACTACCCGTATCCCCTCCAAAACTAAGAGCAAAAACGTCAAGTTGTTTTATCCAATAAGATATCGGGCTAGGAAAATAACGAGGGGTGGCGACTATTTCTTAAGTGAGCCACGACGGTCAGTCCTAAAGCGAAACACTTAGTTTACTTCAGGTAGATGTATACATCGTTCTGAGAAAAATGATAACCTACATTCACACTTACACACCAGTCAAAACGTCACCGCTTCGTCGCAGTGCAAGAAGCCAGGGAACGCATTAGTGCCCTGTCTTCCACCCTTTCGACGGACGTTAACGCGAAAACGAAAACAATCAACATCCTCCTCTAATCAATTGCTGTGTTCCTACTTCTTCATCCCGTAGCAATCATAATCGACCGGAGTGAACTAATAAAAAAACGTCCGACGGGTATACTCCGGATAATTTCAGTTTGTCCTTTTTTACTTCTCTACCTGTAGTTCAATTCAATGGTTCCACTACACGTACAGTATACGTCGACATCCGTCGCAATAGGATGGGAAAACCGAATACAACGTGAAGCGTCCCCAAACAACTCACCTTGTTCTCCCGAGCGCACTTTCGTCGCGGATATTCTTAAAGGCTGTGAATGCTGCGCAATATTCGCTGAACCGTATGCATTCATGCAAGGAAGTCCAAGAAATCGGCGACAGGAGAGGACAAAGCTGCTTCTCGTCCGTAGGTAGTGTCATACACTCGTTTCATGGCGACGACGCTGTAGGATTTGGACCCGGTTACATGGTGGTTGCAGACGGCGTGTCTGGTACAATCAAGGCATCTGGAGTGCTTTTTCGAATGCTGGTGGCCGAGACGCTTGCGTCGCTGTCGAAGCTGCGGAAACGATCACGGGAGGAACCAGTTTGTGCCGAAGACTTCAGTGACAGCATGCAAGTGGCGATCGATAGTGCTTGCAAATTAGCCAAGCGCAAAGGACGACTAGACTCGAAGATCTCGGCTGTCTTCTTCGCCGAGACCTTGCATCAAATGTTCGTGTTTACAATCGGCGATTGCAAGTGTGTAGTGTTTCGAAACGGAAACCTGGTATTCGAGAGTGACTCAATTATCTACGACTTCAACGTGCCAGCTGTGGTATCTAGCAATCAATCGATCAATTACGTAGAAGAAGTACAGATACAGGCTTTCGAGTATGAAGGAGGTGACGTGTGTCTCTTATTCTCAGACGGTGTGCACGATAACTTGTACGTCGACGACATCGCGTCTTGTGTCGTATCTCCGATGAACTCACCGTCATCACAAATCAAGGGTGGTACTACAGCAGAAGAAATGGCACAGAGCATCGTACAACGCGCTAAGGACACTTTCTCATGCAATTGTGAATATATCCCTTTCGCCGTTTCGGGGGGGGGGGGGATACGGGTAGTAATTTAGGGTGATTTCGTCACATTATACTTTCTGAAACCAACCAACTAAGTTTGGCCCGGGATCGAACCCGGGACCTTCCGGTTCCGCAGTGAGTAGTGAACCACTCGACCACGGTCGGATTGGGGTAGTAATTTAGGGGGGATACCGGTAGTAATTTGAGGGGATACGGATATCAATTGCCAAATAATTTTCAGAATGGGCACTAAATAAGGACAATAAGGCCTTTATATATAGGGAATTGTTAAATCGACGCCTAAATTTGTTAAATCGACGCCCTGTTAAATCGACGCCCTGTTAAATCGACGCCTTTCCAGGCTTAACCATGAGGTGTGGCACATAGAGCTGTTTTGCGGATCGTTTACCCACCAGATGATTGCTCCTGGATCCGGACGATCAAAGCCCACATAGTGCTCACCCTCTTCACCCCCAGTGCCGCAAGCAGGGGTTTCACGTCGCGATTCACGGCTAAGAGCGCCCCGTCGACGGAATCTCGAATAAGTTTGCGATCACATACTGGAAAATTAATGTGGTCCTGATAGCCGTCCGGTACGAACGGAGATAAGACGCGTAGATAGCGGACTGGTTGTCAGCTACGTAGTAGCCAGAGTGGTGGTAAATGTCCATGACATCTGGATAGTTTGAACCAAGCTTGCCCGAAAGGATTATCTTGTTGATTGGATATTCATTAAACGACGCGTTCACAAAATCTGCACCTGAAGAATGCGGCAACCAAACCGTAAGAGGTAAGTCGCATATGGGAGTGACGCGAGCGACGGGGTGACAAGAAGCAAGAAACAGAACGTAATTTTTCAAACGATGGTGGTTGGGACAACGACGAGTGTGAAGCACAATTTGAAGGCCGAGCAGGTGGAAGATGAGCGTGGACAACACGTCGGTCAAACGAGTACAGTACAAGAAAAAGCCTACGCAAAACAATCAGGATGTAGAAAAAGCTGGGAAGCACATCAGTTGCATCTGTTGCGAGCGATCAAATCCGCAACGTCGTCGGACGTCGTGTGTGGTGGATGTATTGCGGCTGCTCAACGAGCTGCAGCTGGAAAATGTGCAGGATGTGAATGCCCTGCCGGTGGTTGTCCGTGCACGAAATGCGGTTGTCCACTTTGCGGACCCAACCAACTGGCTTCGAATCCAACACCCTGCAGTGGTGGAAACGAAGCTGGCAAGCGAGCAACTGGAGGGCAATGTCCTGCATGTGGCTGCCCTGGAGGGAAGTTCCCGTGCACGAGATGCCAGTGTCCCCATTGCCAGTCTTTGTCGTGAAGAGACGAATCGTTTTCACCCGATGAAAATGTGCAATTTTAAGTTCCGATTTATTGCACGCTTTCAAATGAAAGAGGATGTTCCCTGTATAATCTGTCTATATGTCGAAGTGATGGCCACGAAACGCCAGCGATACACATTTGTATCAACAATATGCATTCCTTCAAAGCTGTCCGCTATTCCCACGAATCCCCCATTGCACTGTCTCAGCGTCACAAATGCGGGTGGAACGCTGGGAATTGAGTGGGACGCGCCGGTGCGTGGCACGTCCTGCGTTGCCAGTCATTTTGAGGCAAAATGGCTACCACGTTCTCATGCTTATGCTTTAGAAGGTGGGGATACGAAAGATGTGGATACAAAGCCGTATCCAAAAGACTATTGTCAACCACGTCTTACCACCAAGAAACTATGGGCTGGAAAGGACTTGAAGCTCCCGACGCACGATTACAAGAAGTGTATGGACGAGATAGAACCGCTGATGTGAGATTTGTACACTTATGGTCTTGTACGTGTGTCAAATACACCCACTTCCATGGAAGCGACCGAGAAGTTTGCCACAAACATTGGGTTTGTGCTACGTACAATTTACGGCACCATGTGGAAGACAAACCCAACGAAGGAGACGGAAGATTATAATGACACTGCGGCTACCAACGTCGAGTTGCTGCCTCACACGGATGGCACCTACATTCGTGACCCGCCAGGTCTCCAAATTTTCAATTGTGTCGCTCAAGCTGGGGATGGCGGTGAAAGTCGCTATGTGGACTCTTTTTACGTCGCAGAAACGTTACGAAGCGAAGATCTAGACGCATTTCGTGTACTTAGCACGACGCCGTTACCCTACTTCACAGTGGACAAGGACGCGTACTTGGCTACGATGGAGACGCCGATCCGAGTCGATTATGTCGGGAACATTGTGCAGTTCCGTCATAATGATTATGACCGTGCCCCACTCACACATCTCAGCTTTAATTAAGTGAGTGAGTTCTATCAAGCACATCATAAACTGCTCGCTATCATGCGTCGACCAGAGATGGAGTTCAGTACGAAGCTTCAAGTTGGCGAGATGATTGTCGTGGATAATCAGCGTGTCATGCATGGCCGCTATGCTTTCCAAAGCGGTGAACGTGCTCTTATCGGTTGTTATATTGGACAAACAGAGTATGAAAGCCGCTTACGTGTATTAAACATCATTTAAGCGGATAGCAGATACTTGAAGAAGCTCTTGAGCTGTTCAAAATGCTCGATAGCTCTAGTGCATGTCTCTGTCGTGAGCACGCACGCACCAATTGTCGATGTCGCTCGTCCAAATAGTCTGCACGATATCAGAACGTCGTGATGGACTCTCGTGGCAGCATTTCACAATTTTGGTAAATAATCGCGGGATGATCAGTCGTACTCCACATAAGCCACCACCACAACACTTCCAGGGATGTCCGCATACGGTACATGAGTTCAGAATCCTACGGTAGACCGTCTTGCGCCTTTGCGCAAGTGCCAAGTATGGTACTAGAGCATACAGGTTGTGAAGTGCACTAGTCTGCAGTGGCACCCACGACACTCACGGCGTATCCCCAGCAGGGTTGTTGGAGCAATTGCTAGATGCTTTATATGTCACATTCGTTGGGATGTCAGTTACCATATACGGCTTGCAACCGTAAGCACCCGTCTGCAGCAAGTCGCAGTCCGAGCCAAATAATGGAAGGCCTTCCTGCGGATCAGGACAGTCGCCTGTGGAGATTTGTTGTACGCAGACTCGTTCGGTAACGCAGTGAGATCTATCCGGACCTTGGACGCTAGCACGAGTGGATTTCATCGTACGCTCGGTGGACCGAGGGACTGTCGGAACACAGAGAGAGAGAGAGGCAGCTGTTACCGTCAATGCAGGAGGTGGGAAATGTCTTGCAACTGATGCAACAGTGCCACAGTAGGATGGCAGAGCGCTAATTTTTAGATGTGGTATGTGGCGTATCAAGTTGACGGGATAAAAAATTAGCTTGATCCGGACGATTTATTAGCATGCGACGAGGCGTCTCGTACTTCTTGACGTGACATGTACCTCTAAAAATCTGATTCCAATAACGGCATCGACGCACACCGTAATCCACCCCTCGGCTCATTCACTACATTGGTAACTTTGTGGAACTTATCGTCCTTGAAGTACGTATACGTGCCCACGAGAACGTCTACTTTGGTCAGAATCTCGTCGTGCAGTATGATAGGATTGAACTGGTCGTAGTAATGCAAGTCGTCATTCCACACCGCTATGATCGTGCCCGACCTGCGCAACTTATGGAAGTATGCTCCGTACTGTTGCAGCAGCGCCATCGAATAATAAAACGAGTTAAGGCAAAAAACGATATTATTGTTAAAAATACACAATAATAGGTTTAAAAATAACGCGGCTGTAGAGCTATCAAAGATGCCACCAAAGGCCACCGATACCAGAACCTAGCATAACGCCAGTTCTTTCAAAGTACAAACGTTTTTCTTCATAAATTTATTCCCAAAAAAACTGATTTTAATAATTGGATTCTTACTAATACAACAAGCAATTGCCAAATTTTTGGATGAATTAAAATCGTGAAAATAGCATTTCTAGAACAAGACGCTTGGTGCTTGATTCTGATTAGCGTCATAAATCACTTTCATCGGGTCTTTGGACGTATCAAGCATCATCAGAGAGCAGCAGCAGCTCGGACAGCGACACAGATTCAGATTAGATGCAGCCGTCATGCACTATCGCACACCACACTTCTTCATTTTAACATCAAAGGTTTTACTCAGTAGAATCTATTGGTCTAGACACGCTAAATGGCGTAAGCCTTTGAGTATATAGAGTAGATAGAGTAGATAGATTAGATAGATGGATGGAAAAAGGGCGTCGATTTAACAAAAAAATAATAATAATTTCAAAAGGGCGTCGATTTAACAATTCCCTATATATATACTTAAGTTAGCAAAGACAAGAGAACGAGCTTGAGAACGTTTTCTAATACAATATAATACGTGGCTAGCTGGATTGACGAGTCGTTTTTGCTTGGGCGACGGGTCGTTCCTTTTAGGGTATAATATTTCCAAAAATAGTATAATTTGACAGCCCTCGCTGTTCAGGAGAATATTATCATTTTAATGATCGAGCGACCACTTGGAACAATGCGAAAACCATCGTTGCCGCACTCAAAGTTGCGCAATGGAGAGTAAAGCCTCCTTGACGGTGCCACCGCATTTGACCGTCACGACATCGTTTAAATGTAGCCAAATACTCGTGCTTAGTGTTGTCACGTAATAATAACCATGATAAGCAATGTCAGCCTTTTAGACGCACGTTTCGTTTTTCATAAGTTGAATAAGCTGGTCGGATCTTTGTGCACCAGCGTTCACCGCTGCAGTGACGCTGTACAGACCAGATCGCATCAGGTCGCGCGCGCGCTGTGGCGTCAACGTTTTGATTCGATCCCATAATAAAAAACTAAGGACAGCTGGATTCACCACTGACCCTACTAATCGCGAGGCTACGGGATTCACCACGGAAGCATCCACCCAACTACAAAGAATTTAGCTGATTGCATCTACAAGTGGTCACCTTGTACATAATCATTTACCCCTTACCGAACGGGAATTGCTATTTCCACCACACCATTTAGGCAAAAAAAGTGTGGTGGAAATAGCAAAACAGTGTGGTGGAAATAGCAAAACAGTGTGGTGGAAATAACAATTCCCTATAATAATGTCGGGTCACTAAATAACGGTCCAGTGCGAGCACTAAATAAGCTATCTAGGGTATTTAGTGTTCGGACACTAAATAAACAGGCCTGAATATGTGACAATACTACTTTGGGAAATAGTGAAGGTGCATGTACCGCCCAACCCCCTCCCGAATGCTAAAAATCGAGCAGTTCTTGATCAAGATTCGCCCATATGTCTCTCAAGAATTTGTTAACAACTTCTATATGCGCCGACAGACGTTGAGCAACCGGAGATAAAGCGATTACGTCCAGAGCATTTCTTTTTCGTGGATTATTAGTGGAAAACAGGGGGACGTGAAGATTTCATTCTTAGCATACCAGGAGAACGATATCTAGTTAAGTTGGATCCATTATATCAAGTTTCTATGACAATGTCCTCCCTTCGGTTAAATGCCCCGCACGACGGGACTGAGGGTTCTAGTTCCGCAGTAGACAGAATCCAAGGTCGGAGTTATGTCGGGTCCAAGTGTAATGAAAGCGGCCCTACAGAACGCGCTTGGCATGGCTTAATCCTATCCCAAATAAATAAGGAATTACTAAATATCTCGATGACATTGTCCAACACAACAAATAACACTTGATCCATGGCCGGTGATCAAGGAATTGTGATGTCAAATCAGATCGTAAGGATGCTCAAAATGATTTGAATCGGCTACAGAAGCTGGAAGATTTGCGCGGTGTTAAGGACGTGGGGATAATGTGTGTTTGCGTTTCAAATAGCGCGTCTTTAAGCTTAAATTGAACATATTCCAGTGCATATGAGAGTTACCCGAAACGAAAACTACCTACTCACGGCGACATTTGAGACAACAAAGGTAATTGGTGCTGCTATCCAATATCTGGAAAGACGCAAGTAGTCGTCACTGATGGCATTAGAAACGATTTCTATAAGGACTTGCTATTCTTGAAAGAGGGCTTCCCCCACCCTTATCCACTACGGAAGATATGGGCGAGCGCTGGATTATAGACAATTCTTCCTGTCGCAGATTTAATAGGAAAAGTAAAATCAGTTTTATTTCTTCATCAGCTATTGTAAAATTTCCTTTTTTTACGATTAATTAAATGAATATTTCAAATAGACCATTTACGAGTATCCGTATTAATTATTAGAGCCTGGTTCAAGTAAGAAATAGAGGTAAAAGAAATAGAGGTCTCGGAAACTGCGCGGTTCAGAATATAGCTACAAAAATCAATATCGATATTAAAATTCAGTAACTGGTCATGTCTTCCAGTGCAGCTGACAACGAGGGCATTGTTCACGCCGTGTCGGTGGTTCAGCCCGGATTGGTTCCCGCATCATCCGAGGCGCCGGCTGCTGCCAGCAAGAAGCGCGGTCGACCGAAGAAGACTGAAACTGAGGTTGAGCCAGCCCAGTGGACTCCTGACATGATTCGGGAGCTCCTTGAACAGCTCCAGGCGCTCCGATCTGAATTCCTTGACAGCAAGGATAAGATCAGCTTAGCGCGAGGCTGGTCGAAGATCGTTCTGCATCTGCAGACGGTTTGTGGATTCGCAGTGTATACTGTGCAAGTCAAGACCAAGTATCAGGCCTTGCAGAAGCTATACCGTCAGCATAACGCTGCCGACAAGCAAACCGGCAACGCCCCTATTCCCAAGAAGCCAGTATTCTGGGATGAACTGGTGTCACATTTCGGTGGCCGAGCCGGCATGGGACATGACTGCTTGCTATCCTCCCAACACTCGATCCATCAGGTAAATGCTTATAACGCTCATATCTTATCGGGATTAATATGTGATGCAGGAAAAAGATGGAGCGTCCATGTCCTCTGAAGAGCATTAGTCGCCAGGCACGATGATTCCATCATCGGCCAGATCGCGGCGAACTATGTTTCGTCAGGAAGACAAGGTCGTCGCCTACGATGCCCTTGGATCTCGCATTCAGCGAGGACTGGAGGCGATCGGCAAGTCGATGTTGGCACCTGTCGAGAAATCGTCGCAAGATATGCAGGATCTGCGAGAAATCGCGACATCAACCAATATTCTGCTGCAACAACAGAAAGAGCAAACAGCTGAAATCTTAAGAACGCAGCAGTTGATGGTTCAACTGTTGGCTTGACTTTCTGACAATAAATAAGACCAGACATCAACCATACATCGATTTTATCATTGCTTTGTTGTGCCATAGGTAATCCCGAATGTAATCCCGCTTTTGGAGAGCTGCATTGCGATCTCGATGATAGTTGCCCTCTTCATCTGCTGGGTCGTTTTCATGCTCTGCATTATGGTTTTTCTCTTCAGCGATGATGTCGGTGGGATCCTGAAGATCAATAAAAATTGTATGCAAAACGAGACATGCAGAGATGATTCTGCTCATCTCCTCCGTCTCTGTTCTCCCAGTTTGAAGGGCTCTCTTCTGGTTCAAAGGGACCTTTAGGATACGGAATCGGTTTTTCACCATTCCGTTTGACCGTTCTACAACAATCCGAGTTCGCGAGTGACAGTAGTTGTACCAGGCATCCTCGGGAAGCATTTCTTCCTCAACGAGATAAATAGTCATCATTTGATCGGTGAGCGAGTACGCAGCGTCACCGAGACAGTGCTTTCTTTTCGGAATGATGTTTGCAATGTTCGAAACGAACGAGAATACTTAAAAACGCATTTGTCACTCGCCGATCCAGGTCGCATGTCTAACGCACGGATTCGCTCCTTAAAGTCGACTACCATCTGGACGTTGATAGCTGAGAATCGTTTTCGGCAGTACCAGCCCTCATAGTCGTACGGCCATTCTATTTCGAGCAGACAACCATCGAAGCCAAGACAGCGTTAGGGAATCCACAAATACTTTCGCATCCTGTGGCAAGACTGTTCCAATCCTCGCCACTTTCGGGCAAGCGAATGATCAGAGGAAGAATTGCGGTAACTAAAACGTTAACAACCTTCTTGACTGATCGTAGGGCTGATGCTTTGCTCATCCCAAAGATAGAGGCAGCTTCGTCTAACGATCCCGGATGTGTCAAATAGAACATTGCCACAGCCGTTCTATCCCGAGAAAAAACGCAGCATTTCCGCCGATAGATTCATTCACTGAATGCCAGTGTGCCTCGATCATGTTGCAAATGCTATCGAATGAATCCTTGGAGCAACGGAACTGGTTGCGAAACCAGCCTTCATCAAACAGAGTTTTGTGATCTGCAACCACAAACAAGGATCGACGCATAGAAAATTGTCTGGACCTAGGCCGACGATGACTACGCCCATCCTCATCATCACAGCTATCAAGAACCACAGCAAGGGCATTCGTTATAGCCAGAATTGCTGCTGAAACGACAGCAGCTCCAACGTTTCGACTGCGACTCGTCATCTCTATTAATTTTTCAGTCAGAAATAGACCTCTGGAACCTATATTTAATTAATAGAGGTGACCCTCTGGAGCTGACCAATAGAATTGCAGCGAACTTTTTTGGATCTCTATTTTTTCACCTCTATTTCTTACTTGAACCAGGCTCTTAAACGAAGATCTGATTCTTCAATCAACTTTAAAGTATTAGACAAGCTATAAAGTTTAAGCGGGAAAATACACTAGCCATGAGAAATAGGACTCTATTACATTAAGAGCCAATATTATTCAAGTTCAAATATCATTGTTCTAATATGGAACATCTAGGTTGCTCCAAAGAGGAAACTTGGAATATAAGTTCATACAATCTACAGGAATTCGATTCGGTACGCGTTACCGAATCCAAAAAGATTTAATTTGAGAATTGAATCAGTTCAAATTACCTTTTATATATTTGTTTGGATTTAGTTATACTTATTAAGTATCAACAAGTAAATAATTATTACTATCTGTATCAGCCAAAGAGTTTCCGAATGTTATTTTCCAATGCATCCACGAAGATTCCAGAATAGAGGCATCTATATACTGGTGGCTGTCGAAGAGGAAAAGAGCCTTTTGACATTAACTTCCGACACATGTGCTGCACGGTGGTAATAAAAAGTAGGATATTCGGCCTCGCCGTACCGCAACCATGCTGTGAGACGGATATCAAGAACCGAAGTACATATCGGTTGCTTCGAAACTGGAGCAATCGAAAATATGTAGAACCTTTGATGCTATAGATGCGCAAAGCTCGAATCTTTGCCGATCATTAGATGGCACCGCATCCGGTTCACGCATTCAGCAGACGGGTACGTATCCTAGAAGTAATCACAATCACAAGGGTGTACTCCTGTTTGTTAAAAAAAACTAACCAATCAGTAGTAGTATGCTTCTTAAGCTGGCCTTGGGTATGTGAGAACGATGTTCGATTGCCTTTCACAAAGTGCATATGATGTCAAAGCTCTCATCAGTTCGAATCTTTATCTGCTCTGCCTACTATAGGCATCCAGTAAGTACGTGCTGTCTCGTTGATCATGCCAAGAGGTAACTAGTAAATCTGATCAGCGTCTAATGCACCTAAAGCGACCGACTTTTACTCCCCAATCAGAAGAAACGTTACGCAAACACCAGGAGC
Source organism: Peronosclerospora sorghi (assembly GCA_026184515.1). Classification (NCBI taxonomy): domain Eukaryota; phylum Oomycota; class Peronosporomycetes; order Peronosporales; family Peronosporaceae; genus Peronosclerospora; species Peronosclerospora sorghi. Next base: position 16,555,962 of record CM047580.1, read on the forward strand.
AGGGTCAGACGCCCAATCAAGCAACTGCCCATATAAATCAACCACCACTTCATCTACCTCCAGTCGAAGATGAAGCGTATCCCGCACAGGTGTAGACTATTTTAAATGCTGCCATGCAATGTTTATCAGTACGCGGCAACGGACAATCGCGGAGAATCACCTTTCCGTGCGGAGAGTCGACTTGATCCGGTGATTCGATATGTAGATATGGAATCTCTTCGACAAGATTGATCAATATTATCCGGACAATCTATAGGTATGTCAGCGAATTATCCTTTCCGCGGCAACAACTCGGAGAGCGCCAGCGCTACTTTGGATTCATCATCTACCAGTTGTATCAGAGTCTGTTGTCAGCGACTTGATGGAATTTTTAGGAAGAGGAACGGACAAAAGATCAAACTAGGTGTTGACTGGCATGTCTGAAGTCTCTCGGATCAAGAGCGATCGTTAATATTGAGCGATATAAGAACAGGACCTGTTTGCAATAGCTAATACACGGAAGAATTGGAAGTCCCTCGTCCAAGCCTACGATGCTTAGTATTGCTGACATAAAATGGTAGTCCGACAAAATTATGACGCGCGAAATAGATCAAGTTAGACCTTGTTGAAGTACCTACTGTAACGGGGTTACATTCGAGTTACATGTAATGTTGGTGTACATGAGTACACTACGGTTGAGGTCAGTATTGACCGGTTTGAAAGGTTTTGAACCTTTGGTTATTTTAACCAATGAGGGAAGGGGCCCTTGGTGTGGTGGTGTGTCAGCCATCCACGTGTCGGTACACAGGTGTGTACACTACATTTTAGATAGGTACGAATTTGGAATATTCTACTTAGTATTACATATAGTTTATATTAGTTTAAATTAATTTAGGATAATTACATATTAAATATATTCAGTTTACATTTCACTCTAAAGTGCAGTCGCGCGACCTCGACCGGTCGCGCGTGCAGTGAGTGTCGTAGGTAAGAGGGATCCCTCCCTTTACTTACATCCCGTAAAGGGAACACAGCCGTTAAGTCTAATTAGTAACCAACCCGGGAATCTTGGCCCCGAGTAGGAGATCTCTCCTACTAAGCCCTTTATAAGGGCGTATCGGCTAAGTAGCGGTAGGCACCGCTTTAAGGAAGAGTCTTCCTCTGTGCGCTAGCCGCACCGTGCGTATACGCACCGGGTACATCTGGTAGCACTTGTAGTAAATCCAGCACCTGTGTTGGTAGACTAAGGCATCCTCTGAAAAGGATGAATCAGGACGATTGGGATAGTTTGACCCTCGTCCAGCAGGAAGCCTTTAAAATGATGTTACCCTTAACGGGTGATGAAGGCACGAAGCTCCTAGTGGAGCAGGGCCTTGAGGCCGTAAAGGCAACGGTAAATGCCCTCATCGCTCATGAGGCGAGTTGTAGTGGAGGTCGTTCCACGAAGGTGCGCCCTCCATTATCATTGAAAATAAAGGAGTTCACCGGGGAGAAGGGTGACAACCTTTACGTGTGGTTGCGAGAGGTCGAAACAGCCTTCGCCACAGCGAATGCAATCGCTGATCACTTGCAAGTGGGACTTGCACTGACCCATCTTATGGGCAAAGCCCGTACATGGGCGTTTACGTGTTCGGAGTCAGTCACGGACGTGTTCCCAACATGGAAGGTTCTTAAGCAGAAGCTCATGGACATGTACGCAACGCCGGATCTGGTTTTCCATAATCAACTGGCGTTCCTGAGGTGCCGTCAAGGCACTAAGGACCTGGAGATTTATATCAAGAAGGTTAAGACCCTGTTGGCAGGGATGTACGCGAAGGCGTACTCGGACGATGTGTCCATCCCCGTCTTCATGGGAGGCCTGAGAGAAGGGCCAGCACGTTCGGAATTGTTCCGATGCCGACCCGAATCCCTGGAGGAGGCGTTCAAGATGGCGTTCAACGCCGAGAGGAACTTCCGTTCCTCTAAGGTGGGTCCTGAACCCATGGACCTGAGTCAGGTCGAAGCGGAGGAGAAACCTCCCGCTAAGAGTCACTCTGACTCTTTTTCACAGAGCTTCGAGGCAGATCTCTTAGCTATGTTGCAGCGGCGTGGGCCGCTGAGATGCTTCCTGTTTGGGAGCATGAATCATCTGAGGAACAGATGTCCGAAAAATCCCCAGCGAGACACTCGCTACAAGGGACCAAGGGTGGGGAAAAAGCCCTTGTCCAAGCCGTCGGGAAACGACGGCTCCCAGTAGGTACGGGGCGCCCTACAGGGGGATCCCTCAGTGCTGTTAAGCCCCAGGGTAGGGGACGACAGCACAAAGCCCCGAGGGAAGCGGTGCTTTCTAGCACCGAGTTGGTGTACCAGCCAGGTTTGCTGGTAGTCCTTGCGGACGTGAAAGGCTTTGATAAGCCTTGGAGAGTCTTGATAGACTCTGGAGCGTCTGACAATTATGTCAGACGAGCTTCTGTGGAGAAGAGTCGGCTGTATGCCGAGACCCTAGAGGCACGTTCTCGTGACGTTGTCACGGTCCGTCTTGCTACGGGTGTACAGGTTTCTATACCCAAGGTCTCGATTGACCTTAAGCTGACGTTTGCAGTCTTGGACAGCTTAGAACGTTACCTATTCCTGGATTTGGACTCGAGGTATGACCTCATTCTGGGCATGAAGTGGATGGAACGCCACGAGCCATGGATAGACTGGAAGTCTAAGTCCATTGGCTCAACACACCCGCGGTCGGATGAAGCATTGGCGAGTCATGAACCCACCTTTGCTCGATCGCAAAAGCGATTCTGGCGTGAGATTCCAGAGATTGGGATGTCTGAAATGATCATTCCCAATGGCATTAAGACGAGTTCCTTAACGAGGGGGATTCGGCGGTTAATCCCCGCGCCGATATAGGCGAGACTTGTGAGTCTCCAGTGATAGAGGTGGATTCCTCTGAGAGTAAGCGCGAGGCGCTTAGAGAAGAGACCCGAAGTTCGTCTCTTCTACAGGTAGGAATTGATTCCGACCACGCCGTGTCCGGCGAACAAGTTGCGACTCCAGTGGTAGGGGTAGAGACCCCTGTGGTTAAGCGCGAGGCGCTTCCAAGCGAAGAGACCCGAAGTTTGTCTCTTTCGCACGTAGGAAATGATTCCGACTACGCCGTTATAGGTGAGACCGGCGAGTAACCGGTGGTAGAGGTAGAGACCTCTGTGGATAGGCGCGTGGCTCTTCCAATAGATGGGGCAATTGACTCCCCCCATCTGGATCTCGGGATGAGCCCCGAGGCCAGTAGTCAGCAGTCCTATCGGATGCTGAATAGTGTGACAGGTGTTGTAACGGAAGGAGTAAGCCTTGAACGGTTGCCTGGGGTAGGCGAACTGTTGTTGTTGGAGGAAATGTCCTTCAACGAGTTTGAGACTGCTTTGAAAGCAGATGAAATCGACGAGGTTGTCGTATTACGTCCGGAAGAGGAGTTGAACTCCTCATCCAAGATGGACGAGTCAGTTTTGGTGAAAACCAAACAGGCATTAAATGCCCGAAGCGGCCTCAAGATCCTCGCGGATCCTGAGGACCCTTACCATTCCTTATTAAAGGAATTTGGAGATGTCATTAGTGACAACCCACCGATGGGGTTACCACCGGATCGGGGAGTCTGACATGAAATTGATTTGGTTCCTGGAACCAAATACTGCGTCACTAGGCAGTGGCCTCTCCCCAAGGAGCAATGCGACGTCATCGACGCATTCTTCAAGGGGAAAGAAGAGGCAGGGATGGTGCGGGAGAGCAAGTCTCCCCACTCATCTCCCACTTTTTGTGTTCGTAAACCGAACGGAAAGTGGCGCATCGTGCATGCGTACAACAAGCTGAATGCAGCTACTGTACCCATGCAGACTCCGATTCCTCGGAAAGATGTCCTCCAGAATAATATGGCGGGTGTACTGTATACAGTGCCTTAGATCTGGTGGACGGGTATTATCAGGTGCTCATGCGAGCGTCCGATATTCCGCTTACAGCGGTCAGCACGCCTAGTGGCATGCTGTGGGAGTGGCTAGTTATGCCACAGGGGCTTTCAAATGCAACCAGCGACTTTCAATCGCTTGGTGACTCAACTCTTCCGCCTTCATAGAAAGTACGCTCAGACGTACTTCGACGATATATTCGTTCATAGTCGTGCGGAAGGCGACTCGTCTGATGTTCAGACGCATCTGTGGTGGAGTCAAGTTCGAAATCGAAAACATTAGCATCGATAACCTGACTACCAACATCGCGCCCAGCCTTCCAACTTTCGGAGGGGGTACTCCGCGGACCACCACTCGAGATCTGGTCCGATCGTCCGCTGCAAGCAGACGACCGGTAGTCATCAGAACCCACTTGGTCCGATTGTTTAGTGTCCATCTCACCTTGTGTACCCGATGGAATGGGCTAGTTACACACTCGGTGGATAGGGATCGCAGATTGGATCGAAGCGGTCTTGAATATAGAAGACCGATCTGGGTAGGTATCTCTGGGGCGGAACTCTTCACCCCAGACACAAACAGACCAAAAACACTTCCAAGAGATAATTTCCAATAGGTCGATCGTCCAAACGATCAAGACCTGACCATACGAAATAATAGAGGGTAGACCGACCGTTCCGGTCTAGCCCCTGACCAATACGAAATAAGACCAAAACTGGTCTAGTTTCCAACCAATGTTAAAACAAGCCAATATGTCCGCAAAGACCCAATATGCTCGTGAAACTCCACAAACGATATCTCCACGCCAAGACCAATCCAGTGAATAGCACGTTCCAAACGTACTTGAGTTGAGGTGTTGAGATCGCCAAATCGTACTCCCGTCGAGGGACTTCCGGTGGGCCAAAGTGCGCGTGCGGCGCGTCCAGACCGGGTATAATGGGCGAGAGGGGATAATTCGACCCTCTGCCCCCAAACACTCCGCGGCGGGCGGAGGCGACTAGCGTACGAAAAGGGAAGAATGGCGACCCCTAGCTGTGGTGTGAACCGAGACCAGAAGAGGTTTTAGCCACTTGTCCGAAAGCTAAAAGATTTCCTTACTTAAAGGTATAACCTCTGTCCTAAAAGGTAAAACCACAACCAAATGCCCTCTATCCGGAAAAACCACAACTAAAATACTACTACCCTATAGTCCCTAAATGTACCCACACAAAAATATGTAAAATACCCAAAGTCGGGTGACTCACGAAAACTTGCGTTCTTGACACTTCTTGAGTCTGATAGGCTGAAACCCCCCCCTTGTTTAAACCAATCCGAAATTATACCAAATGCCTTGATGAAACTTGACCAGAAGTGTGCCAAATTTTGGGCACGCTTATCCACACATCTGATACACCTTCGAGCTGTGCTCGAATGTATGCGAGAGCATAAGTTATATGCGAACGCATCCAAATGTATATTTGGTGCTGAGGAAATTCCTTTCCTCGGATGCTTCATCAGTAAGGATGGAGTGCGGGCGGATCCCGCGAAGGTGAAAGCCATTGTGGAGTGGCCTTCGCCTGTAAATCTTAGAGATTTACTGAAGTGGCTTGGATTATCCAACTATCTCCACAAGTACAGCGATAACTACGCTGAAATGGCGAAGCCATTAACCGACCTTCTTAAGAAGGATGTTGATTGGTGTTGGGAAACCAAACACCAAAACGCTTTTGAAGCGGTAAAGCGGAGCTTGTTAAAAGCTTCCGTTCTTGCTCTCCCAGAATCTGGAAACCATTTAGTGTCATCTTCGACGCCTTTGATTTATCAATCGGATGTGCTTTGTTACAAGCAGATGATGCAGGAAGGGAACGCGTGATCGCGTTTGAGTCGAGGCAGGTTAAAGCCGTGGAACGGAATTATCCCGTTCATGACAAGGAGCTACTTGCAATGAAGTATGCTTTTGTCAAATTTAGGGTTCAACTACTCGGCTCAAAGCTGTTCGTGGTTTATACAGACCACGCGTCCTTACGGACAGCGACAAAGTCGCCTCATCTCTTCCAACGGATGTCCCGTTGGATCTCCTTCTTTGCGGAGTATAACTTTGAGGTTAAGTATAAACCTGGAAAGAAGAACGTGCTTGCAGACCCGTTATCGCGTCGTCCCGATTACGAGCTCGCTAACGCGACATTCGTCATCTCGCCTGTGGTGGATCTCATACGCCAGGCGTGTGAGAAAGACCCACAATGTACGGCGCTTATCAGCGCGTTAGGTGAAAAGGGTCTTGGATCGTCTGAGCTAACCCTGTCAAGTCGAGCTAAAGCTCGTTTACACCGTTACAGGTACTGTGACGGTCTGATATATTATAGCACGAGCGCGGAGGACACTCCGCGGGTGGTAGTTCCACATGATGAGGAACTGAAGTATAGAGTCCTCTTTGAGGCACATGACGCCCTTACCAGGGGTCATTTAGGTCGGGATAAGTCCTAAAGCGCTTTAAGCGCTTTGTATTGGTAGCCCAACATGTATAAGTGGGTCGGTGCGTACATACGCACCTGTGAGACGTGTCAGAGGGTTAAACCCTCTGCAAGTTCAGCTGCGCCTTTGGCGAGCTTGTCGGTTCCAATGGAGTGTTGGAAATCCATCCGTATGGATTTTATCTTCGGTTCTCCGAAGGATAAGGCCGGGAACACCGGCATATTGGTCTTTGTAGACCGTTGGAGCAAGATGGCTCACCTGGAGGCGGTGCCAGAGTCCATTGATGGACAAGGAACAGGGAAAGTGTTACTAGACCGTGTCTTTCGACAGCATGGTCTACCCGATTCCGTTGTGTCGGATCGGGATCCCCGTTATACGGGAAAATTCTGGGGAGCCTTGTTTAAGGTGCTAGGCACCAAGCTCTTCATGTCCACTGCGGATCATCCGCAGACGGAAGGACAAACGGAACGCGTTAATCGCGTTGTAGAGGACATTCTCCGGAGTTTATGTCCGGATTCTCCAAAGAGTTGGAGTGAGATGCTTCCTATGGCTGAATTTTCCATAAACAATTCGGTCCATGCATCTACGGGGTTTACCCCGTTTTACGTGAACGGATTAGTGAATCCGAGGGTTCCGTTGACGCCACGTGTGTGCGGCCCAGGGCTTGAGGGGGGAGGATTCCCCGATGTCAGCCCTGTATCTGTGCGAAAGCACATCGATAAGTTTTTATCGACGCGCCTTAGTGTCTTACGACACGTCTGCGATGCCATGGCAGAAAGCCAAGACAAGCAGAAGGAGCAAGCTGACCGCAAGGGGCGGCGTAACGAAAAAGTATACAAAGTAGGAGAAATTTTTTCATTAAACGCTAAAAACCTTCTTACACATGCAGTTTCCAACGTGTTGCGCAATAAACTGCGCCCCAGGTTTGTGGGGCCCTTTAATGTACTAGCCCGAAAGGGCTTATCGTATACCTTGGGCATCCCGACGGTGATGCGTACGCATCCAACCTTCTATGTCGGTATGCTTAAGCCATACCAGGACCAGGAGGCGGGACTCCTCCTGTAGAGGGTTGGAAAGGCGGATAGCCCTAAGAGCCGTAAGGCACGGCAGGGCGAAGGAATCCCGAAAGGGCTAAAATGCTACCACAAATCTCCGCAATGGTCGTCTCGAGAGAGGCAAGCCGCCTCTCGAAGCGATCAGTGGTATCCCACTCGTCGCGGATCCTTTCGTGGAGATCATGGATGCGATGGCTGTGTCGATCACAGCGCTCGCGAATCTCACGTCGCAATTGCGCGACCTCCTCCTCCAATGCTTGATGCGGAGGGTACTCCACACTTTCATGTGGAGCGGCAGATGGCGCGACGCCATCATCGGAGTCAAACCCAGTATCTGGTGAAGTGGAAAGGTTATCCACACTCACAGAGTTCGTGGGAGTTCGAGACTCCCCTACGGCAGGATTTCCGCGATGTCGTTGACGCTTTCGAGCGTTAGAATCCCGCTGTAGGTCAACGACAAGAGGGGCATGAGAATCCCCTTCACTCCCAGTAAGTGGGAGTTTGCCGGAGGCAGATGTGACCCTTACACTGTCCTCTGGCACCATGGTGGAGACAGGGACGCTGGCGTAGCGCGTTCTATATGGAGCACGTAATAACTCCATCGCTTTGGCTCTGGAATATTCCAGGCGCAACGCCCTCTCCACACAAATGTCTCGACGGGAATAGCTGTCGTGCAGCTCATCGAAGCTGGGGAGAAGCTTCTCTCCTTCCGCCCAAGCGCGGAACTTCTTCTCTGCATCATCAGCACTTTTCTCCCGGAGAAAGAACGAAAGGAACCTCGCGGAGGTTCTCAACAGGGGCACCCTGTGCCTGCCTGTCTAAGAGCTCTAGGTATGAGACGCTAGTGAACTGCTTTTGTGTGAGAAGTTGTTGCCGGAGTTTCTCACGGAGTTCGCATTGATACGGCTGTTCAGACGCGGTTCCAGGGGTATAGGACGCTAAACTGGTCCTTACCAAACGCCTGGCCCATCTTGGAATGTCAAGAGGACCATCAAAACTATAAGCCGCCCTTGGCAGGCGTTTAGGGGCGCGCAACGCAGCCCTTAGTGCCTGTGCGGCAAGTTGGGTGTCTTGAGCTGCGTCCAGCTCATTAGTGACGATCGCCTTTGGCGATTCGGATATATCATCCGATATGGGCAGGGGTGGCGCACTGGTTAGTGCATTTTCCCCACGTGTGGGGAACGGATTAGGCTGCCGACAACGCCGTTCGGCGCTGTCGGAGCGGTTAACCGTTGGGGAGGTATCCCCAAGGGCATCCACCTCCGAGTTCTCGGAGTAGTCTACCTCTTCTAGAGGAGACGCCATAGCACCACTGAAGATGTACATATGGAAGGCCAGAGGTACTGGCGTTGGACTTCTCCAACAAGATTTTGATTATTGCGTAAGCAATAGTCTTGATGGGGGAGGAGGTAACGGGGTTACATTCGAGTTACATGTAATGTTCGTGTACATGAATACACTACGGTTGAGGTCAGTATTGACCGGTTTGAAAGGTTTCGAACCATTGGTTATTTTAACCAATGATGGCAGGGGCCCTTGGTGTGGTGGTGTGTTAGCCATCCACGTGTCGGTACACAGGTGTGTACACTGCATTTTAGCTAGGTACGAATTTGAAATATTCTACTTAGTATTACATATAGTTTATATTAGTTTAAATTAATTTAGGATAATTACATATTAAATATATTCAGTTTACATTTCACTCTAAAGTGCAGTCGCGCGACCTCTACCGGTCGCGCGTGCAGTGAGTGTCGTAGGTAAGATGGAGACCTCCCTTTACTTACATCCCGTAAAGGGGACACATCCGTTAAGGTTAATTAGTAAACCAACCCGGGAATCTTGGCCCCGAGTAGGAGATCTCTCCTACTAAGCCCTTAGATCAGGGCGTATCGGCTAAGTAGCGGCGTATCGCCGCTTAAGGAAAGTCTTCCTCTGTGCGCTAGCCGCACCGTGCGTATACGCACCGGCTACACCTACACCGGCTCAAGTTGGTATGGATGCGTGATTAATTTATTAATTGAAAAAAATGCCTCTAAAAGACGGGTCGTTTGTAGCCGGTGCATAAACACACGGTGCGGCTAGCGCACAGAGGAAGACTTTCCTTAAGCGGCGATACGCCGCTACTTAGCCGATACGCCCTGATCTAAGGGCTTAGTGTGAGATTGCTCTCTCACTCGGGGCCAAGAGATTACCTGAGTTTACTGTTATCGTACGCTAACACCTTAGTCTAAGGCTTCCCTTAGTAGGGAGTAGCTGGGGGAGGTGCTTCCCTGCTACGACACTCACTGCACGCTCGACCGTTCCGGGTCGAGCGTCAAGCAGGATAGTGTAGATTGTAAACTGATTTATCAATAATATATAATTAACCTAACTTAATAAACTAGTGTAAGCTATATGCAATACTAGGTAGAAATTTACTTAATCCGTACCTAGCCGAAAATGTAATGTACACCACCTGTGTACCAACGCGTGGCAGGCTGCCACGCCTTCACCAAGGGCTCCCGACCTGATTGGCTAAAACAACCAATAGGTCCGAACCTTTCGGACCAGTCAATACTTGACCTTAACCGTTCGTAACTAAATGTAACCCCGTTACATCATCCCCCATCAAGACTATTGCCACGCAATAATCGATTATAGCTGGAGACCCCAACTGCCAGAACTCTGGCCTCAAATTAGCACCTCTAGAGGTGGCGATCATTCTCCCCGAGAAGGAGATGTCATCTACCCGGACTCTGATATCTCGGAGGAGGGAGCCCTTGGGGATATGTACCCTAACGACGCCGAACGGCGATGTCGGCAGCCTAATCCTTTTCCCACACGTGGGGAAAATGCGCTAACTCGCGCGCCACCATTGCCAACTTCGGATTGCAAATCTGAGTCACCGAAAGTGTCCATCACGACCAATGAATTGGACGCGGCTCAGGACTCTTATCTAGCCACACTGGCACTAGGGGCTGCATTACACGCACCCAAACGCCCTTCACGGGCGTAATATCGTTTTGGGGGTCCTCGTGATCCCCAAAATGGGCTAAGAGTGCAGTAAAGAAGAGTTTAGACTTCTATACCCCTGGTACTGCGGCGGAACTGCCGCGTTAAATCGAATGCCGAAAGAAAATCCGGGAAAAACTGCTCACGCAGAATCGGTTCACTGCCGCCTTATACCAAAAGTGAATCGGGAAACAGGCGCAGGGTGTCTTTGTTGAGAACCTTCGCGAGTTCCCTTCGTTCCCCTACAAGGAGGGGATGCCGAAGAGGCAGATCGTAAGTTCCGCGCTTGGGCGGAAGGGGAGAAACGTTTCCCTGACTTTACAGAGCTGTACAATAGCTATGCCAAACGTGACGTTGGGGTGGAGAGGGAATTGCGCTTGGATTTTGCCAAAGCCAAATCGATGGAGCAATTACCTGCCCCTTATAGCACACGCTATGCTAGCGCCTGTGCCCTCAATGTGGTGCCGGAGAGCAATGCAAGCTCCGCATCTGCCTCCGGCGAACTACCAACTACTAGGAGTGAAGGGGCTTCTTCCGTACCTTTGGTCGTCGACTCGCAGCGGGATTCTCCCGCTCGAAAGCGTCAACGACATCTCGGCAATCCTACTGCAGGGGAGTCTCGGACCCATACGAACTCCGTGAATGTGGGTAACCCTTCCACTTCACAAGATACTGGGTTTCACCCCGATGATGGCGTAGCTCCATCAGACGCTCCACATGGTAATGTGGAATCCCCTCCGAATCGATAACTGGGGGAGGTGGTCGCGAAATTTCGACGTGAGTTTCATGAGCGCTGTGACGACACAGCCGTCGCATCCTGGAACTCCAGGATGAAATCCACGATGCTATGGGCGTGATTGACCGCGTCGAGAAGCGGATTGACTCTCTAGAGTCTTCCCTTGACGGCTTTCGCCGTCTTGAGGAAAGATTTGAAGCTTCCGTTGCGGAGCTTCGTGGTCGCATTTTGACCCTGTCGGAAATGTTACTCCGTCTGCCGCGCCTTACGGCTATCCGCCTTATCAACTCCTCCAAGAGGGGACCCGCCTCCCGGTCCTGGTATGGCTTAAGCATGCCCACATAGAAGGTTGGATGCGTACGCATCGCCTTCGGAATATCCAAGGTGTACGCCAAGCCCTTTTGGGCTAGCACCTTGAAAGGCCCCACTGTAACATGGTTACATTCTGGTTACATTTAGTTATGTTGTGTACGTAGGTACAATACGGTTGGGGGCAGTATTGACCGGTCCGAAAGGTTTGGACCTACTGGTTATTTCAACCAATCAGGGCAAGAGCCCTTGATGGGGGCGTGTCAGCCTGCCACGTATTGGTACACAGGTGGTGTACATTACATTTCAGCTAGGTACGAATTTATTAAGTTCTACGTAGTATTACATTTAGTTTGCATTAGTTTAATTAACTTAGGCTAATTACATATAATATATACATTCAGGTTACAAAACACGCCAATCCAGCTAGACGCACGACCTCGACCGGTCGCGCGTGCTGTGAGTGTTTGTAGCCAAAAGGAATACCTCCTTTAGCTACTCCTTTTCTAAGGAAAGCCTTGTTTTAAGGCGTTAGTTAATTCTAACAAGTAAAACAAGGGAAATCTTGGCCCCGAGTAAGAGAGAACTCTCTTACTAAGCCCTTTTATAAGGGCGTATCGTCTAAGTAGCGGCATATCGCCGCTTTAGGAAAGTCTTCCTCTGTGCGCTAGCCGCACCGTGCGCATACGCACCGGCTACATCTGGTAGCACTTGTAGTCAATCCAACACCTGTGTTGGTAGACGACAACATCCTCTGCAAAGGATGAATTAGGACGATTGGGATAGGCTAGCCCTCGTCCAGCAGGAAGCCTTTAACAGGCTGGTATGCTTAATGGGTGACGAAGGCATGCAGCTCCTAACGGAGCAGGGCCTTGATGCCGTAAAGGCGAGGGTCAACGCCCTCATCGCCCATGAGGCGAATTTTCGTGGAAGTCATTCCACGTCCACGGGGGTGCGCCCTCCGTTGTCCTTTAAGATAAAGGAATTCACCGGTGAAAAAGGTGATAACCTTTATGTGTGGCTTCGAGAGGTCGAAACGGCCTTCACAACAGCGAATGTGATCGCTGATCACTTGCAAGTGGGACTTGCACTGACCCATCTCACGGGTAAAGCCCGTGCATGGGCGTTCACGTGTTCGGAGTCGGTCACGAACGTGTTCCCAATCTGGGAAGTCCTTAAGAAAAAAGCTTATGGACATGTATTCCACGCCTGATCGGGTTTTCCAGATCGGCTGGCGCTTCTGAGGTGCCGTCAGGGCACTAGGGACTTGGAAACATATATCCAAGAACTGAAGACAATGCTGGCAGGGATGTACGCAAAAGCGTACTCGGACGATGTGTCCATTCCCGTGTTCATGGGAGGCCTGAGAGAAGGGCCAGCACGTTCGGAGCTATTCCGAAGCCGACCCCAATCCCTGGAGGAGGCGTTTAAGATGGCGTTTAACGCCAAAACGAACTTTCGTTCCTCTAAGGTGGGTCCCGAACCCATGGACTTTAGTCAGGTCGAAGCGGAGACGAAACCTTCCGCTAAGAGTCACTCTGACTCCTTCTTTCAGAGCTTCGAAGCGGAGCTTCTTGCACTGTTGCAGCGGCGTGGGCCGCTAAGATGCTTCCTGTGTGGAAGTGCGGATCATCTGCGGAACAGATGTACGCGAAACTCCCAGCGAGATATTCGCTTTAAGGGGCCGAGGGTGGGTAAAATCCCCTCGCCCAAGCCGTCAGGAAACGACGGCTCCCAGTGGGTGCGGGGCGCTTTACTGGGGGATCCCTCAGTGCTGTTAATCCCCAGGGTAGGGGACGAAAGTACAAAGCCCCGAGGGAAACGGTGCTTTCTAGCACCGAGTTGATGTAGCAGCCAGGTTTGCTGGTCGTCCTTGCGGACTTTAAAGGCTTTGATAAGCCTTGGAGAGTCTTGATAGACTCTGGAGCGTCTGACAATTATGTTGGACGAGCTTCTGTGGAGAATAGTCGGCTGTATGCCGAGGCCCTTGAGGCAAGTTCTCGTGACGTTGTCACGGTCCGTCTTGCGACGAGCGTACAGGTTTCTGTACCCAAGGTCTCGATTGACCTTAAGCTGAAGTTTGCAGACTTCGACAGCTTAGAACGTTACCTATTCCTGGATTTGGACTCGAGGTATGACCTCATTATGGGCATGAAGTGGCTGGAACGCCACGAGCCGTGGATAGACTGGAAGTCTAAGTCCATTGGCTCAACGCACCCGCGGTCGGGTGAATCATTGGCGAGTCATGAACCCACCTTTGCTCGATAGCAAAAGCGATTCTGTCGTGAGATGCCAGATATTGGGATGTCTGAGATGATCAATCCCAATGAGGTCAAGGAAGTGTTCCTTGACGAGGATTCGGCGGTTAATCCCCACGACGTTATAGGCGAGGCTGGTGAGTCGCCAGTGATAGAGGTAGATTCCTCTGAGGTTAAGCGCGAGGCGCTTCCTAGAGAAGAGACCCGAAGTTTGTCTCTTCTGCAGGTCGGGGTTCCCGACTACGCCGTGTCCGGCGAACAAGTTGCGACCCCAGTGGTAGGGGTAGAGACCCATGTGGTTAAGCGCGAGGCGCTTCCAAGCGAAGAGAGCCGAAGTTCGTCTCTTTCGCACGTCGGAATTGATTCCGACTACGCCGATATAGGTGAGACCGGCGAGTCACAGGTGGTAGAGGTAGAGACCTCTGTGGATAGGCGCGTGGCGCTTCCAATAGATGGGGCAATTGACTCCCCCATCTGGGTGTCGGGATGAGTCCCGAGGCCTGTAGTCAGCAGTACTATCGGATGCTGAATAGTGTACAGGTGTTGTCACAGAAGTCGTAAGCCTGGAACGGTTGCCTGGGGTAGGCGAACTGTTGTCGTTGTAGGAGATGTCCTTCAACGAGTTTGAAACTGCTTTGAAAGCAGGTGAGATCGACGAGGTTGTCGTATTGCGTTCGGAGAGGAGTTGAACTACTCATCACTATGGACGAGTCAGTTTTGGTGCAAACCAAACAGGCATTGAATGCCCGAAGAGGTCTCAAGATCCTTGCGGATCCTGTGGACCCTTACCATTCCTTGTTGAAGGAATTTGGAGATGTCATTAGTGACAACCCACCGATGGGGTTACCACCGGATCGGGGAGTCCGACATGAAATTTATTTGGTTCCTGGAACCAAATACTGCGTCACTAGGCAGTGGCCTCTCCCCAAGGAGCAATGCGACGTCATCGACGCATTCTTCAAGGCGAAATAAGAGGCAGGGATGGTACCGGATAGCAAGTCTCACCATTCATCTCCCACTTTTTGTGTTCGTAAACCGAACGGAAAGTGGCGCATCGTGCATGCGTACAACAAGCTGAATGCAGCTACTGTACCCATGCAGACTCCGATTCCTCTGAAGGATGTCCTCCAGAACAATATGGCGGGCTGTACTGTGTACAGTGCCTTAGATCGGGTGGACGGGTATTATCAGGTGCTCATGCGAGCATCCGATATTCCGCTTACAGCGGTCAGCCTAGTGGCATGCTGTGGGAGTGGCTTGTTATGCCACAAGGGGTTCGAATGCGTCATCGACTTTTAATCGCTTGGTGACTCAACTCTTCCGCCCTCATAGAAAGTACGCTCAGACGTACTTCGACGATATATTCGTTCATAGTCGCGCGTAAGGCGACTCTTCTGATGTTCAGACGCACCTGATACACCTTTGAGCGGTGCTCCAATGTATGCGAGAGCATAATTTACATGCAAACACATCCAAATGTATCTTTGGTGCTGAGGAAATTCCTTTCCTCGGATGCTTCATCGGTAAGGACCTCATCAGCGTTGCGGTGGAAGGCGTGGAAGGTCTCTTCGAGAGCCTGGATGGCGGGCGGATCCCGCGAAGGTGAAATACATTGTGGAGTGGCCTTCGCCTGTAAATCTTACAGATTTACTGAAGTGGCTTGGATTAGCCAATTATCTCCACAAGTACAGCGAGAACTACGCTGAGATGGCGAAGCCATTAACTGACCTTCTTAAGAAGTAAGGACGTGGATTGGTGTTGAGAAACCAAACACCAAACCGCCTTCGAAGCGGTTGAAGGAAGCTTGTTAAAAGCTCCCGTTCTTGCTCTCCCAGACTCTGGGAAACCATTTAGTGTCATCTTCAACGCCTTTGATTTAGCAATCGGATGTGCTTTGTTACAAGCAGATGATGCAGGAATGGAACGCGTGATCGCGTTTGAGTCGAGGCAGCTTAAAGCTGTGGAACGGAATTATCCCGTTCATGATAAGGAGCTACTTGATATGAAGTATGCCCTTGTCAAATTTAGGGTTCACCTACTCGGCTCAAAGCCGTTCGTGGTTTATACTGACCACGCGTCCTTACGGACAGCAACACAGTCGCCTCATCTCTCCCAACGGATGGCCCGTTGAATCGCCTTTTTTGCGGAGTACAACTTTGATGTTAAGTATAAACCTGGAAAGCAGAATGTGCTTGCAGACGCGTTGTCGCGTCGTCCCGATTACGAGCTCACTCACGCAACATTGATCACCTCGTCTGTGGTGGATCTCATACGCCAGGTGTATGGGAAAGACCCACAATCTACGGCGCTTATCAGCGCATTGGGTGACAAGGGACTTGGCTCATCTGAGCCTACCCTGTCAAGTCGAGCTAGAGCTCGGTTACACCGTTACAGTTACTGTGACGGTTTGCTATATTATAGCACGAGCGCGGAGGACACTCCGCGGGTGGTTGTTTCGTGATGAGGAAATGAAGTATACAGTCCTCTTTGAGGCACATGACGCTCAATTCGTCGAACTAATTCCTTTACACCATTTTTTTTGTATAATCCTCTACCGGGGGTCATTTAGGTCGGGATAAGCCCTACAGCGTTTTGAGCGCTGTGTATTGGTGGCCCAAGATGTATAAGTGGGTCGGTGCGTATATTCGCACCTGTGAGACGTGGCAGAGGGTCAAACCCTCTGCAGATTCAGCGGCGCCTTTGTCGGGCTTATCCGTTCCTACGGAGTGTTGAAAATCGATCAGTATGGATTTCATCTTCGTTTTTTTAAGGATAAGGATGGTAACACCGGCATTTTGATCTTTGTAGACCGTTTGAGCAAGATGGCTCACCTGGCGGTGGTGCCAGAGTCCATTGATGGAAAAGGAACAGCGAAAGTGTTCTTAGACCGTGTCTTTCGACAGCATGGTCTACCTGATTCCAGTATATCGGATCGGGATCCCCGTTTACGGGACAGTTTTGCGGGGAGTTGTTTAAGGTGCTGGGCACCAAGCTCTTCATGTCCACTGCGGATCATCCGCAGACGGACGGACAAACGGAACGCGTTAATCGCGTTGTAGAGGACATTCTCCGGAGTTTATGTCCGGATTCTCCAAAGAGTTGGAGTGAGATGCTTCCTATGGCTGAATTTGCCATAAACAATTCGGTCCATGCATCTACGGGGTTTACCCCGTTTTACGTGAACGGATTAGTGAATCCGAGGGTTCCGTTGACGCCACGTGTGTGCGGCCCAGGGCTTGAGGGGGGAGGATTCCCCGATGTCAGCCCTGTATCTGTGCGAAAGCACATCGATAAGTTTTTATCGACGCGCCTTAGTGTCTTACGACACGTCTGCGATGCCATGGCAGAAAGCCAAGACAAGCAGAAGGAGCAAGCTGACCGCAAGGGGCGGCGTAACGAAAAAGTATACAAAGTAGGAGAAATTTTTTCATTAAACGCTAAAAACCTTCTTACACATGCAGTTTCCAACGTGTTACGGAACAACTGCTCCCCAGGTTTGTGGGGACATTCAGAGTGCTAGCCCGAAAGGGCATGGCGTATACCTTAGATATCCCGAAGGAGATGCGTACGCATCCAACCTTCTATGTCGGTATGCTTAAGCCATACCAGGACCAGGAGGCGGGACTCCTCCTGTAGGGGGTTGGAAAGGCGGATAGCCCTAAGAGCCGTAAGGCACGGCAGGGCGAAGGAAGCCCGAAAGGGCTAAAATGCTACCACGAATCTCCGCAATGGTCGTCTCGAGAGAGGCAAGCCGCCTCTTGAAGCGATCAGTGGTATCCCACTCGTCGCGGATCCTTTCGTGGAGATCATGGATGCGATGGCTGTGTCGATCACAGCGCTCGCGAATCTCACGTCGCAATTGCGCGACCTCCTCCTCCAATGCTTGATGCGGAGGGTACTCCACACTTTCATGTGGAGCGGCAGATGGCGCGACGCCATCATCGGGGTCAAACCCAGTATCTGGTGAAGTGGAAAGGTTATCCACACTCACAGAGTTCGTGGGAGTTCGAGACTCCCTTACGGCAGGATTTCCGCGATGTCGTTGACGCTTTCGAGCGGGAGAACCCCGCTGAGAGTCAACGACCAAAGGGGCGGAAGAAGCCCCTTCACTCCCAGTATCTGGAAGTTTGCCGGAGGCAGATGCAGAGTTTGCATTGCACTCCGGAACCACACCGAGGGCAGGAGCGCTAGCAGGGCGCGTGCAATAAGGGGTCGGTAATTGTCCCAGCGCCTTGGCATGGGCAAACGCCAAGCGCAACGCCATATCTATCCGACCGTCACGTTCGGAATACCTGTTGTACAGCTCGTTAAAGTTAGGGAGACGATTCTCCTCTTCCTCCCAATAGCGAAATGTCCGCTCTGCTTCCTCGATATCTTCGCCTCGTAGGAGAACGAAGGAAACCTCGCGGAGGGTCTCAACAGGGCACCCTGTGCCTTTTGTCGAGGCGCTCTCGGTACGAGAGGCCAGTGACTGCTTCTGTGCGAGCAGTTTTTCCCGAGTTTTTCCCGGAGTTGTTTCTGACGTTCGTATTGATACGGCTGCTCATCCGCAGGTCCAGGGATATAGAATGCTAAACCATTCCTTACCACAATCCTAGCCCACTTTTGGGGGTCACTAGTAACCTCAGAATTATATGCCGCCAGTGGCGGGCGTTTGGGGCGCGTAAAGCAGCCTTTCGAGCCTGTGCGGCAAGTTGAGCTTCTTGAGCCGCATCCAACTCATTGGTGATAATCGCCTTCGGCGACCCGGATGTATCATCCGACATTGGTAGGGGTGGCGCACTATCTAGTGCATTTTCCCCACGTGTGGGGAACGGATTAGGCTGCCGACATCGCGTTCGGCGTTGTCGGAGCGTCATCCTTTGGGGAGATAAGGGCATCCTCCTCCGAGTTTTCGGAATGAGAATATTCTACATCCTCTTCTCGAGGATAATCCTCAGCACCACTAAAGGTGCTCATGGTAAGCCAGAGCTCTGGCAGTTGGAGTTCTCCACTATAATTGTTCATTGCGTAAGCAATAGTCTTGATGGGGGAGGATGTAACAGAGTTACATTTTGTTACGTTGGTGTACGTAAGTACACAACGGTTGAGGTCAAGTATTGACCGGTCTGAAAGGTTTGGACCTATTGGTTATTTTAACCAATCAGGGCAGGAGCCCTTGGTGGAGGCGTGGCAGCCTGCCACGTGATGGTACACAGGTGGTGTACATTACATTTCTGCTAGGTACGAATAAGTTCTACTTAGTATTACATATAATTTACATTAGTTTAATTAATTTAGGCTAATTACATATTAAATAAGATCAGCTTACAAATAACGTTAAAGACTGCTAGGCTCACGACCTGGACCGGTCGCGCGCGCAGTGAGTGTAGTAGTGAACGGTAATACCTTCACTTAACTACCCCCTTTCTAAAGGAAGACTTGTATCAAGGCGTTAGTCTATACTAACTCGTAAACCAAGGGAATCTTGGACCCGAGTAAGAGAGCGGCTCTTACTAAGCCCTTTTATAAGGGATTATCGGCTAAGTAGCGGCATATCGCCGCTTTAGGAAAGTCTTCCTCTGTGTGCTAGCCGCACATACGTGTCCGCACCGGCTACATGACCTCATTGGGACTGACATCCCAATCTCTGGCATCTCTCGCCAGAATATCTTTTGCGATCGAGCAAAGGTGGGTTCATGACTCCCCAATGCTTCACCCGACCGCGGGTGCGTTGAGCCAATGGACTTAGACTTCCAGTCTATCCACGGCTCGTGGCGTTCCAGCCACTTCATGCCCATAATGAGGTCATACCTCGAGTCCAAATCCAGGACTAGGCAGAGTTCTAAGCTGTCGAAGTCTGCAAACTTCAGCTTAATGTCAATCGAGACCTTGGGTACAGAAAACTGTACACCCGTCGCTAGACGGACCGTGACAACGTCACGAGAACGTGCCTCTAGGGACTCAGCATACAGCCGACTATTCTCCACAGAAGCTCGTCCAACATAATTGTCAGATGCTCTAGAGTCTATCAAAACTCTCCAAGGCTTATCAAAGCTTTTCACGTCCACAAGGACGACCAGAAAACCTGGCTCGTACATCAACTCGGTGCTATAAAGCACCGTTTCCCTCGGGGCTTTGTACTGTCTTCCCCTACCCTGGGGATTAACAGCACTGAGGGATCCCCCAGTAGGGCGCCCCGCACCTACTGGGAGCCGTCGTTTCCTGACGGCTTGGGCGAGGGGATTTTACCTTCCCTCGGCCCCTTATAGCGACTGCCTCGCTGGGGGTTTCGCAGACATCTGTTCCGCAGATGATCCGCACTTCCACACAGGAAGCATCTTAGCGGCCCACGCCGCTGCAACAGTGCAAGAAGCGCCGCTTCGAAGCTCTGAAAGAAGGAGTCAGAGTGACTCTTAGCGGAAGGTTTCGTCTCCGCTTCGACCTGACTAAGGTCCATGGGTTCGGGACCCACCTTAGATGAACGAAAGTTCCTTTTGGCGTTAAACGCCATCTTAAAAACGCCTCCTCCAGGGATTGGGGTCGGCATCGGAAGAGCTCCGAACGTGCTGGCCCTTCTTTCATGCCTCCCATGAACACGGGAATGGACGCATCGTCCGAATACGCTTTCGCGTACATCCCTGCCAAAAGGGTCTTCAGTTCTTGGACGTATGTCTCCAAGTCCCTAGTGCCCTGACGGCACCTCAAAAACGCCAGCAGATTCTGGAAAACCAGATCAAGCGTGGCGTACATGTCCATAATCTTTCGCTTAAGGACTTCCCAGTTCGGGAACACGTCCGTGACCGAATCCGGACACGTAAACGCCCATGTACGGGCTCTGCCCGTAAGATGGGTTTATGCAAGTCCCACTTGCAAGTGACCCTCGATCACATTCGCTGTGGCGAAGGCCGTTTCGACCTCGCAAAGCCACACATAAAGGTTATCACCTTTTTCACCGGTGAATTCCTTTATCTTAAAGGCCAACGGAGGGAGACCTCCGTAGACGCAAGACTTCCGCGAAAACTCGCCCCATGGGCGATGAGGGCGTTCACCCTCTCACGCACGGTATAATGACCCTGCTCTATTAGGAGGCGCATGTCATCCTGAACCAATATGGGTACCAGCCGCTTAAAGGCTTCTTGTTGGACGGGGGTCATCTGACCCCACTCGTCCTGGTGCATCCTTTGCAGATGATGCCGTCTACCAACACAGGTGTTGGATTGACTACGAGTGCTACCAGATGTAGCCGGTGCGGACACGCACGGTGCGGCTAGAGCACAGAGGAATACTTTCCTTAAGCGGCGATACGCCGCTATTTAGCCGATACGCCCTGATCTAAGGGCTTTGTTTGAGATTTCTCTCTCACTCGGGGCCAAGATTCCCTGAGTTTACTCTTAGCGTAGGCTAACGGCTTAGTCTAAGGCTTCCCTTAGTAGGGAGTAGCTGGGGGAGGTGCTCCCCTGCTACGACACTCACTGCACGCTCGACCGTTCCAGGTCGAGCGTCTAGCAGGATATAGTGTAGATTGTAAACTGATTTATTATTTAATATATAATTAGCCTAACTTAATAAACTAATGTAAACTGTATGCAATACTAGGCAGAACTTACTTAGTCCGTACCTAGCCTAAAATGTAATTACACCACCTGTGTACCAACGCGTGGCAGGCTGCCACGCCTTCACCAAGGGATCCCGACCTGATTGGCTAAAACAACCAATAGATCCGAACCTTTCGGAACGGTCAATACTTGACCTTAACCGTTGTGTATTTACGTACACCTACGTAACTAAGTGTAACCCCGTTTCATCGCTCGTCAGGAGGCGTGAGCATGCCACACATTTAATGGTGTTGAAACTCTTCGTCGTCCATATGTCTGCACTTACTCTTGCACGCAGGTTCCGAGTACCACGTACTGCTGCGTAATGTTCCAGTGCAGACCAAAGGCTAACAATTAGCGTAACAAAAGAGCAATCAAATACGTAACATAATCAATCTCTCCACTGTCCTTTTGAGACTTGAGCGTAAGGACCAGCAACTTAAACAAACCAACGTAACCACGAGAATCCAATACGTAACAATCACTCCAGCTGCCACTGCAGCGTACTTGATAATCTACGTAAAACAAAACTCAAACAAAAGCGTACACAGTAGTGCATTTCCTAGCCACTCGTAATAACCACGTAAGTCGAAAAACAATTCAGAAGTGAATTATTAGGATTAAGTATGCACCTAAAACTAATAGTATGCCAATATGCAGTGTTTTGTACCTAACCTAAAGTTACGTACAATACATCACCCTTTCACCTGAAAGTCGCTTGAAAACCAAAATGGCGACGCTAGATGCTGCGCAAAAAGCGCGCCCTTCCAACACTCCTTCTCGACTTTTCGGTGCAAAACGATTATTCCATCGCAAACGCCACCAGTATCAGACCTTGTTGTGCACGTCTCAGCTTCTCAGCACCAAGCGGCTTGGTAAAAATGTCAGCCAGGTTCTCGTCAGTGGGTCTATATCTTGTCTTGATTATGCCATCCTTGAACTTCGATAATAGAAACTTCACTCGAATGTCCATGTGCTTTGTCTTGCAAGCTTTTCCATCTCCTTCTAGCTTTTGATAGCTGCTTGGTTGTCGCAAGACAACTTCATCGGCAATGCAACCTTCAAACCCACTTCATTTGAAATCTCTTTGAAGCCCGTGAGATCGCACAGAGCTATCGAAGCCGCGTAAACTTTGGCCTCCATTGTCGAGAGCGAGACGCAAGACTGTCGCTTGCATATCCAGTTCACTATGCACCCTTCCACACAAAAAACTCCACCACTTGTAGACTTGCGATCCTCTTTCGAGCCAGAGAAATCAGCGTCACAATATCCTTTAACGCCAACCTCATCATTCTTATTAGATTTCGCGTTATCTCCATTCTCCAAGCGTACTTCATACCCGCCGTGCCTTTTAGGAAGCGCGGGATCCTCTTTTCGGTCATCCAGTCCAACTTCGAGGGCGCATGTGCCCTGCGCGTATCCTTGTGGACTGCAAACGCAATGTCCGGCCTCGAACAACGCGCGATCCACAACAAACTTCCAGTTAACGACTGAAAATTCTTCACCGTCGGCGATCCATCCTTTCCGCTACTTGGCAACATCTCTTGATCCTTCAGATTCTGGTCCTCAAACTCATCTCCAATGGGCGTTTTTACTGCGTTAGCCTCCTCCATGCCGTACGTCTTGAGGAGGTCCTTGATCATTACTTCTTGATCCAGAAAGTAACCTTGATCTTCTTTGTATTCCACACGCATGCCCAAAAACCTTGTTACTTCACCCAAATTCTTGATTGCCAGGTCTTTTAATTCTTCGAAAAAATTCTTTACATGTTCCTGCTTCGTGCCCGTGACCAACAGCTCATCCACGTAAAGTCCAACCACCACTGTTTCACCACCAACTTTCTTAACATACAGACAACCGTCTGTGAGGCTCTGTTCGTAACCTTGGTTTAGTAGCTTGGAGTGCAGGAGGCGGTTCCATTGCCTCCCTGCATGCTTTAAGCCGTAAAGCGTCTTCTTCAGTTTTAATACCACATCACTTGAAATTTCAACTTGTAACTTTTTAACCTTTTCAGGTTCCACCTTCATTCCATTAGGGGTGAACAAATAAATTTCATGTTCATCCTCCAACGCTTTCACGTAAGCGTTGGGGATATCCCCTTGCATTGCCCGTACTTTACACTTCCGATCTAGCATCAAAATGAACCGGACAGTGGTCATTTCCATCACGGCGGCAAAGGTAAGCTCGTAATCCACCCCGAAACGCTGCTCGTTTCCGCAGGCCACTAACCTTGCCTTGTACCGTTCCACCTGTCCATTTGCATCCGTCTTAATTTTATAAACCCACTTGGAGTGCAAAGGCTTCGAATTGGGTTTTTTTTCACGATTTCCCACACGTCATTTTGCCTCCAACGCCTTTATTTCTTGTTCCATGGCGTCGACAAATTTTTCCGCGTCCATGCGACCCATCGCATCCCGATAATTTCTCGGGTCGCCCTCCATCATCATATTGACGGTTTCTCCACTTTCGTTCGCGTCATCGTCACTTTCTTTTTTTGCTTTCCACCTGAGCCATGCGCTCGGCGTACTGGCGCGTAACATGACGGTCCCTCGTCCAACGTGGTTTCCGCGCCTTTTTCTTCCTTTCCATCTGCTCGACGCTTGCGGACCGCGTTGCTCCTTCTGACTCTTGGCCACTTGGAGGTCCATCCGACTTGCATTTATTGTTATCCGAGACACGATTTCTTGGTGTGAACTCCGCACTGCTCTATTTGTCTTCTTTGACCTTTAATTGGCGGTTCTGAACGTCCGTGAGCGTGTCAACATTTTTCACGTGCTGCGTCACGGTCACCTTTCGCTCAGCCTTCAAGTAGACCTTAAACCCTTTTGTCTCCTCAATCCGACCGATAATGACGCCAACTTGCGCGCGGTGCGCTAGCGTGTTCTTGCCAGGGCTCCTGTACACCGTACATGGTGACCCAAACGTAACAATGGCGCCCAAATTTGGCTTGTTTCCTGTCAACACTTCGACTGGCGACATCCGTCTAGGATTCGCACTCGTTGGGGTGCGGTTCAGCACATATGCTGCATATTCCGCCGCATCCCCCCAGAACGATAGATTTAAGTCACTTCCAAACAACATGCACCGGGACATATTCATTACGGTCCGATGCATGCGTTCGGCCTTGCCGTAGCTCGCTTGGTTCCCGGCCTCGCTAATCTGTCGAGCGATGCCGGTACTGCGACAAAAATAATCCACATTTCGGTACTCGGCTCCACCATCAGTTCTCAAAACGTGAATCTTGCACTCGAATGTCCTTTCGAAAAACGCCAAGAAGTGTTCAAATTTCTTTGAGCCGCTTCCTTGCTCCTCGCAAGAAATATCCTGGTATAGTTACTTTTAAAGTCAATAAAATTGACTAAGTAACGGTTGCCTAGACGATCCTTTGGTGATGGAACCTTTGAGGTCGGAAAAAATCACACCGCCGATCCGGTCTTTAGGCGCGTTTTTACCGCTGTCCTTTTTTGCTTGGTCATTCTTCGTTTGTTTCCCTTGGGAGCAGGTGACGCAGTGCCTGCGCGTCTCATCCGTGATCCGAATTCCGTATTCGGGATCCTGCGCCAACTTATGAATCGTTTCGAAATTCGGGTGACCCATTCGCACATGAAAATGCATTAGGTAACCACTTTGAACGTCATCTTCCGGTACGTAATTATCCTCAATCGGGTATTGTACCGACATAATCATCTCTTTATAAGTTTTCTTGAGACGATCCACTTCACCATCCACGGTGAACACATTGTTTACACACGGACTCGGGTAATAGGCGCGCGTGTGTCATGTCTGACCAGCTTCATTTCTCCATTCACGTAGTCAATCACGAAACCGCCTTTTTCGAAAGCTCCATACGAGAAAATTCTTCGAGCGGCTCCTTCTACGTAAAACACGTCCTTGATTTTCACTCGAGTCTCGACGTCTCCGTGCATAAAACGAATAAAAAAGGTGCCCTTCTTGTTTAGGATGAATGTATTTCCATCCACCTGGTGGCACTGTCGATACACGGTCTTTATGTCGAACAAACAAGTTATATCTGGTGTCAGATGTACACTTGCGCCGCTGTCGAGGATCCAGGTATCTCGACCGGGTCCTACCTCATCACCAGCCATCATCAAAGCGTAATCCTCTTTCTGGACCCTTTTCTTCTTTGGTCAATCTCTTTTGAGATGCCCCCGCTCGCCACATCCGTATCAGCCGCGATTTTTAGTTAGTAGAGCCTTTTTAGGCTTCTCCACAATCATGTTGACGGTTCCGGTCCCGTGCCCTCTCTGACGCCGGCTGTTCAACTCAACAGCCTGTGCAAACTGTCAAATCTCTTCGTCTTGCCGCAGATAGTCCGTAAGCAGATGATTATAGCGGGACATCAGCACGCTTGACAGCTCAGGCATGACATAGTAGATAATATTATCTAACACCATCGCATCACAGTTGGACCCAACTGCGTCCGCCACTGCTGTCAAATACAAGAAGTGGTCCGGCCAACTTTTTCCTGGTGCCTTGCGCGCACCAAGCAGCTTCATCCCTTCTGCATGCGTTATTCGCACGCTAAATGCGGCTAGAATCTTGTTCATTATATGCCATAATGCAGGCTCTTCTTGTCACCAGCTTTCGGCGAACCGGTAATAATACGCTTCCGCTGGGCCAGCTAAAAAGTGGCCCAGCAACTCGACCTTGATATCTTCGGTCCACCTGAAACCGCAACACTCCTCGGCGATCGATATTTGCCGGAAATACTTGGTGCCCCAGCCCCAAAAACCAGACCCAAGGCCCGTATACGCTTCGGTCCCGTCGAACGGCCGAAGTTGCAACTTCTTTTCCTTGGCCGTCGGTGGCCTCGGTGTGGTGAAGTGTACCACAAATTTGTTCACTTTTGGTCAAGGCAGTTGGTCGAGTTTCCGATTGGTCTAAACAAGGGGGGCTTTTTAGCCTATCAGATTCAAGGAGTATAAAGAACGCCGGTCTTGGGTGAGTCACCTGACATTGGGTATTTTACATAATTTTGTGTGGGTACATTAGGGAACATAGGGAGGTAGTATTATTGTTTAGTTGCGGTTTTTCCAAGTAAGAGTCTTTTGGTTACGGATTTTCCCGGTAAAGGTTTTTGGTCTAGGAATAAGTGGCAAAAACCTCCTTCTGGTCTTGGTCTACACCGCAGCAAGGGGTCGCCGTTCTTCTTTTCACGTACACTAGTCGCCTCCGCCCGCCGCGGAGTGTTTGGGGGAAGAGGGTTGAATTATCCCCTCTCGCCTATTATACCCGGTCTGGACGCGCCGCACGCGCACTTTGGCCACCGGAAGTCCCTCGACGGGAGTACGATTTGGCGATCTCGACACTTTAATTCAAGTACGTTTGGAACGTGCTATTCACTGGATTGGTCTTTACGTGGAGATATCGTTTGTGGAGTTTCACGGGCATATTGGGTCTTTACGTGGACATATGGATTATTGTAACATTGGTTGGAGTTTAGACCGGTTTTGGTCTTCTATCATATTGGTCAGGGGCTAGACCGGCTGATTGGTCTACCCTCTATTATTTCGTATTGGTCAGGTCTAGATCCTTTGGACGATCGACCTATTGGAATTTATCTTTCGGAAGTGTTTCTGGTCTGTACGTACCTGGGGTGAAGAGTTCCGCCCTAGGTACACTTAGCCAGCACGGTCTCATATTCAAGACAAAATCATAATGATCTGCGATACCGATCCACCGAGTGTGTAACTAGCCCATTCCATCGGGTACACAAGGTGAGATGAACTTAAGTGAATCGGACCAAGTGTCTTTGGATGATGACCGGTCGTCTGCCAGCAGCGGAAGATCGGACCAGATTTCGAATGGAGATCCGCGGGGTACCCCCCCCCGTAAGTTGGAAGGCTGGGCACGATGGTGGTGGTCAGGTTGTCGATACAAATGTATTCGATTTCGAACTTGACTCCACCACAATGGTACGCGTGCCCGGATTCGAACCAGGGATATCACCGCGAGGTGTCATCAAAGATTGAATTTGAAGATTTGAATTTGAAATCGTTCTGGAGAGGGCGCAAGTAAAGGCTATCACCTTACGTCTTCGTTCTCGATAAAGATGGCGATGTCCGGTCTGGCCTGGTGGAGGACCAGATCGGGATTAACAATTTTTTTCCTCCCCAAAAGGCTCCCACCGGAGCCGATCGGGACTATAGCAAGTCCTGCTATAGTCCCGGAAAGGATCAGGACCTTGGTCCTGATCCTATATATGTGCATAAAAAAGTTGATGGAAAATCAAAAGACGAAAAATACTTGGAGGCTGATCGGAACGATCATACCAACCTCCCCAAGGTCCCTAAGGTCCCCAAGATTCCCAAGAAAGGGTTGGGAATGCCGGTCGACGAAGACGACCTCGAAGAAAGTCGCAGGTCGGAGATGGAGGCATCACTGAAGAAGACCTAAACAAGATGTATCACATTTTTGAGCTTAAATGATTTGTTCGCTTTGACGTGGTCTTTCGGGTGTTGAACCTCCAGATCCCCGACCATCTTCTCGGTCCCACTACCGAGCCGATCCAGAGTGATACCCCATCACTGTTGGTGAAGAACTTGGTGGCGATGTTGGCGGAGGTTGGCATTAAAATACAAAACCCCGCCGATGTCCAAAAACTATTTGAATTTGAGACTTGGAGGCTGTAATCGTCGATGTCGACCTTCCACGACCATTTGGTCCCACTGGTGGGGGCGGTTCGCCGCCCAACTCCCACTGCAGCAGTGAAGGTCGCTGAAGCCTCCACAGCGCTTGTCGACATTGGTTCTGATGACGAATCGGTTTACCAGTCTCCACCGGCCTCTAACAGCTCATCAGAGTTGGAGACCGGTGTCGAGCGGATGACCATGGGGGTGGACCATGCCCGGTCTGAACAAAAAAGGGACATGCGGCAGCAAAGGGCTGCTTGCCAGTCGGGGATCCAGCGATCCCACAGGTCTCAGTTCCGCAAAAGGAGGGTATCAACACGTTGCCCATGACTCCAGCTAACGTCCAAACCATGTTTGAGACGATGATGGAGCGTTTCATGCAAGACCGGGTTAGACCACCTCTGCGGCCACATGCCCAAGACCGGTCTACCTAACAAAGTGCCAATGTTTGCCGAGATGTGGATATGGAATCGGTAACATCTGTGGACAAGCCCACTCGAAGTGGTAAGCAAGTCGGCAAAGGGAAGAGCAAGCCGCAACCGGCCAGACCGCGTAGACCAAGTAAGACAAGTGAATGTGACATGGAGTCGGTCGGCGGTCTTGACGACCACTGTGGGTCAGACGGTACGGGCGCTGGCAAGCCGCGCAAGGCTAACCTAGCCTCCACTATTGCTTACGACTTTGGATCTGCTGCGATTCCGCTCATCCGTATGGCCGCGACGACCGACCTCCAGGACTTCACTGGCAAGGATACTGATGAAGACCAGGCCCGGTATTGGTTCGGTCGGGTCAAGTCTGCGTTCCTGCGAGACCAGACCCCGAAAATTGAAAGGTGTCTGATTCTCCGGGATTTGTTGAAAGGACCGGCTGCCAACTGGATCCAACAGTTAGGTCGGGATGTCCGGTCTGACTGGGATCAGCTATGTGCAGAGTTTGAAGGGCAATATTGTAACTCCGGATTTTCGAGTGCCCGCAAGTATCACCATATGCAGAAGCGGAGCGACGAGACACCGATCGAGTATTTGCATCGGTTGAACGTGGCTGCACTTCGTGCCGGCATAACAATTAAAGAGAATAACCCGACGAACGGTGCTGCCCTGGAACATGTGGGTCACTACATTAGTACCCTGGACGATCAAGAACTGGCGGACCAGCTTACTCTGCTGCGTCTTAGGGACGCGGGTGAAGTTGAACAGACTCTACGGACGCTACAGCAGTCGCGTAGCATGAGGGCGAAGAGTGCTGGTGGATCAGGTCGCTACCGATCCAAGACCCAGACCCAGACCGATCCGGTCAAGAGTCCCTGGACCAGACAGACCCGAGCGGTCAAGGCGGTCGTAGCCGAAGACAGCACGGGATCGGAAGGGAAAAGCGGGAGTCAATACAGCCAGGAGTCGTCGGATGAAGGCCAGTATCGTTACGTCTATGTTGCGGGACCTGCCCCGAAGACCAGGTCGAAGTCCGACCAGGTGGACCGGAAGGGAAGGAACGGAAGCAAGTCCGATCCAGACCGACCTCGTCAGAAGTGCTCCCACTGTGGGTCAAGCAAACACGATGGCCCAAACTGCTGGAAGAAGATGGTGTGCAAGAAGTGCGAGAGACGCGGCCACCCGACTGACCATTGCCTCTTCGTATGCAAGTCATGTGGAGAGATCCACGAGGCCGGCCACTGCAAGATTGAAGAATTTTTTAACATGATACGCAAGTGGTACGTGCCGGACGAGCACGCGGGGATGCTGCCGCCGGACGCATAAAAGATGTTAAACTAGAACGCTCGCCAGGTTGGAATCTGGATCGAGCCGAGCGTTCTACGGTTCACATCTATGCATATGTCGGCAAGGAGGATAAGACCGACAATACACGTTCTATTCCAAATTGCGTCGACCGAGACCATCCGGTCTACAGTCTGAAGACCGATGAGTACTCCCGGACTAAAGTGGTTATGCAGTAGGACTTGCTGCCTGGAGAATCCCGCGGATAATAGAAGTATCACGCGCCTGATAAATGGTTCAAGCAGGCGAAAGCCTGTGGCAAGATTAATAACCAGAAAGCGACGATGTTGTTCGACTCTGGAGCTGAAGTCTCGATAATCGACTCCGCCTTTGCTCGTAAGGTCGGATGTCGTATAGACGATACCCAGAGACAAGAATGCGTCGGGATCGGTGAAAACTCTTATATGACCGAATGAAGAACGCGTGTGAAAATTACTTTGTCAGGATCGCTGGTCTACTTTTTCAGCGCTTGGGTTGGCAAGTTGGCTGGTCAGGACGCTTTACTAGGTATGGATTTCATGGTCCCAGATGGTATTCGCCTAGACCTGTCACATGGAGTGCTTACACTCCCGGACGAGGTCCAGGTCCAGTTGGCTTGTCGAAGACCTCTGTATGGTTCGTATACCGATCTGGTCCGGTGGGATCAAGACCTCACTATCCCAGTCGGTCGGTCTGCCGATACCCCGGTCGAGAAAGGTTTCCGTTCGAGGAAGTTATGGTTGACCAGGGGCGGTCGGTGTGTCTCGACCTTCGTAAAGAGTGCTGGTCGACGTGATTTTGTCCGTGTTACCAATATCGGTGACAAGCCGCTGACACTGGACAATAACACTATTGTTGGTATGTGGTTAGCAGAAGGAAAGGTACCAAGGGAGATGGGGTTCGTCTCGATTGGGTCGAGGGCGGTGTGTCGAGTGGCAAAACCTGGCGTAACAATCGACCACCGATCTTATCAGCGATGATGGGTAGGTGGAAGAGGATACCTCACCTTTAGTGGAAAGACCAAGTTATGTCACCCCAAAAAAGATGTTGGTCAGAAGAAAGGCGCCGCAGTCACCAGGAACGGTGGACCATCAAGTAGACGAGCCAAGGTTAGTCAACGTGGTGTCAGCACAAGACCAGGCGACAGCGGAGCAAGAAACGGAAGAAGGGGAACATGAAATTGCTAGGTCGGACCATGACGGTATTCCTAATCAGACCGATATCAGTGAAGGACAGCCCGTCGATCAAGCAGGGGCGTTCAGCCGGTCCAGATGGTCTAGGTGATATCACCCCAGAAGATGAACAAGTCTGTATACATGAAGGCGGGGAACAGTACATGCAGGAGCTGGAAAGCCAAATGGCAGTACTTCCTGGAGTGTATGCCGACTCGCCCGAACTTACAATGGATGATTTACAAGTGGGTGATCAAGACCTTAACATTCCAGACCAGATCGAGCAGTTGAAGAATATCATATGGAAGAAAAGACATCTGCTGATCAGAAAGGGCAACGCCTTACCACCTGCAGCCCGTGGTGCGATTTGCGATATTGACGTTGGAGATGCCAAGCCGATTGCCCAGCGGTGTCGACGCGTGGCGCCACAGTACCGTGAAAAGCTTTCTGATCTCATTAAAGGACTGTTGGGCACCAAGATTATTAGACCGTCGACCTCGCCATGGGCCTCGCCGATAGTAATTGTTATCAAGAAGAACGGCGTCGACATTAGGTTGTGCATCGACTATCGGCTGGTAAATCAGTTGACTAAACTCATGGTTTACCCGATGCCGCTGATTAATTATCTGTTGGAAGACCTCGACAAGACCTTGTGGTATTGTTCGCTGGACATGGCGAGTGGATTTTGGGTGGTCTCGATAACTGATCGAGCCCGTGAGATTTCCGCATTTGTGACACCGTTTGGTCTTTTCGAGTGGAACCGTATGCCGTTCGGTCTGAAGAACGCACCCCAGATCTATCAAATGTTGATAGACAACGCACTGTACGGACACTTCAAAATCAAGACCGATCGGGACCCTGCCGAAAGTTATGATGTGTTTACAGAGGGTGAACCCGATCGGGAAAGAAGACCGTCTGCTCTAGGGAGGCGGTCGTACATCGACGACATTCTGATACCTGCCTCGTCATGGAACGATCTGTGCGAGAAGGTTGAACGATTTTTGGAGACATGCGACCGCTGGAACCTATCTATCAGCGCTGTGAAAAGTTTTTGGGGTATGTCCAAGGTCGCCTATTTAGGCCATATGGTCTCGAACAATGGTCTAGAGGCTAATCCCAAGGACCTGGATTCGTTAAGCAACCTCCCGTTTCCCAAGTCTCTGAAGGCAATGCAGTCCTTCCTAGGAATTTTAAACTACTACATCCGCTTCATCGAAGATTTTGCTATCTACGCGGCTGTGTTGTATGAGCTCCGGGAAGTGGACTACCGTATGTTGCGCGAAGAGGACCGGGCAACTTTACATGGGGGCGCCGACTCTGGTCTTGCTGCAGATTGTCCGCAAGTGGAGGCCGAAGACCATATGAAGCGTGCAAAGTTTTCTTTTGGTATGTTTAAGGTGAAGATGGCGACGGCACCGATTTTGAAGCATTTCGATCCCGAAAAGATCCCGACCATTATTGTATATGCTAGTCAGTGGGCTATCTCGGCCACTTTAGTGCAAGATCACGATGGTGTGTATCATCCAGTCACGTTTACGAGCCGGACGCTAAAAAGTGAACTATGGAATTGTCGAGAAAGAAGTTCTGGCGTTGATGCGAATTCTGGATGTGTGTTACAACCTGCTGGTCGGCCGATCTATAAAGGTCCTGTCAAGACGGTCTACTTTGGCATGGCTATTATCAGCCAATGGGATGGACGGACGTCTAGGCAGATGGTCGGCGGTCTTGTCGCAGTGGACCCTCGAGGTCGTTAAGTGCACCAGGGGCGAGGAAGAGATATTGGGCACATTAGCTGCAGTATCACCCCTCGGTCTGAAGTGGACGAGGCATTGATATCGATTTCCCCGAGGAAGCAACCTCGGCATTCAGTTTCGAGACCGCCACCGACCGTCGACCATGATGAAGAGCTCTTGGTATTAAGTTTTGACGGATCGGCAAGCGTGAAGAAGAAGGTAGGCGCATATAGTGCCATATTGTGGAAGTTGCCACAATGGTCTATAGTTGCAGCCGCTGCCGATTTCACGCCGGATATTACTGTTAACGAGGCGGAGTAACAAGGTCTATTTCTATGTCTGAACCTGCTGTCGTCGCAAGAGAAGGGGCGAGTCATCATATGTGGTGACTCCAACCTAGTGATCAGGCAGATCACCGGAGAGATCGACTGCAAGGCTCCACGACTAAGGACGCTAAATGATCGAGTAATGAAGGCACTGAAGGACCACCCCAACCACGAGCTATTGAAAGTGAAACGGGACGGGAACAGAAGCGCCGACTACCTCGCGACCAAGGCCATGCAAGACCAGACCGGGGCTACGATCACCGAGAAGGCCGTTCTGGATGAATTGGTGAATATAAACAGGTTCCCAGAGGTGATCGGACCCAAGAACGCCCCAGTCCAGGTGCATGTGATGGTCGCGACTAGACCGAAAGCTCAGAAGTCTCGTCGACCGCTCCCGAAGGAAA
Organism: Peronosclerospora sorghi; assembly: GCA_026184515.1. Lineage (NCBI taxonomy): Eukaryota > Oomycota > Peronosporomycetes > Peronosporales > Peronosporaceae > Peronosclerospora > Peronosclerospora sorghi. The sequence goes on from CM047580.1 coordinate 16,589,283, forward strand.
GTTTGAACGAATATGCAGTGCAACAGTTAAGGATGGAACGGATCCTCAAGGCGCAGGACGAAGAAGAATGGATTATGAACCTGAAGACCTACCTGCGTGGTGAACTGTCTAAGTTGACGAACGAGCAAGCGAAAGAGTGCATAAAGATCGCGGATAGCTACGAAGTGGATGATGATGGATTATTGTATTACTGCCGCGATGCCGACCAAGACAGTGCAGACCGGGACCGACTGGCAAAATTAGTGATCCCCGAGTTGCTGCAGCCGGATGTCCTTGATCACTATCACGTGAGTCTAAAGGGGGACATCAGGGCATAGGCAGAACGTATCACAAGATCAGGTCCCACTTCCACTGGAGAGGTCTTTTCCGCAGTGTGCAGAAATATGTGGGCTGTTGCACGGATTGCGAGACCGGAAAGGGTAGACCGGTAATCAAGGGGCGATCGCCCAGAAATATCGAAGATACCTACCCTTTCCAGGTCATAGCGATGGACAACATACCGTCACTGCCTAGATCAACGCGCGGCAACACTGAGCTGCTGATCTGGGTAGACCTGTTCACCGGTATAGTTATTGCGAAGGCAAGCGCATCTCGGTCTGCGGAGCAGATCGCCCAGAGCTACGAAGAATGTGTGTTCCGAAGATACGGCGCCAGCGAGGTCATCAGGCACGATCGGGAACCCGGTTTTATGGCCGAGGTGTTCCGGTCGTTCAATAACATGCTGGGCCAGAAACAGAGTGCGACGATGGCATATCGTCCGCAAGCAAATGGATCGGCGGAACGCATGGTGCAGACCATAACGAGAGCGATCAAGATGTACGTTGCTGACCCAGACCAGCGATATTGGGAAGAGTATGCAGAAAGGCTGGTGTTTGCACTCAACTCGTCGACCGATCGGGTCCGAGGAGAAACGCCTTTTTATCTGGCATATGGATGGGACCCTCGGTCGACATTAGAAGCTGCGATACCTAACGGTTACACCCGGACCCGTGATCGCGATGATCGACGCTGGCTCATGCAGGTCCAGAAACACTACCAGCATTCAAAAGAAGTCGTCAACGAAAAGCTGCGTCAGGCCACACAAGACCGGGCAGTCCGGACCAATGACCAGGTCCGACCACACGGTATAGAACCAGGGGCGAGGGTATGGCTATACCTATACCGAGTAAAAGAGGGCTATGCGAAGAAGCTGGCTCACATGTGGCAAGGCCCTTTCCGTGTTGCCGAGCTGATTGGTGAGCACGCTGCCCGTCTAGTAACAACTGGTACAGATTACAAGGTCTTCCCGATCGTACATGTGTCCAAGTTAAAACTGGTCCGAGAATTTCCGGATCGACCCTAAACTCCCTGTCTGGTAGACGAAGAAAAAAGATTTGATTTCGATGAAGCGTTACTGCCGGAGGACAGTTGGGAACGACCATTAGAGGAAGACGAGTTTGAAGTGGAGAAGGTCTTGGATGTTCGGTCGACCGAGAAGACCAGGTTCGGTCGGACTCACCGAGAGTACCTGGTCCGATGGAAGGACCATGATGAATCAACTTGAGTCGACGAGCTCGACTTGAATTGTGGGGCTCTTCTATGAGAGTTCGAACGAGAACGAGTCAGTCGTAATCGCTTCGCAGTGATGCAGACCCATGAATACCAATACCAAGACACGCAGTAGCATCGGTCGGTCTAGACCGGTGTGAAGATGTGGAAGGTCCGGAGTTGATGTGAAATTGTGATGAACTGTGACGGATTGGAATAGCGGAATGATGAATGTGATGACTATTTTTCGTGATGGAGGTGGAACTGTTTACGATAACGTGTTCGGTGCAACTATGGAGAGAGTGGTAAAATTAGCTCAAGTGATTTGACGATCGGACATATGAAGAAGAAATGATGACATGTATTACGAGTTATCTGGTCGACTACCTACGACTTCACTTGCTATCGACCTACAGACGGCCGATGACCATTGACGGATGATGTTCCACTTGATCCTGAAACTGGTTAAGCCAGGGGTCCTTCCGGTAAAGCTGGACCAAAGCATCCTTGAGGTCCGCGACCGGCTCAGCGCAATAAAGACCGGGGTACCATATGCCGTCGTCGGTCAGCAGTCTGGTCTTCTCAACGCGACGCCTTGGCATGTGGAGGAACACTGGGTACAAGAATACGTCGACGTCACACTCGCGGGATCGCATCCCGTCCAAAATGTACTGGCACAGGGACTTCCAAGCCTCGCCCGCCCGAATTCGACGTCGCTTGCGCTTGCTCTGGAACGTCGCCAGGCCCGGATCTTGTCGCACCCGGTAGGGGGGATTCATCAAGTAGTGAGACGCTTCCCAAATTGCTTGGCCGTGGATCTTGTTGAAATTCTTCACCCGGCCTAGCAAAGTGCCGATCCACGGAGTCAAGTGGAACACAAGTCCTATCTTGGGGTGTTCGAAAATTTTCCATGGTTCATCGCCGTATAGGCGGGAGATCTGCGCCGACGTAATCAAGTCCGCCCTCCATGCAGACGCGGCAGGGGTTTTCTTGGCCGGTGGAAAAAACCAGGGGTCCGGGCGGGAGAAATACCTGTCCAGAAGCTGCTTGGTCAGGGTAGACCGGCGCAAACAGCCGATTTGCCCCGACGACCACGCCAAAGTGATTTCAAACGTCCGCGGCGGAAGGGAGCTGGTGTCAACCGCCGTGTTCTTCAGTAGAGCGTACTTGTGAAGCTCTGATGTCCCAGGGAGAACCGAAGGCGCCGGCGTCGCGGATGTTGATACTGGTGTGGCGTCACTTGGCAAACCGGTCTTCTGTTCTGACCCCACTGTCGACGCCACTTGGATGAAACTTTCACGTAAATTCGTTTGTGACTTGGACTGGATGGCGACCATAAACTCGGAATCGCAGGACCCTTCGCTGGAGTCCTCCTTGGACGAGACCCCTGTGTGCTTGGTGCGATTTGCAGTACGGCGCGAGGGCGCTCGACTTTCCGAGGGGCTGTAGATTTCGCCCGTGTCCGAGTCCGAGTCCATAAGAAGCGCCTGTGTCTTGGCTCGCTTATGATGCACTGCACGCTTCCCATCTAGTCTGGGCTCGCGCGCAGTGCCCCGCGCCCTCGAGCTACCCGGCGCGTCCGCGCGCTTCTTCGATTTGTGTGCAATTTCGGGATGCTGAATATCAGCCAATGAACGATGTCGGTCTTGGTCCTGCTGCAAGCGGTCTTGGTCTTGCTCCGAGGCGACTAAGGTTGCCGACGCAGACCAATCTATGCTGGAGGAAGCAGCCGAACACGGACGCAGCAAGTTCATCAAGCGCTGGCGGCACTGGTCTAGTGCCATCTGACGACGACCTGACTCTAGCGTCCAAGCGTCTGAATTGTCTTGATAAGACCGGACCTTCCCGGTCTGGTCTTGAATTAAAATCTGAAGCTCGTCAATGCGTTGCGCGAAGTCGTCGCCCTGCATGCACAGTGAGGTCGCGTCAAACTGTCCGTCCAGCTGCTGCCGGCGAACAAGTTCAAGTTGATCCCGGAGATGGGACTGATAAGCCTCCAGACGGGACAGCTCATGACGTGCGCTTACCAGCTCCTCTAGAATTGGTCGGAGCTGGTCAACATGGTCGTCGTACTGCCTATCGGCATCAAGCAAGGCACCTATTGCCTTGACGATGCTGGGAGGGATCAGAGCTGAAGACAAACGAGGGTCAAGACAAGTACAAGACGAAGACCAAAGATGCGCACCTTGTGTTGCCTGGTGGGCCACCTGGGTCCTGAGACGCATGTTTTCTGCAAGAATGTCCTGTATCCGCGTGTCGGCTTCAGTCTGACGCCCTTCCGATGTTTGAAGTGCACGAGAGTTACATGGGCTGCCAGACCGAGCCTACCGGACAGGCGAAGCAAGGTGGGGCGACTCGGCGCATAAAGTTTCTGCAAGAACAACAAGAACGAGCGTCAAAGGGAAGCATAAGAAGATCAAGTGCAGTAAAGGAAGTACCTGATACAGGTGTCGAAGATGTTTGGTCCATGGTGAAGAAGTGTGAGTGACCAAGGTCCAGTTGGTCGAGTGATGGATGAGTCAGACCGTTATCGTTGTGCGACACGCTCGGACTCAGGGGCGGCTGTGGTGAAGTGTACCCCAAATTTGGTCACTTTTGGTCAAGGCAGTTGGTCGAGTTTCCGATTGGTCTAAACAAGGGGGGCTTTTTAGCCTATCAGATTCAAGGAGTATAAAGAACGCCGGTCTTGGGTGAGTCACCTGACATTGGGTATTTTACATAATTTTGTGTGGGTACATTAGGGAACATAGGGAGGTAGTATTATTGTTTAGTTGCGGTTTTTCCAAGTAAGAGTCTTTTGGTTACGGATTTTCCCGGTAAAGGTTTTTGGTCTAGGAATAAGTGGCAAAAACCTCTTCTGGTCTTGGTCTACACCGCAGCAAGGGGTCGCCGTTCTTCTTTTCACGTACACTAGTCACCTCCGCCCGCCGCGGAGTGTTTGGGGGCAGAGGGTTGAATGATCCCCTCTCGCCTATTATACCCGGTCTGGACGCGCCGCACGCGCACTTTGGCCACCGGAAGTCCCTCGACGGGAGTACGATTTGGCGATCTCGACACTTTAATTCAAGTACGCTTGGAACGTGCTATTCACTGGATTGGTCTTTACGTGGAGATATCGTTTGTGGAGTTCCACGGGCATATTGGGTCTTTACGTGGACATATGGATTATTGTAACATTGGTTGGAGTTTAGACCGGTTTTGGTCTTCTATCATATTGGTCAGGGGCTAGACCGGCTGATTGGTCTACCCTCTATTATTTCGTATTGGTCAGGTCTAGATCCTTTGGACGATCGACCTATTGGAATTTATCTTTCGGAAGTGTTTCTGGTCTGTACGTACCTGGGGTGAAGAGTTCCGCCCTAGGTACACTTAGCCAGCACGGTCTCATATTCAAGACAAAATCATAATGATCTGCGATCCCGATCCACCGAGTGTGTAACTAGCCCATTCCATCGGGTACACAAGGTGAGATGAACTTAAGTGAATCGGACCAAGTGTCTTTGGATGATGACCGGTAGTCTGCCAGCAGCGGAAGATCGGACCAGATTTCGAATGGAGATCCGCGGGGTACCCCCCCCCGTAAGTTGGAAGGCTGGGCACGATGGTGGTGGTCAGGTTGTCGATACAATTTTTTTCGTTTTCGAACTAGACTCCACCACATCGGCATTCCATAGTGCCTTGCGTGCACATTCACAGGCGGTATATAAGCCTGCTGCACGTTACTGGGCGCTGCGTACGCTGCCTGGGCATTTCCCGGCACTGCATAAGCTTGCTGCGATTCGCAGGCACTGTATATCCCGGCGGTGCATTCCTAGGCGCTACATATGCCGGCTGCGCGTTCCCCGGCGCTGCATATGCCTGTTGCATCTTTATAGGTGCCGAACGCGCCTGCTGAAATTGACTCGCTGGATGGTACTGCGTGAACACCTTCTGCGGCTGGACGTAGGTGTTACCGGGGTTCGTGCCCCCCCCTCGTGTAAACACGTCCTCCCCGCCTTGCTAATACTTTTGAAGAACACTTTACAGTGCTTCCGGCGTTAGCGTCCTCATTCTCTTCGTCGCTACCATCCAAGGAGGCCAAGCTCATCTTGGTGTCTCCCTTCGACGCAGGCACGGTAGTTCCTGCCGACGCGCCCTTAATCAGCGACGACTCCAAGTCGTCAAAACGACTGCTCAACTCCGCATACAACTGCATCATCTCTTCCGGGGTGACTGTCCGAACCGTTGAGTTACTACCCCCATTTGGGCTCATAACCTGTTGAAACTCTTCGTCGTCCATATGTCTGCACGTACTCTTTCACGCAGGTTCCGAGTACCACGTACTGCTGCGTAATGTTCCAGTACAGACCAAAGGCTAACAATTAGCGTAACAAAAGAGCAATCAAATACGTAACGTAATAAATCTCTCCACTGTCCTTTTGCGACTTGATCGTAAGGAAGCAACTTAAACAAACCAACGTAACCACGAGTATCCAATACGTAACAATCACTCCAGCTGCCACTGCAGCGTACTTGATAATCCACGTAAAACAAAACTCAAACAAAAGCGCACACAGTAGTGCGTTTCCTAGCCACTCGTAATAACCACGTAAGTCGAAAAACAATTCAGAAGTGAATTATTAGGATTTAGTATGCACCTAAAACTAATAGTATGCAAATATGCAGTGTTTGTACCTAACCTAAAGTTATGTACAATACATCACCTTTTCACCTGAAAGTCGCTTGAAAACCAAAATGGAGACGGTAGCTGCTGCGCAAAAAGCGCGCCCTTACAACAAATGGAATCTTTGGGACGATGGTGACTTGGCGGATCATCTGACATTAGTGATGCTGAGGTGACGGTGAACCCTCGATCCGTTCACTTTGTTGGAAGAGTGTGTACCCATTTTGGAGTTTACACTCTTCCGTATAGTGGAAGCCCATTGGCTGATGCAGGTAAGACATACATTTTTTCATATGAAAGCAGTTACGAGATTTAAGTTGCATTAGGACCGAATAGTGACTTAAGTAACCATACATAATATATATCAGTTTACATTTTGCATTACGAAACATACTCTGGACTGAATATCTGCTGGTCCTGACGCGACGTGCACGCAGTTCGCTACCTTCCACTGATCCTCCCGCGATGAAACTTAGTCAGCTGGTGAGTCTTGATCGTGTGAAGTGATTGCAATCTTATCTGTGCATTTCTAACAGGTTATGAGCCCAAGTTGCGTCAAGTAATCCAGTAGAGTTTCTTGGTCGTTTTTGGAGTATCTGTGATACATTTTTATATTGTTACGTTACGTTTGGAGTTTGTGGAAAGCCCTCTGTTGAAGGGGAGGCATTTGACGGACGTGACTGAAGTGTTTTGATCAAGTTTGAAATGAATGCTTTTGATGGAGATGATGTGCCCTCCGTGGACGAGTTTCAAGACTTGGTGCGCGATTTGCGCAATGTTGCAGTGAATGAGGATGCGATTGATGCTGGTCGAGCGAGGACCGCAGTTCAAAACAGATCCCCTGAGCGTAAAAGGGAGGTACCAGTGCGCATTCCCCAAGATGAGTTCAGAGAGAGCCTCCGCAATTACCGTCCGTTCGGCCAGCAGATGACAATGGATGATCTGGCCGGGGACGAAGGGGGGGGGGAGCTGGCGCAAAGCCACGCCCGAGAACATATGATGCACCTCTCAGGGCGCCCGCTGCGGCGCAAGGTACAGGCGGTGCCCAAGTGACCGCCGCGCAGCCAAGTGTACCGGTGCAGTACGCCGGGTACAAAATACCCAAGTTGTGTATAGATAAATTTTCGGGACGCGAGCTGTATCCCGGTTTGGGTGCAGGCTACTGGCAATGGGCCTACCTGTTCATGGAGGCACTCGAGATTGCATAGATGAGCTCTGGTTTTTAATGGAGTGAACGGTTGAAGGTAAATAAATTTGGCGAGCATTTGGAGGGCACCGCTGCTGAATACTATCGAACGAATGTGGCATGGTGGTGGAGGGTGCGACCGAAGTTGGTTCGCGTAATGGACCATATGTATTTGGGTTTTCGAACGACCATATCGCATCATTAAGCCGCCACAAGGCTCGCGATGGAGAAAGACCCAAAGCGCAGCTGGACGGAGCACTACTTATACTTAGTAGCTCTGGCTCGCGAAAGCGGGTCGAGTGAAAAGTTAATTGTTGAAAATATTGTGAAGTATGCTGCACCACGCTTCAAGATAATGCTGATGGCTAGATATGACCCAGACGGGGGGATTATCTTAGTCATTCGCAAGAGTTGATCGCATGTGCTCAAGAGCTCGAGGATGATGCGATGAAGCCGAGGACCGCACCTAAGTTGCACGTGCATGCAGCAACATCTGGTCAGGGGCGGCGCGTGTGCTACAGATGTGGTGGCGAGGGGCACATACAAAGGTATTGCCCCGAGAAGCGCCGTAAGAATGGGGGTGAACGCACCCAAAGGCAAATCCTTGGCGCAAACGAAGGGTCGTCAAAGCGTTTCGTGCTTTCGACCGTGGATAGAAATTTGAATACGTGTGGAATTGGAAATGCAGATGAATACATCTGGATCATCGATAGTGGGGCTAGTAGACACTTGGTGTCGAACGCTAGTCTGTTGGAAGATGCCAGGGATTGCAGTCCCGACGATAATTTTACCTTGCCGGATGGTGGAACACTTCAGGCAACCAAGGTTGGGCGGCTTACGTTGCGAACGTGCAACAATAATGAAACGGTTATTGCTTTAACTGAAGTATACTATGCGCCGCAACTAGACAGAAACCTGATCTCGCTTGGCCGATTACGCGAAAAGGTTTGTGAAATTGTCGACGACGGCCACAAGCTGCGAGTTATGGTAAAAGAGCAAAAGTTGTTCGATGTGGTGACTCACGGGCCAGCTTTTGTAGCCAGGTTGAAGGCGCAAAAAACAGATGGTATTTCGAAAGGGTTTGAAAGTATGGTGATGAACAGTGTGCTGGAAGATGTCGATTCTGACGCACCATGGGAGCTTGCATCACTTCCACGTGCGCCTGGGTCACCTGGCCTGCGATACTGTCGAAAGTCTGGCGAAAGACCCCAGGTCAGGCATCGTACTCACGGACACGAGTAGACCGAACTGCCTGACCTGTGCTGAAGGCAAGGGCACAAGGAAAGCGCAACCAAAGGAGGACTCTGGTGCAAACGTACCGATTGATCAAATCGGGGGTGTGATATGCAGCGACCTTAAGGGTCCTATCACCCCCCGCGATAGGCGTGGAAATCGATACTTGGTCGTTTTCGTCGACCATTTTTCGAACTATGTACGCGTTTTTGCAGCGCGCACGAAGGAAACAAGGCCGCACGGATGTTCGGGAACTTCATTGCATGGTTCAAAAACGAGTTCTCCTGCAGGGTGCACGTGCTGCGTATCGACGGTGGCGGCGAGTACCAGAACGTTGATCTGTTCCGCAAACAGACTGGTATACGTCGTCAGGTTACCGAAGCCGGCACCCCTGCGTCGAATGGCAAAGCGGAGCGCATGAACCGGACCATTTTCAACATGGTCCGGTGCATGATATTCGGATCAGGCGTACCATTGACGTACTGGTCGGAGGCGGCTGAGTATGCAGCATATATACTCAACCGCACTCCGACAAGGTCAAACACCGGTCGAATTTCTCCTCTTGAAGTACTCACCGGCAAGCGACCGGCGGTGAATGACATTGTGGTTTTCGGGTCCCCGTGCATGGTTTGGAGGGACTCGAAGAAGAAGGCGTTGTCGAAGCACGCCGAACGCGCACTTATCCTTGGAAAGAGTGACGAAACCAAGGGATATAAAGTGCTGCTACTTAAGTATAGGGTGGTCGTGGTGACCGGGCACGTCACAGCGATTGAAACGCTGAGTGCCGAGACTAGCAACAAGATCACCAAGGTATTAGAAGGTGAATGCAGCCAAGAGCTTGAAGAGTTAGCAGAATCTCGTGCCAGGGTCACCGATTCAAATACACAGATTGTAGGACATTCAAATCATGGAATACCGGAGTCTGAAGCGACGCCCAAGCACGCGGAAACCACTAGGCAGGGTGCGAGAAAGTCACGCAGGAAGAAAAAAAAGACACTCAAGGGAAGCGCCTATGAAGCGTCGAAGTCTAGAAGGGCGGTTGCAAGCGACGTCGTTCCGGAAACGGTTGACAAAAATGGTGAAAATGGTGGAACCGCCCTATGAATTTATGCAGTCTGTGAAACGAATGCTGGTACGGCAAGTGCACTACCGATGCAGCCGGATCCAAGGAATTACAGGGAGGCGCATGGTGGCCATCATTCGATGATGTGGAAACGCGCTGAAATGGAGGAGATCAAGTCCCTCCAAGAACTAGGCACATGGGACATCGTGCGCCGTCCCGCCGGCAAGGTACCCCTTCCGACCAAGTGGGTGTACAAGACGAAAGTCTGTGCAGATGGTTAGGTTGAGAGGTACAAGACCAGGTTAGTTGTCAGAGGCGACAAGCAAGTTTTTGGAGATGATTACTTATTCACGTTTTCAACCGTTATGGAGTTGAACAACGTAAAGTTGATCCTGGTGCTGGATCAAGTATGGGGGGTAGCGGCACGTCACGCGATGTGCCAAGTGCCTACCCCAAAGCAAAATCTGAAGACAATGTGGAAATATACCTGCAAGTGCCGCAAGGTATGGAAATTACAGACGAAAAATTGCGTGATTATGGTGTGCAATCACCAAAGGAGCTTGCGCTCAAGCTAAGTCGAAACCTATATGGTTTGAAGCAGGCTGGACGACTGTGGCATCAGTGTCTGTGCGAGACATTGATGAAGTTTGATTTTGTGCAGTGTGTCACGGACACATGCATTTTTGTAAAGCATGTGGGAAATGAAACATCTGTAGTCGGAGGGTACGTTGACGATCTCCTGGTCACCAGTACCAGCGATCAAATAGTTGATGAATTTTTCGACGACATGCAAGTGCTCGAGTTAAAGGATTTGGGTTCTGTTACCAAATTTCTCGGTATTCGAGTCGCAGGGGATCCGAGAAATGGATATACTTTGGATCAAGAGGCGACGATTAAGGAAATCCTGGTTTCACACAAACTGGAAAAGATAAACCCAGCACGCACTCCGGTGCTGGTACTTGATGAAAGCAAATAGTTTCAAGAGCAATTGCCGTTGCAACCACGGGGCAACATGCCCAGTATCAAGGCACTTCCAATCGCTGGTGGTCAGTCTGCTGTGAGTCGCGAGGTGCACACGTCCTGACATTTCGTTCGCTGTGCACCGCGCCACCAGAAAGACCCATGCACCCACCGTAGGCGATTACAAGATTGATAAAAGGATCCTCAAGTACCTTAAGGGAACGAGTGACCTGAAACTGGTTTTGAAGCATGACGAAGTTTTGCCGATGCCGCTGCGCATAATGGTATACAGTGATGCAGATTTTGCGGCAGATAAGGCGGATCGAAAGAGTGTTTCGGCGATGGTGCTCTTCGTAAATGGTATGCTTGTGAGTTGGGCCTGCAAGAAGCAGACAGCGGTGGCATTATCGACCGCCGAAGCGGAATTTGTTGCTGCTGCTGTAGCTGGAAAGGAGGCGCTTGGCTTGCGGGAGCTACTTGAGGAAATTGGCATGCATTCGAAGACACCGTTAGTGTTCAAGATGGACAACCAAGCTGACATTAAACAATTGGAAGATGAGTCGAGCGCTTCTAGCACGAAGCACGTCGACATCAAGCTTAAATTCCTGAAAGACTTTACGAGGAAGGGCATTGTTTCAGCTAGTCACGTGCCAAGTGTGGATATGCTGGCCGATCTACTGACCAAGAACCTCAATGCGCCAAGGATTCAAGTGTTGCGTGCAGCGCTAGGGCTACAGTGACGATGGTGCAGCCTCCGGTCTTCCAGGAGGAGTGTTGGAAGAGTGTGTACCGATTTTGGAGTTTACACTCTTCCGTATAGTGGAAGCCCATTGGCTGATACAGGTAAGACATACATTTTTTCATATGGAAGCAGTTACGAGATTTAAGTTGCATTAGGACCGAATAGTGACTTAAGTAACAATACATAATATATATAAGTTTACATTTTGCATTACGAAACATACTCTGGACTGAATATCTGATGGTCCTGACGCGACGTGCACGCATTTCGCTACCTTCCGCTGATCCTCCCGCGCTGAAACTTGGTCAGCTGGTGAGTCTTGATCGTGTGAAGTGTTTGAAATCTTTTCTGTGCATTTATAACACACTTAACACGGCAAATCCAAGTAAAAGCCTTTTGATTTTCAGCAATAAGAAGCCAAGTCTCAATTACATACTTATATACACATGGATAAGAGTAAAAATATGTAAATGGGATCATGTCGGAGAATTAATAAGCGAGCTAACAGAACATCCCTGGGTCGAGCAGAAACAGGTAGAAACCGGAGCGACTTATCCTCCAACGTCGTCTCTAAAGCCACGGGCTGATGAAACCAGTGGAAAATCCGACTCTGATCACAGCGGACCATACAAAACATAAAGTTTACCTCTGGATGTATACAGCCGAAGTTTTGAGCGGTGATGAGCGAAGCACCTATCAGGTCGATCAGCTACCTCCATAGTAAAAGATGTCTCACTGCGACTCGAGAAAACACGATGTGAGGCTGCTGCAAAAGTCCGACATTCCCAAAGTGCGGGAGCAAAGGGTATCCCGGTGATCATTTCTTGACGCTGGGAAGAATACTAGAGCGCTCTCCAGGTTGGAAGACGGAATGATCCAAGTGTTCTGAGAACTGCAATTTTGCATACGTTAAGAATGAGCGTGATTATCCTGAAAGTGGTAAGATCTTCAATAATACATGTAATTAGAAGACGATGATCGAAATTTTGGTAGCGATTAATTAGCTAGATCTGAAGTAATTACTATTTCCCCGGAGGTCACGTGGATCTTCAAATAAAATTTCCCAGGAAAATGGCTTTAAACGCGACTTTATCGCTGGCTCGGGTGCCGAGTATAAATCATTGACTCAACCTTTGTTTGTAATGTTGGGTATCGCGTTCATTCGAGTCAACGGCAGGAGTGTGTGGGTAGAAAAGAGAGCGCGTACCTCACCGAAGGCCACACCAGTTGAAGATCACTCTTGCTGGGACATTTGTATACCATTGTATAAATGGGTTAGGAAGCTGTCTGGACAGGAAGCTATATGGAGCGATATCATGGTCTCCGCAGGAATACGGCTGAATCTATCCCATGGATCAGTATATCTACTTGACCAAATATAATACAGCTGGTCGTAGATGCCCTACCTACAAAGCTAGAATCACGTCTCATCAAGCTGAGTATTATCCACAACTTACCTATGGAAGTGCCTATACGGATGGTAGATTTCGGGAGATTAAAGCCATGTGCTACATGAAATACGAGTTAGTTCCCCATTATCACTGAAGGGGCGGTTATCTCCACATCTCCAACTAAACGGATCAGGCACTGATTTGCATGGCGGTTTAATTGTGGGCATATGGCTAGACAAGGACAAATTACACGGAAACCTGGGTTGTTTCGATGAAGTTGTGTCGCTATCGTGAGTGGGAGACTTTAATCAAGTACCTATAATTAATCGACTATCTTATAAGACGCTATCCGGATTCTAACGGCACCGAGGGGCGGGGCAAACTAAGGTTTACTAAGCGGATGGAAATTGAACCGACGAGAGCGGAAACTTCATAAGAAACAGTAGCAGAATCAGTGACCGTTCACAATAGGGGCGACATTTATGCTAAAAAGTGGATAATAATTTAGCCGTATCCTTCAAGGTCTCCCACACACTGCAGAATTGCTATTTGAAGGTCTACGAGTCAGCGGCCCAGATGTTAATACAGTTGAAGAGATTGAAAGACTCCGCGACAAAGTTGCCACTTACTAATCAAGAAAGGAATGCCTTACCACCCGCAGCATTTGATGCAATTTGCGACATAGATATAGAGACGCTAAACCACTTCGTAGCGTTGTCGTCGCGTCGCATCCCGGTCTGCCCTGTGGGATACTATCGAGAGGTTCTACAACCTTGAACTCCCTCTGGGCTTCACCTAATGATTTTTGTCGCGAAAAAGAGTAGGGGTAGATAGATATCCGGGTGTGCATTGATTATCCAATGGCTAACCGCCAATGGCTTACATGATACCGCTGATCAGCGATTTTTGGGATGACTTGGATAAGGTTTTATGGTTTCGCGTGTTCGACAAGGTGTAACAGATTAGCGGTTACGCGCTTACACTATATTGCGTATTGAAGGAGCAATATAGGTAGAAAAAAATGTAAAGTTTCTTTCACTATTAATCTCTTATTGAATAAAATTCATATTTTGTTATTTCCTTTCTCATTCCTACATTAAAAAGACTTAACTGGTGGACAAATGTTAAACAGAAATATAGTTGAGTGGTTTAGATTTAGTAAGTATAGCGAAATCTAAACAAATATATAAAAACGTGAACTGATTTTATTGTCAGATTGAATTTCGTTTGGATTCGGTAAGGCGCACCAAATCAATTTTTAAGGGATTGTAAGAATTTACAATCCAAATTTCGCAAAAGAACATACGAAATTTTCCAGTCAGAACAATGGATTTCAACCTTAACATCATTGGTTCTCATGTAATGGAGGCTCATTACATCAAATCCACTTAAACGTGGTGTTCCAACAGTATTATTGGTCAATCGGAGGTGTCACTTCATGGTCATGAAAGTATTTCCAAAACTATCATAACGTTCTGTTGTCAGAATGAGTGGTAAGATGGTGCCACCTGAGAAGTTGTTGTTGACTTAAACTTAATGGACTCAGTGGCTTACGCTAAGATATGACCTGAAAGACGCTGAAAAAGCGTCTATGGTCGTCGAAACAGAGGATAATGCCAACCTAGCTACTGATGTTGCTAAGGCAAGATAAAACAAATAGATCTGCTCGTAAGCAGATTGGTAAAATTCTACTACATAATCTTGGCTATTATAACGACAGTGAGTTTATGCAAAGCAATGAAGAATACGATGAGGAAAGACTCATTAAGAAGAATCGGAAAGGATCTGCTGGTTCTAAAATGCGTGCAGTTTAAGTACGTCTGCGTCAAATATTGGCACGAAAAAGTGCTCTACTTGCGGAGTAGCATCCCTCCGAAGTTGTAGCAGCCACTTCTGCGTCAATGTTACGGACCATATGTTCTGCAAGAGGTTGGTAAAACCGCGTGTTCCGCAGAATCTAGGGTACTGAACCCCTGCCAGGCCTCTTGTACTGTGGTAATCATATCACATACTTTCGATACGGTTATTCGATGTCGATGTCTTGGAGCACTCTGATTACCTCCTGGATCGTCAACTCATCCAAAGACCGCTGATAGACGTCAGTACTTCATCAATTTATATCCGTCAGACTTGCTGCGGAATCATCGCAAAAGAAAAGGAAAATATGAATATCCTACGTCAATCGTGGAATGCTTTTGTTTACAATAACTACAAAAATCCCCAATACTGTTTGCGCAGCGAAAAGTGTGCGCAACGCTTCTTAACCATTCGCGTTTTTTAGGCAAAGTGTAATGGATCCACTATGCTTTTATTAATGTATGGATTCCTTGCGGAGTTCCCGAACATATAAAGTGCCCAAACGTAGAACCGCGGATCACAAAGCGTTACACGGTACAGGACCACGTGTACGTTAGGTTAACGTGCTTCACGCGGAAAATCCTACTGCTCCTTAAAGCGCTATTTTTTTTATTTCGAGCAGAAGCCTGCCACTTGAACGCATACAAAAGGTCTGTACATTGGCCTCCAGCACCTTGAGCGGATCCCAAGAGTAAAAGATTGGGGATAGGTACCAAGTGCTAGGTAAGATGGTTCCGACGAGTACGGTGTGGGCGCTTCGCAGTCAATCACTCAAGAATATAGGGGTATTCCAGTGAGTATAAGAAGATAGGGAAATGGCAGTGGAAAAAGCGTACGCTGCCGCCGATGTCGAGAACCACAAAGCGGCTTCTCGATCTTGAGAAATGTAAATACGACCTTCTCAAAACATTTTCTTCCCTCTATGCCGATTTCATCTGTCTTTACCTTTTCATTTTGATGATAACAGTAACTTGTTCATGACGCATCTGTCGTTAGACAAAAGTTTGACCGGTAGCAAACGGAACATGGGTGTCTGCTGAGCTCTCACGGTACATTGAAGTCAGACTATCATTTACTACTGACCGATCTGGCTTACCATGACGTACGTCGCAGGAGATCGACTCACTGTTGCGGTGAATCGAAGCGTAGAGGCTTAAGGCGTCCGATATAAGATGTCGGGTGTGGGCGCATTGCTGCGGAATAGTTCAAAGTGAAGGCATTACCCCTAACACTTTGGACCTTAAAGGGCCAATGAATTAAGGCAGTCGCTTCCGTGTAGGGAAGTTGTTTATTGCATGTTTAGGCATATAGAGGCATTTAACATCACTAATAAACCTTTTTAACGTACTTTTTATATTTCTGTTCATCCCTATCAGTTTTCTGCTTCTTCTTATCACATGCAGAAGCAGGTTTGTCTTTTACATAGGAAATTGCGCAGCTTGACGCTGTAATATGATGTCGTCTCATATGCTTTATTAGCAGCAGAGGCATCTTTTCTCCATCAGCCGCATGAGCGGCAGATGTGTTCTCCGTGTTACTAGTTCAGCCTTTTCGACTGAAATGAAACTTTTACATTATCATAGAAAGTGTGTCTATTGTTATTTATATGTGCTCCTGTCATGATAACGAGTACGTGATGTATATTTTCTATGTCTACTACTATTTATCGGTAGAGATTTCAATATGCCTCCACGGCAATTGCGTTTGGTTCGCATTGGCTAGGTCAAAAATTGAGTCACTTAGATTTGGCGTACTGCCCAACTGGGATGCGGGTGGATACCGCATGTCATTGAAGTAGAATGAGGTGTGTTTTTAGTGCAGCATGAACCGTTCTTATCTGAAACTCAAGAAGTCAATGAACTATTCGAAGGAATTCGCGAATATCGCCAAGAACGCGGTTGATCCTTTGTCCATTCGTTTACGGACAGTCCAAGGTTGACATTTTCATCTTGACGCTCAACAGTGAGAACATTTCTTCCTCTAAACCTCGGATCTGTATCCGAGACAATGTACCTGGCATTCCTTGTAAACCGAATATCGTATCGACGAATGTCCGCGCTGTTTGCGTGGCAGTTGTTAAAAACTTAAAATAAAGTCTTAAAACACTTCCCGCGATCAGTACTCACCTGCTGGCAAATTTTCAGCACGGGAGGATCGAGCGTGTGAGGTAAGCAAGTAAGCGCCGTTTAGCAGCCGCAGAGAGCTCAGTAGAAGTGCACACTGATTTATATGCAAAAAGGAAAGTGTATTATGTAAAGTTACCTAAAAAGTTAATGCAACTTAAAATGTATACCTAGAGAAAAACCACAAATATAACCACCCATTTCAGCCAATGGGGTTTCATCATTTTGGAAATACATTAAAGCCGAAATGGCTACACGTATTTCCAACACTCCTCCTGAAACACCGGAGGCTGCAGCTTCGTCAATCCAACATCAATCCAATGTATCTTCGTCAATCCAATTCAATCCAATACATCTTCGTCAATCCAATTGCCCGATACGCAATCAACTCCTTAGTGCTGCTGTAGACGCAGATACCCCATATAGTAGTCCACCTTGTAGTCACCAATGGCGGGTGCGTGGGTCTTGTGTGTAGCACAGTGCACAGCGAACGAATGTAAGGACGCGTGCACCGTGGGACCCACACAGACTACCCACCAGTGGTTGAAAACCTTAGGCACACGTTATAACAGCATCCACACGAGACTCTTCCTTTTCTCCATTAAACAAGAAAAACACTTGTACCAAATCCTCGCCGAACGTTTCTTCATATGTCTTCTTCTGCAACGCGACCTCTGCATTCGAACGAGCCATCACAACCGAGAAAGTACTATCCCTTTTTATCTCTACTTCCGTTGTCGCCTCGCGCAACATCTCTGCTTCCACTTGCTCCAGAGTACTCGAGAGTATCTGCAGCAGAACACCGTACTCACTCGTGTTCTTTACACACTCCGTTAAGCTTTGTTTGAATAGGTCACGGTAGCGACAACAGATTAGGTAGCGCTGCTGCACCGTCTTCGACAGTATCAGAGATACCACGGAAGCTGCGTCTACAGTTGAACCACAACATATGCGATGAATCTTATGCGTAGCCGCATCGGTATCGGCAAGTAACGTCATCGGCTTGATCTTGCTACGAACGTGTGCGTAATGCACAAACAGCCTGCTCATCAAATAGGTCACGGTTTCCGTGAAGTCATTGCGCGCTTGATAGACTTTTCCCAAGAAAAAACACGCATCCAAGTCACCATTAGTCTGTATGCCATTTCCTACTTCGTTTAACAGTCTCTTAAATACTCGTCGACAAACTTCCTACAGTTCAAATGACGTAACGGAGCCCAATATAATTCCTCCTGAATCAATAAATACAGGTCCAAGCAGTCGTAATGTGTCGGTCCATTCACCACGCCAAACGACCCAGTACATTAAAGCCGTCACGTAGGCAGCAAGCTTAAGTCGTCTCCCTTCACCCCACAACTTTGGGCGTTCTCCAGCAAGCGTACGCAAAAAGTTGACCACAAGCATTGCTGTCACCATAAACACGACGCAAATCAAACGCATCTTGCTGCAAGAAAATCATAAATTGTACTTGGCCGAATATTGTTATAAACAAAGAATCACGATTGCCACTCGCGGACTCCATGCCAGAGCACCCAACTTATCCGTTGATACATTCACCCAATCTTGTGCAAATAGTACAACACGTTCCTTCAGACGCGACTGATAGATACACATCACCAGCATTGGTATTAACATAACGGTATTTAACAGCTCTGAGCAGGCATACACAGCCGCGAGTCTTGCCAGCTTCATCACATCGAGGAATTCCAGAACGCGTTCCATCTTGGATTCAAGCACAAGATCCTGCGTTGCGCGGTTTTCACTTTTATTGATCAAGATCTTATTACTATCCACGTGAGTATGCATATTTTTTAGCGATCTGCACTGACAGTAGCTAGCTGTTCTTCGCTCTCTCTGAATGCTTTATATCGGCAGATTCCACGCACTTGTGATCAATACATTCGCCATTATTTAAAACTTTTTCGTCAAAATCGTCACTTTGCTCTAATAACTCATTCAATACAGCCACTCGAGCCTTTTTCAGCCCCTTCAGAAGCTTTTAGTTATCAGGATGTATCTCTAGCCCCGTTTTGTACCATGCCACGGCGTCCTCGTGACTTTCCTGCCGAAATAGTGCTTCGGTCAGCAAAAGAAACCCACGAACAGCCATTTTGTGTTTAGGTCCACAAAATCATGACCTAAAGTAACTGCATCACTTAATGCCCCCTTATCCAGCTTCTCACGAGCAATCACCAGCGTCTCAGCCATCTCCTTAAGGCTACGAGTGGTTTTCTCTGCAGACTCTGTTCTTAATGCATCATTTTTTGTCTGAATTAAATGCAGATTCTTTGCATTATTCTTTCCACACTTTTTTTTGTCGTGGCTGCGCTTCTTTTCCTTAACCGATTCCATTTCGCCTTTATGGTGAAGTGTACCACAAATTTGGTCACTTTTGGTCAAGGCAGTTGGTCGAGTTTCCGATTGGTCCAAACAAGGGGGGCTTTTTAGCCTATCAAATTCAAGGAGTATCAAGAACGCTGGTCTTGGGTGAGTCACCTGACTTTGGGTATTTTACATAATTTTGTGTGGGTACATTAGGGACCATAGGGAGGTAGTATTATTGGTTAGTTGCGGTTTTTCCAAGTAAGAGTATTTTGGTTGCGGTTTTTTCTAAGTAAAAGTCCTTTGGTCTTGGTCTATACCACAGCAAGGGGTCGCCGTTCTTCTTTTTACGGACACTAGTCGCCTCCGCCTTCCGCGGAGTGTTTGGGGGCAGAGGGTTGAAGTATCCCCTCTCTGCCTATTATACCCGGTCTGGACGCGCCGCACGCGCACTTTGGCCACCGGAAGTCCCTCGACGGGAGTACGATTTGGCGATCTCGACACTTTAATTCAAGTACGTTTGGAACGTGCTATTCACTGGATTGGTCTTTACGTGGAGATATCGTTTGTGGAGTTTCACGGGCATATTGGGTCTTCACGTGGACATATTGGATTATTGTAACATTGGTTGGAGTTTAGACCGGTTTTGGTCTTCTCTCATATTGGTCAGGGGCTAGACCGGTTGATTGGTCTACCCTCTATTATTTTGTATTGGTCAGGTCTAGATCCTTTGGACGATCGACCTATTGGAATTTATCTTTCGGAAGTGTTTCTGGTCTGTACGTACCTGGGGTGAAGAGTTCCGCCCTAGGTACACCTAGCCAGCACGGTCTCATATTCAAGACAGAATCATATCGATCTGCGATCCCGATCCACCGAGTGTGTAACTAGCCCATTCCATCGGGTACACAAGGTGAGATGAACTTAAGTGAATCGGACCAAGTGTCTTTGGATGATGACCGGTCGTCTGCCAGCAGCGGAAGATCGGACCAGATTTCGAATGGAGATCCGCGGGGTACCCCCCCCCCCGTAAGTTGGAAGGCTGGGCACGATGGTGGTGGTCAGGTTGTCGATACAAATGTATTCGATTTCGAACTTGACTCCACCACAATGGTGCGCGTGCCCGGATTCGAACCAGGGATATCACCGCGAGGTGTCATCAAAGATTGAATTTGAAGATTTGAATTTGAAATCGTTCTGGAGAGGGCGCAAGTAAAGGCTATCACCTTACGTCTTCGTTCTCGATAAAGATGGCGATGTCCGGTCTGGCCTGGTGGAGGACCAGATCGGGATTAACAAATTTTTTCCTCCCCAAAAGGCTCCCACCGGAGCCGATCGGGACTATAGCAAGTCCTGCTATAGTCCCGGAAAGGATCAGGACCTTGGTCCTGATCCTATATATGTGCATAAAAAAGTTGATGGAAAATCAAAAGACGAAAAATACTTGGAGGCTGATCGGAACGATCATACCAACCTCCCCAAGGTCCCTAAGGTCCCCAAGATTCCCAAGAAAGGGTTGGGAATGCCGGTCGACGAAGACGACCTCGAAGAAAGTCGCAGGTCGGAGATGGAGGCATCACTGAAGAAGACCTAAACAAGATGTATCACATTTTTGAGCTTAAATGATTTGTTCGCTTTGACGTGGTCTTTCGGGTGTTGAACCTCCAGATCCCCGACCATCTTCTCGGTCCCACTACCGAGCCGATCCAGAGTGATACCCCATCACTGTTGGTGAAGAACTTGGTGGCGATGTTGGCGGAGGTTGGCATTAAAATACAAAACCCCGCCGATGTCCAAAAACTATTTGAATTTGAGACTTGGAGGCTGTAATCGTCGATGTCGACCTTCCACGACCATTTGGTCCCACTGGTGGGGGCGGTTCGCCGCCCAACTCCCACTGCAGCAGTGAAGGTCGCTGAAGCCTCCACAGCGCTTGTCGACATTGGTTCTGATGACGAATCGGTTTACCAGTCTCCACCGGCCTCTAACAGCTCATCAGAGTTGGAGACCGGTGTCGAGCGGATGACCATGGGGGTGGACCATGCCCGGTCTGAACAAAAAAGGGACATGCGGCAGCAAAGGGCTGCTTGCCAGTCGGGGATCCAGCGATCCCACAGGTCTCAGTTCCGCAAAAGGAGGGTATCAACACGTTGCCCATGACTCCAGCTAACGTCCAAAGCATGTTTGAGACGATGATGGAGCGTTTCATGCAAGACCGGGTTAGACCACCTCTGCGGCCACATGCCCAAGACCGGTCTACCTAACAAAGTGCCAATGTTTGCCGAGATGTGGATATGGAATCGGTAACATCTGTGGACAAGCCCACTCGAAGTGGTAAGCAAGTCGGCAAAGGGAAGAGCAAGCCGCAACCGGCCAGACCGCGTAGACCAAGTAAGACAAGTGACTGTGACATGGAGTCGGTCGGCGGTCTTGACGACCACTGTGGGTCAGACGGTACGGGCGCTGGCAAGCCGCGCAAGGCTAACCTAGCCTCCACTATTGCTTACGACTTTGGATCTGCTGCGATTCCGCGCATCCGTATGGCCGCGACGACCGACCTCCAGGACTTCACTGGCAAGGATACTGATGAAGACCAGGCCCGGTATTGGTTCGGTCGGGTCAAGTCTGCGTTCCTGCGAGACGTGACCCCGAAAATTGAAAGGTGTCTGATTCTCCGGGAATTGTTGAAAGGACCGGCTGCGAACTGGATTCAACAGTTGGGTCGGGGCGTCCGGTCTGACTGGGACCTGTTATGTGCGGAGTTTGAAGGTAAATATTGTAACTCCGGATTTTTAAGCGCCCGTAAGTACCACCATATGCAGAAGCGGGCCAACGAAACACCGATCGAGTATTTGCATCGGTTGAACGTGGCTGCACTTCGCGCCGGCATAACAATCAAAGAGAATAACCCGCCGAACGGTGACGCCTTAGAACATGTGTGTCACTATATTAGTACCCTTGACGATCAAGAACTGGCGAACCAGCTTACTCTACTGCGTCTTAAGGAGGCGGGCGAAGTCGAACAGACCCTTCGGACGTTACAACAATCGCTTAGTATGATATCGAAGACCGCTGGTGGATCGGTCGTTATCGTTCCAAGACCCAGACCGATCCGGTCAAGAGACCTTGGACCAGACCGACCCGAGCGGTCAAGTCGGTCGTAGCCGAATACAGCACGGGATCGGAAGGGAAAAGCGGGAGTCAATACATCCAGGAGTCGTCGGATGAAGACCAGTATCGTTACGTCTATGTTGCGGTACCTGCCCCGAAGACCAAGTCGAAGCCCGACCAGGTGGACCGGAAGGGAAGGAACGGAAGCAAGTACGATCCATACCGGCCTCGTCAGAAGTTCTCCCACTGTGCGTCGAGCAAACATGATGGTCCAAACTGCTGGAAGAAGATGGTGTGCAAGAAGTGCGAGAGACGCGGCCACCCGACGGACCACTGCCTCTTCGTATGCAAGTCATGTGGAGAGATCCACGAGGCCGGCCACTGCAAGATTGAAGAATTTTTTAACATGATACGCAAGTGGTACGTGCCGGACGAGCACGCGGGGATGCTGCCGCCGGACGCAGAAAAGATGTTAAACTAGAACGCTCGACAGGTTGGAATCTGGATCGAGCCGAGCGTTCTACGGTTCACATCTATGCATATGTCGGCAAGGAGGATAAGACCGACAATATACGTTCTATTCCGAATTGCGTTGACCCAGACCATCCGGTCTACAGTCTGAAGACCGATGAGTACTCCCGGACCAAGGTGGTTATGCAGTTGGACTTGCTGCCTGGAGAATCCCGCGGATACTGGAAGTATCACGCGCCTGATAAATGGTTCAAGCAGGCGAAAGCCTGTGGCAAGATTAATAACCAGAAGGCGACGATGTTGTTCGACTCTGGAGCTGAAGTCTCGATAATCTACTCCGCCTTTGCTCGTAAGGTCGGATGTCGTATAGACGATACCCAGAGACAAGAATGCGTCGGGATCGGTGAAAACTCTTATATGACCGAATGAAGAATGCGTGTGAAAATTACTTTGTCGGGATCGCTGGTCTACTTTTTCAGCGCTTGGGTTGGCAAGTTAGCTGATCAGGACGCTTTACTAGGTATGGATTTCATGGTCCCAGATGGTATTCGCCTAGACCTGTCACATGGAGTGCTTACACTCCCGGAAGAGGTCCAGGTCCAGTTGGCTGGTCAAAGACCTCTGTATGGTTCGTATACCGATCTGGTCCGGTGGGACCAAGACCTCACTATCCCAGTCGGTCGGTCGGCCGATACCCCGGTCGAGAAAGGTTTTCGTTTGAGGAAGTTATGATTGACCAGGGGCGATCGGTGGATCCCGACCTTCGTAAAGAGTTCTGGTCGACGTGATTTTGTCCTTGTTACCAATATCGGTGACAAGCCGCTGACACTGGACAATAACACTATTGTTGGTATGTGGTTAGCAGAAGGGAAGGTACCAAGGGAGATGGGGTTCGTCTCGATTGGATCGAGGCGGTATGTCGAGTGGCAAAACCTGGCGTACCAATCGACCACCGATCTTATCAGCGATGATGGGTCGGTGGAAGAGGATACCTCACCTTTAGTGGAAAGACCAAGTTATTTCACCCCAAAAAAGATGTTGGTCCGAAGAAAGGCGCCGCAGTCACCAGGAACGGTGGACCATCAAGTAGACGAGCCAAGGTTAGTCAACGTGGTGTCAGCACAAGACCAGGAGACAGCGGAGCAAGAAACGGAAGAAGGGGAACATGAAATTGCTAGGTCGGACCATGACGGTGTTCCTAATCAGACCGATATCAGTGAAGGACAGCCCGTCGATCAAGCAGGGGCGTTCAGCCGGTCCAGATGGTCTAGGTGATATCGCCCCAGAAGATGAACAAGTCTGTATACATTAAGGCGGGGAACAGTATATTCAGGAGTTGGAAAGCCAAATGACAGTCCTCCTTGAAGTGTCTGCCGACTCGCCCGAAGTTACAATGGATGATTTACAAGTGGGTGAGCAAGACCTTAACAGTCCAGACCAGATCGAGCAGTTGAAGAATATCATATGGAAGAAAAGACATCTGCTGATCGGAAAGGGCAACGCCTTACCACCTGCAGCCCGTGGTGCGATTTGCGATATTGACGTTGGAGATGCCAAGCCGATTGCCCAGCGGTGTCGACGCGTGGCGCCACAGTACCGTGAAAAGCTTTCTGATCTCATTAAAGGACTGTTGGGCACCAAGATTATTAGACCGTCGACCTCGCCATGGGCCTCGCCGATCGTAATTGTTATCAAGAAGAACGGCGTCGACATTAGGTTGTGCATCTACTATCGGCTGGTAAATCGGTTGACTAAACTCATGGTTTACCCGATGCCGCTGATTAATGATCTGTTGGAAGACCTCTACAAGACCTTGTGGTATTGTTCGCTAGATATGGCAAGTGGATTTTTGGTGGTCTCGATGACTGATCGAGCCCGTGAGATTTCCGCATTTGTAACACTGTTTGGTCTTTTCGAGTGGAATCGTATGCCGTTCGGTCTGAAGAACGCACCCCAAATCTTTCAAAGGCTGATAGATAACGCATTGTACGGACACTTCAAGATCAAGACTGATCGGGACCCCGTTGAAAATTATGATGTGTTTAGAGAGGGTGAACCCGACCGGAAAAGAAGACCGTCCGTTCTAGGGAGGCGGTCGTACATCGACGACATTCTGATACCTGCCTCGTCATGGAACGATCTGTGCGAGAAGGTTGAACGATTTTTGGAGACATGCGACCACTGGAACCTATCTATCAGTGCCGTGAAAAGTTTTTGGGGTATGTCCAAGGTCGCCTATTTAGGCCATATGGTCTCGAACAATGGTCTAGAGGCTAATCCCAAGGACCTGGATTCGTTAAGCAACCTCCCGTTCCCCAGATCGCTGAAGGCAATGTATTCCTTCCTGGGAAGCTTGAAGCTTGAATTATTATAGCCGATTCATTGAAGACTTTGCTATCTACGCGGCTGTGCTGTACGAGCTCCGCGAAGTTGACTATCATATGTTGCGCGAAGAAGACCGGGCAACTTTACAGGAAGGCGCCGACTCTGGTCTTGCTGCAGTTTGTCCGCAAGTGGAAGACGAAGATCATATGAAGCGTGCACAGTTTGCCTTGGTATGTTGAAGGTTAAGATGGCGACGGCACCGATTCTCAAGCATTTCGCTCCCGAAAAAGTGCCGACCATTATTGTATATGCCAGTAAGTGGGCTATCTCAGCCACTTTAGTGCAAGATCACGATGGTGTGTATCATCCAGTCACGTTTACGAGCCGGACGCTAAGACCAAATGAAGTGAACTATGGAATTTCGAGAAAGAAGTGCTGGCGTTGCTACGAATTCTGGATGTGTGTTACAACCTGCTGGTCGGCCGACCTATAAAGGTCCTGTCAATACGGTCTACTTTGTCCTGGCTATTATCAGCCAATGGGATGGACGGACGTCTATGCAGATGGTCGGCGGTCTTGTCGCAGTGGACCCTCGAGGTTGTTAAGTGCACCAGGGGCGAGGAAGAGATATTGGGCACATTAGCTGCCAGTACCACCCCTCGGTCTGAAGTGGACGAGGCATTGATAGCGATTTCCCCGAGGAAGCAACCTCGGCATTCAGTTTCGAGACCGCCACCGACCGTAGACCATGATGAAGATCTCTTGGTCTTAAGTTTTGACGGATCGGCAAGCGTGAAGAAGAAGGTCGGCGCCTATAGTGCCATATTGTGGAAGTTGCCACAATGGGCTATAGTTGCAGCCGCTGCCGATTTCACGCCGGATATTACTGTTAACGAGGCGGAGTAACAAGGTCTATTTCTATGTCTGAACCTGCTGTCGTCGCAAGAGAAGGGGCGAGTCATCATATGTGGTGACTCGAACCTAGTGATCAGGCAGATCACCGGAGAGATCGACTGCAAGGCTCCACGACTAAGGACGCTAAATGATCGAGTAATGAAGGCATTGAAGGACCACCCCAACCACGAGCTATTGCACGTGAAACGGGACTGGAACAGAAGCGCCGACTACCTCGCGACCAAGGCCATGCAAGACCAGACCGGGGCTACGATCACCGAGAAGGCCGTTCTGGATGAATTGGTGAATATAAACAGGTTCCCAGAGGTGATCGGACCCAAGAACGCCCCAGTCCAGGTGCATGTGATGGTCGAGACTAGATCGAAAGCTCAGAAGTCTCGCCGACCGTTCCCGAAGGAAAGTTTGAACGAATATGCAGTGCAACAGTTAAGGATGGAACGGATCCTCAAGGCGCAGGACGAAGAAGAATGGATTATGAACCTGAAGACCTACCTGCGTGGTGAACTGTCTAAGTTGACGAACGAGCAAGCGAAAGAGTGCATCAAGATCGCGGATAGCTACGAAGTGGATGATGATGGATTATTGTATTACTGCCGCGATGCCGACCAAGAAAGTGCAGACCGGGACCGACTGGCAAAATTAGGGATCCCCGAGTTGCTGCAGCCGGATGTCCTTCATCACTATCACGTGAGTCTAGAAGGGGGACATCAGGGCATAGGCAGAACGTATCACAAGATCAGGTCCCACTTCCACTGGAGAGGTCTTTTCCGCAGTGTGCAGAAATATGTGGGCTGTTGCACGGATTGCGAGACCGGAAAGGGTAGACCGGTAATCAAGGGGCGATCGCCCAGAAATATCGAAGCTACCTACCCTTTCCAGGTCATAGCGATGGACAACATACCGTCACTGCCTAGATCAACGCGCGGGAACACTGAGCTGCTGATCTGGGTAGACCTGTTCACCGGTCTAGTTATTGCGAAGGCAAGCGCATCTCGGTCTGCGGAGCAGATCGCTCAGAGCTACGAAGAATGTGTGTTCCGAAGATTCGGCGCCAGCGAGGTCATCAGGCACGATCGGTAACCCGGTTTTATGGCCGAGGTGTTCCGGTCGTTCAATAACATGCTGGGCCAGAAACAGAGTGCGACGATGGCATATCGTCCACAAGCAAATGGATCGGCGGAACGCATGGTGCAGACCATAACGAGAGCGATCAAGATGTACGTTTCTGACCCAGACCAGCGAGATTGGGAAGGGTATGCAGAAAGGCTGGTGTTTGCACTCAACTCGTCGACTGATCAGGTCCGAGGAGAAACGCCTTTTTATCTGGCATATGGATGGGACCCTCGGTCGACATTAGAAGCTGCGATACCTAACGGTTACACCCGGACCCGTGATCGCGATGCTCGACGCTGGCGCATGCAGGTCCAGAAACACTACCAGCATGCAAAAAAAGCCGTCAACGAAAAGCTGCGTCAGGCCACACAAGACCGGGCAGTCCGGACCAATGACCAGGTCCGACCCCACGGTATAGAACCAGGGGCGAGGGTATGGCTATACCTAGACCGAGTGAAAGAGGGCTATGCGAAGAAGCTTGCTCACATGTGGCACGGCCCTTTCCGTGTTGCCGAGCTGATTGGTGAGCACGCTGCCCGTCTAGTAACAACTGGTACAGATTACAAGGTCTTCCCGATTGTGCATGTGTCCAAGTTGAAGCTGGTCCGAGAATTTCCGGATCGACCCTAAACTCCCTGTCTGGTAGACGAAGAAAAAAGATTTGATTTCGATGAAGCGTTACTGCCGGAGGACAGTTTGGAACGACCATTAGAGGAAGACGAGTTTGAAGTGGCGAAGGTCTTGGATGTTCGGTCGACCAAGAAGACCAGGTTCGGTCGGACTCACCGAGAGTACCTGGTCCGATGGAAGGACCATGATGAATCAACTTGGGTCGACGAGCTCGACTTGAATTGTGGGGCTCTTCTACGAGAGTTCGAACGAGAACGAGTCAGTCGTAATCTATTCGCAGTGATGCAGACCCATGAAGACCAAGACCAAGACACGCAGTAGCATCGGTCGGTCTAGACCGGTGTGAAGATGTGGAAGGTCCGGAGTTGATGTGAAATTGTGATGAACTGTGACGGATTGGAATAGCGGAATGATGAATGTGATGACTATTTTTCGTGATGGGAGTGGAACTGTTTACGATAACGTGTTCGGTGCAACTATGAAAAAGTGGTGAAATTAGTTCAAGGGATTTGATGATCAGACATATGAAGAAGAAATGATGACATGTATTACGAGTTATCTGGTCGACTACCTTCGACTTCACTTGCTATCGCCCCACAGACGGCCGATGACCATCGACGGATGATTCTCTACTTGATCCTGAAACTGGTTACGCCATGGGTCCTTCCGGTCAAGCTGGACCAAAGCATCCTTGAGGTCCGCGACCGGCCCAGCGCAATCAAGACCGGGGTACCATGTGCCGTCGTCGGTCAGCAGTCTGGTCTTCTCAACGCGACGCCTTGGCATGTGGAGGAACACCGGGTACAAGAATACGTCGACGTCACACTCGCGAGCTCGCATCCCGTCCAAAATGTACTGGCACAGGGATTGCCAAGCCTCGCCCGCTCGAATTCGACGTCGCTTGCGCTTGCTCTGGAACGTCGCCAGGCCCGGATCTTGTCGCACCCGGTCGGGAGGAAGCACCAAGTAGTGGGACGCTTTCCAAATTGCTTGGCCGTGGATCCTGATGAAATTCTTCACCCGGTCTAGCAAAGTGCCGATCCATGGAGTCAAGTGGAACACAAGTCCTATCGTGGAGTGTTCGAAGATTTTCCATGGTTCATCGCCGTACAGGCGGGAGATCTGCGCCGACGTAATCAGGTCCGACCTCCATGCAGACGCGGCAGGAGTTTTCTTGACCGGCGGAAAAGCCAGGAGTCCGGACGAGAGAAAGACCGGGCCAGAAGCTGCTTGGTCAGGGTAGACCGGCGCAAACAGCCGATTTTCCCCGACGACCACTGCCAAGTGACTTCAAACGTCCGCGGCGGAATGGAGCTGGTATCAACCGCCATGTTCTTTAATAGGGCGTACTTGTGAAGTCTGGATGTCCCCGGGAGAACCGAAGGGGCCGGCGTCGCGGATGTTGATACTGGTGCAGCGTCACTTGGCAGACCGGTCTTCTGCTCTTACCCCACTGTCGACGCCACTTGGACGAAACTGTCACGCAAATTCGTTTGTGATTTGGACTGGATGGGGATCATGAACTCGGAATCGCCGGGCCCTTCGCTGGAGTCCTCCTCAGACGAGACCCCTGTGTTCTGGATTCGACTTGCAGTACGGCGCGAGGGCGCTCGACTTTCCGAGGGGTTGTAGATGTCGTCCATGTCCGAGTCCGAGTCCATGAGGAACGCCTGTGTCTTGGCTCTCTTATGGGAAACTGCACGCTTCCCCCCGATTCCGGGTTCGCGCGCAGTGCCCCTCGCCCTCGAGCTACTCGACGCGTCCGCGCGCTTCTTTGATTTTGATGTAATTTCGGGATGCTGAATATCAGCCAATGAGCGACGTCGGTCTTGGTCCTGTTTCAAGCGGTCTTGGTCCTGTTTCAAGCGGTCTTGGTCCTGGTTCAAGCGGTCTTGGTCTTGCCCCGAGGCGACTAAGGTTGCCGATGCGGACCAATCTACGCTGGAGGAAGCAGTCGAACACGAAGGTAGCAAATTCATCAAGCGCTGGTGGCACTGGTCTAGTGCCATCTGACCACGACCCGACTCTTGCGTCCAAGCGTCGGACCTGTCTTGACAGGACCGGACCTCCCCGGTCCGGTCTTGAATCGCAATTTGCAACTCGGCAATGCGTCGCGCGAGGTCGTCACCCTGCATGCGCAGTGAAGTCGCATCAAGCTGTCCGTCCAGCTGCTGCCGTCGAACAAGTGCAAGTTGATCCCAGAGATGGGACTGATGATACTCCAGACGGGACAGCTCATGGCGCGCGCTTATCAGCTCCTCCAAAATGTGTCGAAGCTGGTCAGCGTGACCGTCAGACTGCCTATCAGCATCTACCAAGGCACCTATTGCCTGGACTATGTTGGGAGAGATGAGAGCTGAAGACAAACG
The DNA here is from genome assembly GCA_026184515.1 of Peronosclerospora sorghi. Lineage (NCBI taxonomy): Eukaryota > Oomycota > Peronosporomycetes > Peronosporales > Peronosporaceae > Peronosclerospora > Peronosclerospora sorghi. The sequence goes on from CM047580.1 coordinate 16,619,284, forward strand.
AGGGTCAAGAAGAGTACAAGATGAAGACCGAAGATGCGCACCTCGTGTTGCCTGGTTGGCCACCAGGGTCTTGTGACGCATGTTTTCTGCGAGCATATCCTGCATCCGCGTGTAGGCTTCAGTCTGACACCCTTTCGATGTTTGAAGTGAAGGAGAATTATGTGGGCTGCCAGACCGAGCCGACCAGACAGGTGAAGCAATATGGGGCGACTCGGCGCATATAGTTTCTGCAAGAACGACAAGAACAAGCGTCAAAGGGAAGCATAAGAAGATCAAGTGCATTAAAGGAAGTACCTGACGCAGGTGTCGAAGATGTTTGGTCCATGGTGAAGAAGTGTGAGTGACCAAGGTCCAGTTGGTCGAGTGATGGGTGAGTCAGACCTTTATCGTTGTGCGACACGGTCGGACTCAGGGGCGGCTGTGGTGAAGTGTACCACAAATTTGGTCACTTTTGGTCAAGGCAGTTGGTCGAGTTTCCGATTGGTCCAAACAAGGGGGGCTTTTTAGCCTATCAAATTCAAGGAATATCAAGAACGCTGGTCTTGGGTGAGTCACCTGACTTTGGGTATTTTACATAATTTTGTGTGGGTACATTAGGGACCATAGGGAGGTAGTATTATTGGTTAGTTGCGGTTTTTCCAAGTAAGAGTATTTTGGTTGCGGTTTTTTCTAAGTAAAAGTCCTTTGGTCTTGGTCTATACCACAGCAAGGGGTCGCCGTTCTTCTTTTTACGGACACTAGTCGCCTCCGCCTTCCGCGGAGTGTTTGGGGGCAGAGGGTTGACTTATCCCCTCTCTGCCTATTATACCCGGTCTGGAAGCGCCGCACGCGCACTTTGGCCACCGGAAGTCCCTCGACGGGAGTACGATTTGGCGATCTCGACACTTTAATTCAAGTACGTTTGGAACGTGCTATTCATTGGATTGGTCTTTACGTGGAGATATCGTTTGTGGAGTTTCACGGGCATATTGGGTCTTCACGTGGACATATTGGCTCATTTTAACATTGGTTGGAGTTTAGACCGGTTTTGGTCTTCTCTCATATTGGTCAGGGGCTAGACCGGCTGATTGGTCTACCCTCTATTATTTCGTATTGGTCAGATCTAGATCGTTTGGACGATCGACCTATTGGAATCTATCTTTCGGAAGTGTTTCTGGTCTGTACGTACCTGGGGTGAAGAGTTCCGCCCTCGGTACACTTAGCCAGCACGGTCTCATATTCAAGACCGAATCAAATCGATCTGCGATCCCGATCCACCGAGTGTGTAACTAGCCCACTCCAATGGGTACACAAGGTGAGATGAACTTAAGTGAATCGGACCAAGTGTCTTTGGATGATGACCGGTCGTCTGCCAGCAGCGGAAGATCGGACCAGATTTCGAATGGAGGTCCGCGGGGTACCCCCCCCCCCGTAAGTTGGAAGGCTGGGCACGATGGTGGTGGTCAGGTTGTCGATACAAATGTATTCGATTTCGAACTTGACTCCACCACACCTTCCGCGTCCGCTTTACTCTTCTTGGTACTCGTCAAGTTTGCCACAAGCACGGCACCACAAGTCTCGATTCGAAACAATTTTCTTCCACTTAATGTCACATTCATATGGTGACCATTATCAGCAATGGCGCACCCCTTTTCACGCAAACGTCCTAGTGAAATTAAGTTCTTTGTCAACATTGGCGCGAAGTATACTTCTGTCAACTTAATGACCGTCGGGAACTGTGTGTCTGTCAGTAAAGTTACTTTCCCGACTCTGGTAGCTCTCAGCGTACTGCCATCGGGTAGAACAAATGTATCACCTGGACCGCACTCCCTAGCGTCCTCCAGCAAATTAGCATTCGACACTAGGTGTAGAATGGCTCCACTGTCCACAATCCACATGTTTTCCTTAGGTACTCCATTAAAGCACCCATTGGTCGCTATATTCGATTGTGTGTCGAGGGTTGTTAGCGCTACCCTATTCGACATCCTTCGTCATTTTTCTTGGCCATTTTTTCGCTAGAATTATTCGCACTTCTGGGACGCCTCTCCGGGCAATCTCTTTTTATATGACCTTCATTCCCGCATGCATAACACCCACGCCTATTTTGGCTCGGTAGCACAGAATTTGCATGTAGCCTTGCGGGGGGTCTGATCCTCAATGCATCGTTGTAATGGGGTGCCATTACATAATAGATATTCAAGTTGGAATATCACAGTTTAATTTCAGACGCGTTGTCTGAAATTTAAATAAGAGATTATAAGTTATTATAATCTAAGAAGGAAAAGTCGATTCGGTATAAATACCGAATCTTGCAGGTTAACTAATAGTACAGTTAGTTAAGGACTTGATATTACTATATTAATTAGTTAGTTACTATACTATTAGCATCTAAACCACCCATTAAATAAACACTCTTAATTTTGCGTTCTAACCCACAAGTGAATATTAATATATTTACTTTAATTATAGGATCAGTTGTTACCAACTAATCCTGCCCTAATTGTATTGCGCGCTTCCTCGCAAAATACAGTGTAAGCCTGTAACAGGATCAGTCCTGTCACACCTGGTAGCACTTTGTGGTCCGTCTTAACGACCGCAGTTCCGTTCTGCTAGTTAACTAGCGGAGCGAAGATTAAGAGCCGCTCGGCATCATGTCGCGAGACATGTCGGCTGCCGAGAGAGACAGAACGCTGGAAGAGGTGAAAAAACACTTCCCTCACTTCTCGTCGCGTAGTAAAGACGCGACGGCGGAAATGACTCGGTCTATGGGGACCGACATCATTACCTTCCTCAAGAGTAAGTCTCCAGAGGAAGTGGTACAGGTGGTGAACCGCTTTAGGCTAAACCACCTAGAAAAGTCAGAACGCCCCGCGCCAGAGGCAGCGCGGACCGCAACTGCACCTGCAACGCATAGCGTTGAAGTGGTAAAGGCGCGAGTACCGCCCTTTACCGGCGAAGGGGGCGAGCCCCTTCGTAGATGGTTCGCAGAGGTGGAAGATGCCATCTCTGCGCAAAATATTGTTGACGAACGTCAACAGGCGTACTTCGCCACAACATGTATGGGCGGCAGAGCCAGGGCATGGGCGATGAGTCGCAGAGCCACTGATGACTCTGCGTTCCTTACTTATCAGGAATTAAAAGCTGAGCTAAAGCTCAACTTTGAGGCTCCAGAAATGGAGCTAAGTATTCCGAAGGAGTTCATGGAACTCCGGCAAGGTAAGCTTGACCTTCAAGCTTACGCTCAGAAGACGCAATATTTGCTGTCAAATATTGTGTATATAAGCCGGTGCCCTCTGCTATGCAGGTCACTGGCTTCATGAAGGGACTCAATGATGGTCCCGTCAAACAGAGTCTCTATCGGCACCCGCCAGATACTCTGAGGGATGCCATTGACATGAGCATCCGTGAGGAGTTCAGCATGCGATCAGCGTCATCGCATGCTGGGTACAGCCGAAGGGATCAACAGCCCTTCGCTTTTGACATGCCGCAACGGCATGTCAACAATCAGCATTCAGGCAGACGAAGCTCACACTTCGTCTCAAGAAACAGCCACCCGCGCCAGAGCATGGGCGGTGGAGGTCCAGAGCCGATGGACCTATCGGTTGCGGTTGCTTCGAACACGAAGCAACCGAAATTTAAGAAGAATATTCGCTGCAATAGATGCGCGAAAATGGGGCATTTTGGCCATAAGTGTATGGCACCGCGTCCGGTGCCACGCAGTCAGCGGACGAAACCGTCCGCTGCACGGCGACACCAACAGGGACATCACCCTGTTGGTGCAAAAAACGAGAATCGCTAGTAGGGGCGGGGCGCCCTACTGGGAATGTTATCCCACATGCCGACATAGGGCATGTGAGGGTAATAGCCCCAGACGGGACTATGTCCTGTCAAAAGGTGCAGGGTGATGGTAAGCCTCTTATCACCCTGGAGGTTAAGCCGCACGGGAGCGATGTCCCCATGCGAGCTTTGTTTGACACAGGAGCGTCAAACAATTTCGTTAGAACTCTGAGTCTAACGCTGTTGAGCTTCGTGGAGGTAGAGACCCGACGAAGTATGTTGTCAGTTCGGTTAGCAACAGGTGCAACCGTGACTATTCCAAAGCGTGTGATTAAAACACGCTTCGAGTTGAATGAACTGTCATTCGAGGATGAATTCATCGTCCTCGATTTAGATGACAAGTTCGATGTGATACTTGGAATAACATGGATGTCCGAGTTTAAACCTTCGATCGAATGGGTTAACCTATCGATCGACTGCGGCGGATGCACAGGATCTAATCACCCTGTGTGTAATCCGGCTGTATCAGAGGATACAACCGCAGCGTCATAAAGTCTGGTGGATATCTATGGCGCCACCAGGTCTGTTCTGACACGATCAGTGGAAGGTACCTCCGCTGGGGAGAGTCCAGAGGGACTACCACACGCAACAGAAGAGTCGTTGCGTGTTGGAGAGAAACATTCCACGGGTGATAAAGACCACCGTGAGAATGCAGTTATATCCACGGTGGGAAACACCCACCGTGAGAATGAAGTGATATCCACGGTGGGAAACACCCACTGTGAGAATGAAATAGTATCCACAGTGGGAAACACCCACTGTGCGACCGAAGGTTCCAACACGATGAAAGAATTCGTGTTGATGAGAGTGAACTCACGATCGAGTGCAATCGTGAGCACAACTCCGTGGTGGCCAGTGCCCACCACGTTGCGTTAGTCATGAACACGGGTGATAAAGACCACCGTGTCGCAGAAAAGGCGGCCGATCAGACTAGCACATCTGATCGCCAAAACTCCATGGTAGGCAGTGGCCACCATGAGGATGAGTATTCTCACACGGTGAATCGTAATCACCGTGTAGCAGTCAATTCGACGAGTTCGTCTGATTGCATGGGCAGTTCCGTCGAGACGATCAACGTCTTGACGCAAACGGAGACCGGATTAGCTACCCAGTCTCTGTTGATGGAATACCCTCCGAAAGAGGGTTCGGAGGTGATGGATCTTCCAGCGCTAAGCTGGAAGAAGTTTATGAGAAACTTGCTCGATGGTCAGATCGAGCAGATCTGTATCATCGTTGCAACAGATGATGTAGTGGATATTCGTGAGCGAATATCCACGTTACAAGTGGAAAACATTGGGAAGGAGGTTCCCAATGATCAAACGAGAGTTCAGCGCTTTGAAGCGCAGAGCTGGGAGTCGCTTAAAGCGAACTCCCCATTTTATGAGGTACTTCGAGAATACGCTGACGTATTCCCAGAAGAAGTACCTAGCGAGCTCCCTAAGGATAAGGGAACTCGTCATGAGATTGACCTCGTGCCAGGCACGAAGTATTGTGTTACGCGGCAATGGCCGTTGCCGCGTGATCAGGTAAAAGCGATCGACGAGTTCTTCGAAGCTCGTCGTAAATCAGGCCAAGTGCGGGAGTCTACCTCACCGCATCTACCCCCACCTTTTGTGAGAAGAAGTCCACAGGTGGGTGGAGAATCGTTCACGCTTACAACAAGCTGAACGCAGCGACGGTACCGGCACAGACACCGATACCGCGGAAGGATGTCATCATAGATGGCATGTGCGGGAGCACCATCTTTAGTGCTTTCGATCTAAGAGATGGATTTTATCAAATCCTAATGCGTGAGAAGGATATCCCTCTCACGGCAGTAAGCACCCCAAGCGTCATGCTTTGGGAGTGGCTTGTTATGCCACAGGGGCTTCGAAATGCCCCTGCTACGTTTAACAGATGCGTAACGCATCTATTACGCTCGGTGCGAGAATTCGCACCGAGTTATTTCGATGACGTGTTAATCCATAGTAAGGGTGAACACGATAAAAGCGATGTAGATGTCCATAGGGAGCATCTACGTCGAGTGTTAGAGCTTATGCGTAAACATAAGCTCTATGCAAATCTGAAGAAGTGCACCTTTGGTGCACCTGAGATACCCGTTCTTGGATGCTTTGTGGGCAAGAACGGGGTGCGTCCTGATTCAGAAAAGATCAGGGTGATCGTTGAATGGCCTACGCCAAACAACGTTGAGGAACTTCGAAAGTTCCATGGGTTGGCAACATATTTGCACAAATATTCGTGCAACTATGCTGGGTTGATACGACCTCTTTCTCAATTACTTAAGAAAGACGTCGAATGGCATTGGGGTACCCAATGTCAAGATGCTTTTGATGCAGTCAAGCAAAGCTTGACTGAAGCGCCTGTCTTGGCTATAGCCGATAACGAGCGTCCGTTCCACGTCGTTTGCGACGCGAGCGATTTCGCTATCGGCTGTGCTTTGATGCAGCGTGATCACGATGATCGTGATCGCGTAATATGCTATCAATCGCTTCAGTTGCGCCCAGCCGAGCGCAACTATCCAGTGCATGACAAGGAACTCCTTGCCATGAAGTATGCACTGGCCAAGTTTAGGATCTATCTCTTGGGAGATAGACCGTTTGTGGTTTACACGGACCATGCGTCGCTACGCACGGCCGTGAATTCACCACACATTTCTCAAAGAATGGCTCGATGGCTGTCATTCTTTGCTGAGTACAACTTTACGGTTGAATACAAACCCGGAAAGTTGAACGTGATAGCGAATGCGCTATCACGAAGGCCCGATTACGAGACGAAACCGTCCGTAACCGAAGGGGCCAGTGCAAACGCGATCCGTTGCACTGCTTTGTCGTCGTCAATTATACGACAAGTACGCGAGGCGTAAAAAACAGACGAGGAGACACGTCTGTTAATTGATTACTTACGTAATCAATCAAGTGAGAAACGCGACGAACTCCCAGAGTTCCTCCGCGCTTGCGTGCATCGATATCGACTGCACGATGGTCTGCTGCTTTACAGCACAGACCAAAAAGATGAAAGTCGCATCGTAGTTCCAAACGACGATGATCTCAAACATCAAATTATGTTTGAGTATCATGATGCACCGATTTCGGGGCATCAAGGTCGAGAGAAGACATACGCCTCTCTTGCACGTGACTTTTACTGGCAAAACCAGTACAAGTGGGTACGGAAATACGTCCGTGCTTGCGAGATTTGCCAGCGCGTTAAGCCTGCGCAGTCTGCACAGGCTCCGCTGCAATCTCTGCCGGTTCCGACAGAGTGTTGGAATTCCATTTCAATGGACTTCGTATTCGGTCTTCCACCCGACAATAGTCGGAAGACTGGAATAGTGGTCTTTGTAGACCGTTTCAGTAAGATGGTACATCTTACTGCAGTATCAGCGAACGTAACCGCCGCTCAAACAGCGCGGATATTCGTTGATACGGTATTCCGTTTGCACGGAATGCCGGAAGACATTGTCTTGGATAGAGATACGAGATTTACAGGACGTTTCTGGAAAGAAACGTTCTCATTGTTGGGAACCCAGTTGAAGATGTCAACTGCGGACCATCCGGAAACGGATGGGCAGACGGAACCGGTTAACCGCGTTCTCGGAGACATGTTGCGATTATACGCACATGCCTTTGAACAGTGGAGTGACTACCTGTCACTCACTGTATTTTCGATTAACAACTCGGTGCATGCTTCAACTAAGCATACACCGTTCTACGTGAATGCCTTAAGGCATCCACGAACCCCAGCTTTACTTGGCGGTACGCCAAATCTAAGTGGGGGAGGGACCCGCTCAAATTTTGAGCGAGTTAATGCACAAGTTGCGACTGCAACTTGTGAACAAAACGATGGCCCTTCTATTGAAAATACAGTAGAAGCGGAAGCAGGCTCAATTAAAACTGAAGCTTCATACGATGAATATGTGTCTGCAGCAATGGCTGCAGACAACGAGGACAATGCACCTACTGCTGATAAAGCAGTAGATGAATTCGTATTACAGCGCCAAGCTGTAATACGCTATGTAAAGGATGCACTTGCCTCTGCGTTTGATAAGCAGAAGCAAAATGCAGATAAATAAGGAAGGAAGAACAAAAACTCCTTTCTTAAAGGCGAATTAGTACTACTAAGTACTACTAATTAGCCTACACATGCAATAAGCAACTTCCCTACACGGAAGTTCTTCCTAAGTACATTGGACCCTTCAGGGTCCAAGAGATTCGGGGGAATGCCTATACCTTAGACATTCCCACAGCAATGCGGTTTCACCCAACATTCTATGTTGGGCGGCTCAAGCCGTATCACTCGTCTTCGTCTTACGACGAGACGCAAAATCACGGAAGATGCCGTGCTTCTCCAAGTCTCCCAAGAGAGACTTGTAATCGGCCTCCAGCCGTTGATGATCAGAGCGGAGAGTCGTTACCTCCGCCTTCGACTGCTCGAGATCAGCCGTGCGCCGATCGATCTCTCTTATAGCGAGAAAGCCCAATGTACAGAAGATCATTCTTCTGCTGGAGGGCAGTGTGCGCTCCGAGGATGTCGCGGATATCCTCGCTAAGAGACCGATATGTCTTCACACAGTGAGACATATTGCTGCTCAAGGAGGAATAACCCTCCTCGAGCTTGCGGAGCGAAGAACCATGCTCCTCAACAACAACGGTGAGGGGATTCTCAACCTCCGCCGCCCCTGATTGATAATCAGGGGAATAAGCGATAAGCGATATATCCTCGAGCGCTTGATCTCGAAGCGCTCGGTGCCTTTGAAGAAGGGGCAGCGTACCGAGTACTTGGTACGCTGGCTGGGATATCCCCAAGAGTTCGACTCTTGGGAGCCGATTGAGGTTCTGAGGGCCGACGCCCCAGACCTTTTGACTGAGTTTGAGAAGAAGTCTCAAACTCATAATGCGAAGTAGCATCAACAGTAGGTGTTGATGCATTCAGGGTATCAATTAAACCCTTAATTTCGGCGGGTACGGAAAAGCCACCGTACCCCCGCAACTCCTCCTCTGACAGACGAGGAGCGCCCTGCGGACACCGCGGGCAAACGAGGTGAGAAGGGACACCACACTTTAACCCTTCTTTGAGGCAAGCAAAATGGATGTATTCCATTTTTCCTGTTCTAGAGTGCTTTAAGAAGCGCTCGCACATTACGTGAACTTTATTCACGTAATCATCTGGGCTTTTGTTGTAGTTGTCAACAAAAGCATTCCAACTCTGAGTCAGGGCGTCTTTATCGTCCCTGTTCTTCCTTGACCCTTTCCGGCTCGAATAATATCGAACCTGGAAAAAGAGGTCAATAAAGTACAGACGCCTATCGTCTGTACTTCGATCGAATCGACGTGACTGGATGTCTTCGCAGTCATCCAGCACGTTGATATCGAACAACGCATACTGGCAGTCCCGTTTACGGTGACCGCCACTGTTGGGGGCAATAGCCCAGCCAGGGGTCCAAAACCCCACTCTGTACGGAACATGTGGTTCCGTACGATGATACGCTTTAGAAGCGCAAGCCGCCGCTTCTGTTCGAGCCCTTTCAGCAGGCGGAGCACCGTCTGCTTCAACACCACGAGCCGGGGTTAAATCACCCCGACGTGGAGAAGTACTTGGTCCAGGTGGGGCTCTGCGTTCCCGCAACCACCTGTGATAATCATTGTCGCTGTCAGCTATGACAGCGACACCAGAGTCGTCATCGCTGTTAGGCGATGAACACCTAGCGAGTTTCGACTCGCTAGATCCTTTTGTGGGGACATCTGTATCCCCATCACTTTGTTCGGAGTCAGAACTCCCGAACATGGCCCTCTTGGCAACACGCCATTCGGAAGTTGCCATCGTGCGAGATGTTGCATTAGCAACATCTCCCTTTTTCTTGCCTGATGCCGCCTTAGCAGCATCTGTGGTCGAAGACGGTACGTCTTCCGACCCTTGCGTAGTTGACGCTGCTAATGCAGCGTCACCGTTGTCACTCAACACCTCAGCACCTAGTTCTGAGGAGGAGGAAGAAGCGCTTTCATTGTTTTCAGCAGCGCTCTTTAGAGCGCCGCCGTGTGCTTTGACCATCGAGTCGATGGTCAATCAGTTGGTGAATGAGAAATTCTGACCAACAAGTGCCACTCATGATTGGCCAAAATAAGAATTATTATTGGCCAACCACCTTAAGTGGGGGATGATGTAATGGGGTGCCATTACATAATAGTTATTCAAGTTAGAATATGGCAGTTTAATTTCAGACGCGTTGTCTGAAATTTAAATAAGAGATTATAAGTTATTATAATCTAAGAAGGAAAAGTCGATTCGGTATAAATACCGAATCTTGCAGGTTAACTAATAGTACAGTTAGTTAAGGACTTGATATTACTATATTAATTAGTTAGTTACTATACTATTAGCCTCTAAACCACCCATTAAATAAACACTCTTAATTTTGCGTTCTAACCCACAAGTGAATATTAATATATTTACTTTAATTATAGGATTAGTTGTTACCAACTAATCCTGCCCTAATTGTATTGCGCGCTTCCTCGCAAAATACAGTGTAAGCCTGTAACAGGATCAGTCCTGTCACAATCGTCCTCCAACTCTTGCGCCCAGGAGATCAGTTCTTGGGCGTGGCCTAGGTAGTCCTCTCTACTAGGATCGTACCTCGCCATTAACATCACCTTGAGTCGCGGCGCAGCATACTTGACAATGTTTTCAATTATCAACTTTTCACTCGACCCTCTTTCGCGATCCAGAGCTACTAGGTATAGATAATGCTCCGTCCACGTTCGCCTGGGGTCCTTTTCCTTTGCAAACCAGGCAGAAGCTTGGTGGTGGGATATATTCACCTTAAATCCCAACCACATCTTCTCCATGACGTAAATTAGTTGCGGGCGCACCCGCCACCACGAAAAAATATTCGTGTGGAAATACTGCGCGGCGGTGCCCTCCAGATGCTCACCAAACTTGTTTACTTTCAGGCACTCACTCCATTGAAAACCGGTGGTGATCTCGCCAATTTCAATTGCCTCCATGAAGAGGTATCCCCATTGGCGGTAGCCTGCACCCAGACCGGGATACAACTCGCGCCCCGAAAATTTTTCAATAGTCAACTTAAGTATTTGTACCTGGTGTGTTGCACCGGCACATACCCCTTCCCGGCAGGCACTCCGGCACCGCCCGCACCTTGCGCGCCGACCAGCACTACGCGAGGTGCTTGATTCATTTGTGGGTGTGGGCTTGCGCCAGCTTCCACCCCTTCGTTCTCGGTCAGGTCGTTTAACGACATCTGCTGACCGAAAGGACGGTAATTTTGTAGACTATCCCGAAACTCAGAGTTCGGTACACGCACCGGGGTCCCCTTCCTGTACCCGGCTGATCCACTCGGAGATTCTTGCCTGCCCTTCCCAGCATCTCTAGCATTCAGGGCGCTCGCAACTTCCCTCAAACTGCGTACCAACGCTCGAAATTCATGCACGGAGGGCACATCATCTCCATCAGAGTCACTCATCATAAATCAAACAAAATAACTTCAGTCAGTTTCGTCACACCACTACCCCTTTCAATAGGGAACTTTCCACTAGCTCCACGAAACGTAACCACGAAAGAAATCCACGAGAGCACACTCCAAGTACCAAGAACAATCCACGATATTACTTGACGAGCCTTGGGCTCATAACCTGTTAAAAACTTAAAATAAAGTCTTAAAACACTTCCCACGATCAGTACTTACCTGCTGACAAAGTTTCATCACGGGAGGATCAGCTTGAGAGGCAAGAAAGTAGGCGCCGTTTAGCAGCCGCAGAGAGTTCAGTAGAATTTCACACTCATTTATATGCAAGAAGGAAAGTATATTATGTAGGTTACCTAAAAAGTTAGGGGAATGTTAAATCGCCCCCCCCCCCCCAATTGTTAATTCGACCCCCCCCCCGCCCATTTCTACACATCGATGTAACAATGCCCTTTCTATATTGTAAATAGCCCACCGCTAGGGACACACTAAAATTCGAGTAAGACACTACTGCGCACTTAATGGAACGTGTTCGATCGCTTACGTTAACCCTCTCAGTTACGTTGCGCAAGAGTTCGATTTTGGCGTGGTCAAGCAGACATTGCACTTTTCCCATGCCGCTTCGACGGACCACGATCTCACTAGTCAAGTTGTGAGGCCAGTCTCAGCTTTGCTTGCTTGGTACCTTATGGCTCACCACACTAAACTCGTTGGCAAAACGGTCGTGGAATGGGTGCTGGTGCGGGGCTCAGTGGGCTCGTTGCGTCGCAGTTCGCGTGCTTTTTTATTCTTTTTAGTGTCTAGTATCTGCCGTTCGTCTGATTAACCTACATTTACAGTGCTCACACGGCTTTGACGGATGGCAACGAGATCGTGATAAAGCTCCTGACAAAACACGTAGGAATCAATGCCGAGTTGAGCAAAGTACATGTCTTGTCGCTTCTCTGGGGTGATCATCAGAGCGTCGAACATTTCGAGCGCGCATTCGTGCATCCTGTAGACGTCCTGCTTGGCGCCGACGTTGTGTGCTGGCCCGTTCTCGTGAAGCCCATTCTGCAGACTATAAAGTACTTGCTGCTGCGCTCGCGCGATCAACTGAAAGGCACGTTCTGCTGTAGTTTTCTGTGCCGTGCGCAGGCCACCGAAGAACACTTCTTCGAGGAAGCAGAAGCGTTGGGCTGCGCGTACAAGAGGACACTTTCTTACCCACGCCTCGGCCCGCTAACGTGACGTCCAATCTTGAATTACAGCTACTTTTATTTACGCTCTACTCACGAAAGCCCAACTGGAATGACCCCGTGACATTTTCAAAAGCTGAACTGACGAACATCCAGACTGCCTGCTAAAGTGATCGCTCAAAAAGACAGCTCGCTATGCACACGTTTCTTGACGTATAAGAAAGAGGTACTTATCAGCACGTTAACTTTAGTCTGCAGCCAGCGTCGTTTGTCGTGTCATCAGAGGTAGCTTGAATCAATTCACAATCATCCATTCAAGCATAAAAATATCTCGTAATCTGATGACAACTCGTCGAATGAACTATCGCCTTCACTAGTATCTTTGACATGGGACTATTTACAATATGAAAGGGCATTGTTACATCGATATGTAGAAATGGGCGGGGGGGGGGTCGAATTAACAATTGGGGGGGGTCGATTTAACATTCCCCAAAAGTTAATGCAACTTAAATGTATACCTAGAGGTAAGAGCAAATATAACCACCTATTTCAGCCAATGGGGTTTCATCATCATGGAAATACGTTAAAGCCGAAATGGCTACACGTGTTTCCAACAGCAGTAACATACGCCGGCATTCTATTAAGATGTGCCATCCTACTCATCGGTCTTCAATGACCACAATACCAGTCTTCTGACTTTTGTCGGACATAAGACCGAAAAAAGAAAGTTCATGGAAATTGACTTTCAATTCTGTCCGAGCCGGTAGAGATTTAAGTGTTACCTGCGCAGATTGCGCAAGTGCGTACGTGCACTTGTTCTGCTTCTTCCGGTAGAATTCACGTGCGAGAGGAGTCATGTCTTCTCCCAACCTTGACGCCCTGAATTAATGGGTCATGACACTGAAACATGCTATACAACATACTTGAGATCATCATGGTTAAGAACAACGATGCGGCTCTCATTATCCTGGTTGAACCGAAGTCCTAGGACCTTGTCTTTATCATCATTGAAGACCAACATGCTGCGAGCCGATCTGCAGTCGATACGAATTCTATCCTACAATACCAAAAATCGAGTCTATACAGAATTTGTTTGCCTAGAATGAGCAAGGGATCATGCTATGTTATCGGTCAGAACATCATCACTCATCATATCTCAGACCAATGCGTCATATGTAGTGGTCGTGTTCGAGTTCAGTGTGAAGATAGCGTGGTAGGCGAGGCGATCATTGGTCTTTTAACTCATTCGTGGGTTCAAGATTAATCGAAGATGTGCCTACAACAAGTGTGCACGAGACGGTTTCATCTCCATGATATCGCAAACATAGTATTTTATCGTTGAGGCTCAGCACACTCGCTTGCTGGTATTCGAGCTGTAGGTGCTCAAAGTGATGAAGTCAGCGATAGGAACGTGTTGGCTGGTACTGATTCAACAATTTCATCCAGTATACAGAGAAAGTCAATACAAATCGAGAAAGTGCCACATAGATGAATCTCAAAAGATAGTTTTATTTGTACTTCCAACCGTCATGTCGCTATAAACTCCAACCACAGTCTCGGAACATAATGTTCCTTTTAGATTATCGGTTAAGTTTATAGGACGGTGCGTTTTCTTGTACTGATAGGTCCAACCTCCTTTCCTTAGTCGATAGTAGACAAAATTACTGAAGTTGGTATTAATGCTGCCCTCGAATAGTCTTTCACCTTAGTTGGCTCTGTATGCGTTACAGAAAAGAAAAATAAGATCACCCTCATATACTTTTTTTAACGTTTCCCGTAGCGGTGGCAACACAATTTCCAGCACTAACGTCCAGCCACCCAAACAGCCCTTTTATCATGGATTATTTAAATCACAAGTCAAAAACAGAATTATCCTTAGAAACACAAGTATTTTTAAGCTTTAAGCATAGAACCAGTTTTGCGCTATCACCAGCAAAATCTTGAGCCTCAAGGATTTCAAATCAATGCCTAAATCAACATACAAAGACTTATTCAGATGCAAGAACTGTATGGCGCTGAAATCAGTGAATCGCTTTATAAAAAATACGGCTTTTTAATTCATTTGGTTCAAAAATTTTAAAGTTGTGGGGTGTGGAAGGACTAAAAACTGGGTGGGAAAAACCAGGTTTAGGCCTGTAGCAATTCTTGCAGAAATAAAATGAAAGCGAGTTAATCCATTAGCGCTTTCTGACCATGGAGGTATATTTGAAGTGACTGAAATAGCTAAATATACAGCCTTGTTGATAATGGTATGATTATCTCTGACTTTTCTCCCTAAAATGCTTCCACTTACCTATAGCATCAATGAATTCCTGTCTTGCGGCACAAAGGAATAGGAGAGCCTAGTTCTATATGTCCAAATCCACTTTTAATAAAACCCTGCCCTCTGGGGTTATTATTGGTACTTGGGAAAAAATACTATTAAATTCTCTAACAATATTCATGATTAGTTTGTGGTTTTAGATCCCTTACTGCTTTACTTTGGTTGCCCAAAGTAAAGCAAGGTTGAAGCAAGATAGAAGTTTTTTTAACCGGAAGTTTGAAGATTCTGATCAAGAGAAGTTCTTTTTGGATTCACCTTACGACATCAAATTCCAGATGAAAGAACTGTATGGCGGGTTTTGATGTTAAAATTATTAAGCACATTCTTAAGCTTAAACAAAAAAACAAAGATGCTTTAGCTGAAGAAGAGACTCTTATTGATTTATATCGTGGGGCACTTGGTATATAATAAATGCGTATTATATAGATAATATGTTGTTATATATTGATATTAACTAATAGGTAAAATATGCAAGATTTTAGATTTAATAATTCTAGATACAATACTCGCTCATCCATTGGTTATGATGTGGGCTTTATAGTTTAAGTTATATTAAGAATATTAATTTTCTTGCCTCTTTCTTTGCTAGATATAATTTTTAAAGGCATACTATTTTGATGAACTTCACACCACTTTGCTGACTTAACAATAGAAGAAAATATGAGCCTGACTATGAAGCGTGGTGAAAGAAGGGGCTTGTCTCTTAGTTCAAAAAGCATAATATGAATGCCTCCTGGGGCCAAAGAAATAGAACTTTTAGCAGGTACAACTATTTTATCAACTGAAGTCATTCTGCTTACGCCCTTTTCATCAACAAAACTTTTATGCAACTCTACCAAAACACAAAGTTCCAGAATCTATCTTTAGTAAGCTATTTAGGCTGTTTTATCATAGTATTATATAAACATAGAAAAGTAGTTTTATAAATTAATGCAGATGTTATAAGTAAAATTTTTGCTATAAAATCCATTTAGAACATAGAAACCCTTAGTTGCGGTGAATATGTTACTGGACTTTGTACACACCGCCCGTCACATTAGGGAAGTTAATTATTTTTAAAATGATTTTAATTTATTTAATAATTTTAAATAATTATTTAATTAAAATAATTTATATTTTAATTTAGATAAATTAAAATACTTAGAAAGTAATTAGTAACTTTGATGAAGTCGTAACAAGGTAGTCGTAGGGGAACCTGTGTCTGGAAGAGATCTTTAAACATTCTTAAATTAATTTTGTTTTTTTAGCAAAATAGTTTAATTGCTGCAATATAAATTATCGGCAAACCATGCATTTCTGATGCTAAAGCACGCTCTAGTATACATTTACTTAATTGTTAAATAAGCTTATGTCTCTTGTTGATAAAGCCTTACTTTTAAAAAGAGCTTTGATAGAATCGGTCTTTGGCAAAATCAAATTGTTGGGTAAATTTGAGCATTCAAGGCATAGATCCTTGAACAAGATGCTGGGAAATCTATTCATGACCAACATCCAGAATATAGCCTTATTGATTTAAATCGTTCTGGTATGATGTGTCAGCCATCCACGTGTCAGTACACAGGTGTGTACACTACATTTTAGCTAGGTACGAATTAGGAATATTCTACTTAGTATTACATATAGTTTATATTAGTTTAAATTAGTTTAGGCTAATTAGATATTAAATATATTCAGTTTACATTTCACTCTAAAGTGCAGGCGCGCGACCACGCCCGGTCGTGCGCGCAGTGAGTGCCGTAGGTAAGAGGGAGACCTCCCTTTATCTACACCCTTAGTAAGGGAGCCTTGCCGTTAAGGCATTAGCGGATTCAGTATCAATAAGCGCAAATCCTAGATCAGAAGAGCAGCAACTATAGATCTGCTTTAAGTCGATATTTTCCCGACTTGAGATTTGACGCACTCGCTTTTTTAAGGGACTTATCCACAAATTCCAAATACTTAAATCTTGTCCAGATCTATGTTCTTAGCCCATTTGATGAATCCAGTGATAATCGATCCAGCTGAAAACATACTGCGGCTTTTTCAACTCCACGTTGCATGCCAAGTGCTAGTACCAAATCGCTCCTGCAAATGTTTCAGTTGTTACCCGCGATACACAAGAGCAGATAAAATGTATCAGGCATCTTGTATCAGGCTACTTTATCACTCCTTAACACATTCTAAACTGGGTTAGATGAATTTCGAAGCACTTTTCCTTTCATCATGCTGTTGAAGCTTAAATCGGTTGAATAAAATAATCTTATTGAGGCTGCTGTTTGCAGGCGCTGCAGTGATTTTTCCTTCGCATTGTGTCTCTTTTTAAAAGTTAATGTCACTTATCTACTGAAAATTTAAACGCAATACCAACAACATAAGCAATGAGAACCACTTTTGACAGCACCTATCGATGGAAGTTGTGCTCATTTTTAACTTGATAAACACAAACTAAACGAATTATCTCACATGCCTGGCGAACGGAATTTTATTCTGCTGCTTAAATACAACTAGAGACTAGAGGAAGAGTAGAAATATAGACAATTGCTTCATTGAGCACACCATTTTACTGCGCAACCAATTGGATCTAGCGGGTGGCGTCTGCGTCAATAGATAGGAGCTCCACAAGCCTTAGAAAACTCAGCACTTCTGAGTTAGGTGCAATCCATGTCAAGCGTGGTGCTGTAGGGTTACACTTTGGACCTGACTCTACTCCGACCATTGATGCGTGTTAACTGCGGGACTCAAACCCGCAATCTCCCCGTCCAAGGGTGGGGACCACAGGGTCTTTATCTGTGTCAATAGTGGTGCCCTTTCTTCAATTGGAGTATCGGATATGTGGAGACAGTTATAACCTGTTTAATCCCTTTCATCCGGTGATCCCCCGGTGTCTGTGTAGAGGCTAATCCACCACTAGAATTATATTGAAAAGCCGGGAGACTGAAGGTAAAAACAAACATCTACCACCAAGTCCTAGTTGTTGTCATGACCGTCAGGGTCTGATGGAGACTCCGCATCGTGCGTGTCAACATCAGAACAAGCGCTAAAATTACGCCGTAGTTTACTTGGTGCATAGACGTTCGTTGGTTACGATTTTTCAGAGCGCTGAGAATTTATTCCAAACTTAAATAAACCTAATGAATTTAAACCACTGTGTTGATTTCGCCACGTTCATACGTTGAAGCTCACCCAAGTTCACCTTAGCGCCGAGTGCGACAGCTGCGAGTATGATGACGTCCCGCAGCTTGCAAGTTTCCTGCTGCTTTTTTTCAGCACTGCCCACAGATTAACGGCGCTCCTACATAATTATTTGTGGTTAAGTTTGCGCTTAAAGATATGGATGAATGCACACCAAATTCGAGGACGTCTATTATATGGAGATTGAAATTAGTATTGTCATAATTCCCAGCGCATCTGAAGGGAGTGGTGTTAAGTTTATTCTAGTTTGGAAGAATATCACCCCTACATGTGGTAGCGTACGCAATAAAAATTTCTGGACGTTACAGTGGCCAGGATGGATCAAGGGACAAAGGAGTCAAAGAAAGGTGGTTTCACCAGCGTGCTAACGGAAATTAGTAAGATGGTGCAGATACATCGGAGAAACGGGTAAACCCGAGCTTAATAGACCAGGAGAAATAGTGTTCTATTCGTATCCGGAGGTTCAAAGTTATTATAGAGCTACCTATGAGAGCAGCAGGACATCAATGGTGATATGGAAGAAAAATACCGTGCGATACATTAGTGCGTCAGATATGATCGATCATTCAACTAAGATAACAGAAAAGGACGATTGAAATAGGGGAATTGATCGGGCCACACACCCCTCTCTTTTATGTCCAAATGCGGCAAATATGAATAAGTTTTGGGCTTCAAGAATGAACCTTTAACTTAGGGAATTGATCGAGCCACAACAAGAAGATCGCATTCTCCTCTTCCGTCCATGACGTTTTTTGATCGACGGATTCAACTAATTATGCCATCTACACACAACATTCTGTTAGGACCACAACGAAACACCCATTCCGCATTGAAAAGTTACCTCTCGCGACATTGCTTGCCATTTCGGTCTTTCAAGTACGATGTAATCACCGACCATTTACTAGCACCGTACTTTTAAACAAGATGTCTCATCTCCGGATCTTATTCTGCACTCCAAGGTCGCTTTACCACAGTATCAAGACCTTGCAGTGTGTTCCAGCGTTGTCTACATTCTACTGGAGATAGATGCTCGATACGCCCCGCAATAGCCTTCCCATTCTTGCCCCCAAATTGGAAAACGCCGTCACGAAGCATAGAATCCTAAACAACCTACATTCCAGCTGTTAGGTACCCAATTTTCTGTCCAAGAAAGCGCTGCCGCATGCAAATTCTCATAATTTATCGGGTGTCCAATCTTGCGTTTTGTTGCGAGCTTGTGCAATGAATGTCGACGATATCGACGATATCAGGGCATTAACCCTATAATTGAAAGTATTAACAAGCAAAACAGTTGAGCTAACGGAGTCATGACAGTTTAAAGTTTTGGTGGCCACTACTCACTTCTTACAGCTTTTTGTGCGCTGGTGTAGCGCAGCTCCTTCTGAGTTTTCAGTTGGACCTCGGGTGCAAATTGACTTGTGTAGATCGATGAATTCAACCGTGGTTGAGGTAGTAACATGTATGACAAGTATTGAATCGGAGACTTTGCGTTCTTGACATGCCACAAAACAGACGAAATGGCAACCATGAAATCTGGTACCAGGCCGAGCCGTTTAGCACTTTCTTCTGTTTCAGACGTTGCGCTTTCATACACTGCCAAAATTATTGCGGATGTCAAATTATTAAAGCTAGCACAGTTTAAAGGTTCATTTTTGAAGCCCAAAACTTATCCATATTTGCCGCATTTGGACATTAAAAGGAGAATGTGTGGCCCTATCAACTTGGGGTATGTGGCCCGATCAATTCCCTTGAAATATTAGTCAATAAACTAGGACGACTGATGTGTTGAGTTGGCGTGTCTTTTACAATGACGAAAAATCTATATATCCGCAATCAACGTGTCCGTGATACGTTATCTCCACGTAACAGTAATCTCCACGATATAAGACGTAAACGTAAACTTCACGATAAGTCAAATATACATGTAGTCCTATAAAATAAGATTCACAATATATCAATTGATCTTCTTTACTTGGTACACGCAGCATAATCGTGAGGGTCTACAGAAACGATCGAAGCGAAAAGTCCAGTCGTTATAATATAACATATTCACTTTTACATTTTCTTATATTATAAGAAAATGTAAAAGTGAATATATATTTAATTAACCTAAATTATAGTCAATCGCAAAATGCCAATTTTGGTCACATCTATTTTCGTAATTTGTGCTATGATGCTTCACTTGTAATACCACTGTATTCAACACTCCTTTTCATCATTGCGCACTTCGAAAAACGTGTCATTCAATACTTCTCTAAACCAATACTTGTCATCATATCTTCCAATCTTGGCGCCCCTAATTCCTTCGTGAACAAGTCTGCAATAATGTCCCGGGTGTTTTTGTATTGCACTTTGATCTTCCCGATCTTCTGCTTTGACACTAGAAACTTGATCCTCACATCGACATGCTTAAGTTTTGACGAACTATTATCACCTTCCAGAAACTTACTAGCGGCGGGTTATCCGAAAAAAACACTATTGGCAACTTACTCTACTCCAACTTCTGAAAGCAATTCCTATATTCCAAACAGCTCACAATCAACTTGTGAAGCTGCATAAATCTGCTTCCATTGTAGAAATAGAACACTCACTTGCCTTTGCATATCCAATATAAATTTATGTCATTTAGTGAAAGTAATCCACCAGTGATCGATTTTCGATCTTTCTTGCTCTCAGCGTAATCTGCATCACTGAAACCTTCTAGAGTAACCGAATCATCGTTCCCATTCTTTCTCGAAACTTCCATTTTTAACTTTAAGCCCATCGTTCCCTCAAATATCTCAGGGTTTTTTCGCGAGATTCTAGTCCAATCTTTTGGGCGGGTGTGAGTGTCGAGTGGCTGTGCACCGCAAAAGCAACATCAGGCCTGGTGCACCTTGCTATCCATAGCAGGCTTCCCGAAAGCGATTGAAAAGCTTTCACAGTAGACGATACATCGCTAGTTATTTTTTTCAACACGTCAACTTGCTTGTCCATGCAGTTTGCGTCAAAGTCATATTCAATCTGCGGTCTAACGCTATTATCGTTTGCCAAACCAAAATCCTTTAATAGACTTTGTACCATGATCTCGTGATCTAGGAAATATCCTTTTTCGGTGTCATAATCCACCCTCATGCACAAAAATTTTAACACTTCACCCAAGTCTTTTATTTTGAGAACATTCATTTCTTCGAAAAACATTCCGACGAGGCTTTGTCAGTTCCAGTTACGAGTAGGTCGTCGACGTAATCCCCATTACCACAGTGTTTTATCGTTCCGTTTAAAATATAGACACATATCAGTGTAACACTGAGCGAAATCTAGCTCCAGCAATTTATTATTCAGCAGTCGATTCCATAATCGGGCCGCTTGATTCAAGCCATATAATGTTTTTCTTTATCTTGAAACCAATTCGACGATATTTTAGTTTCGTGAACCCTTAGACATTCGCCAGTTTTGGTCATAGGCGTTAGGTATATCCTCGTGCCTTGCTTTCAATTTTCTGGCTAATGCCAATATAATCTTCACCGTTACCATGTCCATAACGGCGGTAAAAGTAAGTCCATAATCGACACCAAAAACGCTTTTTGTTTCCACAAGCGACTAAGTTTGCTTTGGGTCTTTGACGTTCTCATTTGCATGGTTTTAAACACACTTTGGTGTCCAATGGCCTGAAACCCTTTTTTACAATGAATCACACGTTATTCATTTCCAAAGCCAAAATCTCAGACTTTATAGACATAATCACTTATTCTTGTGGCAACTCTTCATCGCTTCTGAATTGTTCTTGGGCTCTATCTCGGTGACCATGTTAACTACTCTACTGTATTCGGTTGCGGACATTTTATCTTCATTCTCTTTTTCGTCATTTCCATACTTTGCTTACGTAAACACGCGTCTCATTCACGATCCCTGGTCCAGGAGGTCGTCTTCTTCTTCTTTCTTTTTTCTTTATTTCCTTGTTTGTTCGAACCGTTTCCTCGCGGGAAAGCATCTAGAGCTTCGACGCCTACTAATTCCGGACTACTCTCGTCCAGGAATAAACGTCGCAGCTATTAATTCTGCGCATCATCCAACGTTTCCACATTTCGTATGTGCTACGTCACAATAACCTTTGGGTCCTTTTTCGGGAAAACTTTAAACCCTTGATTTTTTACATTTTCCAATGATTTATCCAATCTGGGCTCTATGAACCAACGAATGCATTCCAGAGTTTTGGTAAACATCGCACGGAGACACAAACGCGACAATCTCGCCAAGACACGGTTTCTTGTTGGTTAGCATCTCGATTGGTGACATTTCCCTTGGATTAGCAGTCGTTGGACTTATATTAAAAGTAAAAGCTGCATAATTCACAGCGTCATTCCAAAAGACATGTTTAGGCTACAAGCGAATAACATGAACCGTGCCATATTCATTACGGTCCGATGCATGCGCTAAGCTTTACCGTTGCTGACCTGATTTTCGGCCTCGCTTATCTGTCTTCCAATGCCTGTAGTCTGGCAGAAAAAATCGAGATTCTTGTATTCTCCTTTCCATCCGTGGACCTTGCAATCCAAGCTTCTTTCAAAGAACGCTATGAAGTGCCTGAATTCCTTGACTGCCATATGTGGCGGGATTGCGAGCCAAGTTGCCGATCAGGGATGGATCGCCCACGACTTTACGTGAACATGTACAACATTTCTTGGATACATTGGCCAATCGCGAGCTCGCTGATCAACTGGCGCTTTTGCGGTTGGACACCGCGGCAGACCTGGAAGAGACATTGCGGGCATATGCACGTAATAGGTGTTACCAGCCAACGGCGGCCGTAGGTACCAGCCGATTCCGCCAGAAATTCGGCGATGATCGGGCACCGGCCCCAGCGCGAAAGCCCAAAGCAGTACGCGCGATAAAGGTGTCGTCTGGAACTGAAGAATCAAGTGCCGACGACAGTGGAAGCGATGTAGATCAGCGCCGTTACATGATTGCTGCTATACGCGACCAACCAGGGGCGCTCGATCAGCCTAGCGAGTCCCGATCGGGTAATCGAAGTGATTAAAGTGCAGTCGATCAAGGTGCGGTGAAGAAATGCACTCATTGTGGGTCGATCAAGCACGATAATCTTCGTTGCTGGAAGCGCCTGACCTGTCTCAAGTGTGGCAAGAAGGGACATCCGACCGATCATTGTTTATACGTCTGTCGAGCCTGTGGCGAAGTTAACGATGCGGGCAAGTGCCCTATGGAAGAGTTTTACAACCGCATCCGCCAGTGGGACAATCTCACCAAGCATGCTGGAATGCTGCCCAAGGAAGCTGAAGATTTGTTAAACTAGGACGCTCTCCAGGTTGGAATCTGGTACGAGACGAGCGTTCTGGTTTGTGTATTTTTGCATATGTGGATAAGAAGAGGGCTGATCAAGCAGCAGAAAGAGATAATGATAAATGTGATCAGCCTGATTTACCACGCTTGGCTAATTTACATATCGATGAGTTTTCTCGGTCCCCGGTGATCATGGAAGTTGATCTACTTCCCGGTGAATCGCGCGGATATTTGAAATACCACTCGCCAAAGAAATGGTTCAAACAAGCCAAAGCGATTGGTAAAATCAATAACGAACGTGCCACGCTATTATTTGATTCTGGTGCTGAAGTGTCGATCATCGACTCAACCTTTGCTCGTAAGGTGAGTTGTCAGATCGACACGAGCCAAACACAAGAATGTGTCGTCATTGGAGAAAATGCATACCTCACGGAAGGGTGCACTAAAATCAAGATTACGCTAGCAGGATTGTTGGTCTATTATTTCCATGCATGGGTGGGCAGAATTGTTGGTCAAGATCCTATACTGGGTATGGATTTTATGATACCAGCTGGTGTTCGATTAGATATCGCCCACGGTGCACTAAGTTTGCCTGATGAGGTGATCATCCCATTGGAAGGACGCCGACATCTGTATGGATCGAGTGGTAATTATATGAAACTCAATCAGTACGAACAGATCCCAGTAGGTCGATCTGCCAAGGTTCGAATTTATGACCAGCGATCTCAAAAGTTGTGGATTACTCGTGGAAAAGATTGTGTCCCCACTATCACTAGGGGCGTGGTCAATTTGCGATACCTGCGTCTTACGAACGTCGTTGATCATCCGATCATCGTGCAAGATGAGACGATTTTAGGTATCTGGATGAACAAAGATGATGTGCCCCGTCGCCCTGGATTTGTTTCGATAGGGTATAATCGTTACAAGGAGTGGCAAAGTCTCGCGTATCAATCGTCTACCGATTTCGTGAATGACGATCAAGAAAGTGTCGATCAAGGTCCTCTAGTCGAGAAGAGGGAGTATCCTACTCCTCGAAGTATTTTAGTACGCCCTACGGACCCGATCGCCACATATGTGGCATTGGTAACCGTAGGGCCGCAAAAGGTGCAAGAGGTGCAAGCGCGGTGCAATCAGGAGCCGGAGATGAAAGGTCCGACCCCGGAGCACGGAGTTGAACAACCTACTGCAAGAGATACGTTTATTCAAGATACGCGCGATCACCCTGTCTCAGCCGATCCTAGCGCAGTTGGTGTAATCCCTATCGATGATCAAGTTTGTTACCATGAAGGTGGAGATTTGTATGTGGAGGAACTGGAGAAGCAGCTTGCTACATTGCCCGAAGTATCTAAAAGCACCGAAGAAGTAACTAGGGACGACTTGCTAGTCGGAGACCCCTTGGTCAGATCACCAGAAGAAATTAATCAGCTTCGCGATATAATTTGGGCGAAGAAACATCTGTTGATCGGAAAGGGGACCTCCTGCTGCACGTGGAGTTGTTTGCGATATCGATGTAGGCAATGCTCGCCCGATCGCCCAAAAGTGTCGGAAGGTGGCTCCACAATTTCGCGAGAAGTTATCGGCTTTGATCAAAGGGCTATTGGCTACCAAGAATAATCAACCCTCTACGTCACCCTGGGCATCACCTATAGTGATCATCGTGAAAAAGAACGGGGTTGATATTCGCCTATGTATCGACTATCGCGCGGTGAATCAACTCACGCGCCTGATAGTGTATCCAATGCCCCTGATCTCTGATCTACTCGAAGATTTGGATAAAGCGTTGTGGTTTTTCTCTTTGGATATGGCGAGCGGTTTTTGGGTCGTGTCTATGACCGATCGAGCACGTCAGATTTCGGCGTTTGTCACTCCGTTTGATTGTTTGAATGGAATAGGATGCCCTTTGGCCTGAAGAATGCTCCACAAATCTACCAGCGGTTGATCGATAATGCATTATACGGGTATCTGAAGGTTAAGGACGGAGCTGACGAATCGACTGATGTATTTACTGTGGGAGAGCCTGACCAGACACCGGGTTCGTCTGTGCTGCAGCGGCGGTCATATATAGATGATATTTTGATCCCGGCACCTACCTGGGCTACCCTGTGTGACAAGGTGCATCGTTTTTTGGAGAAGTGTGATCAGTGGAACTTATCGATCAGCGTGACCGAATCGTACTGGGGGCGACGCGAAGTTCCCTATTTAGGGCATCATATCTCTAGCCGAGGTTTAGAAACAAATCCGAAAAATTTGGATAATCTGATTGATCTGCCTTTCCCTGGCACCTTACGGGCCATGCAATCTTTTTTGGGGAGTTTGAACTACTACCGTCGGTTTATCGAAGATTTTTCGATCTATGCCGCTGTGTTCTACGAATTAAGGGAAACGGATTATCAAGAGTTAAAAAGCCGATCGTTGAGCAAGGAGAATATGGATCAGGAAGGTGATCGATTAATCAGGGCAAAAGTAGCATTCAGCATGCTGAAGGCGAAGATAGCGTCAGCTCCAACCCTGCGCCACTTTGATCAGAACAAAGCGCCAGTAATCGTGGTTACACCAGCAAGTGGGCGGTATCCGCCGCGCTGGTACAAGAACATGATCAAGTGTATTACCCCGTGGCATTCGCCAGCCGAACGTTGAAGAACGGTGAGCTGAACTACAGCCCCGTCGAAAAGGAAGTTCTGGAGCTTCTACTGGTCTTGTATGTTTACTTCACTATGCTGGTCGGAAAGACGATCACTGTCTTGTCGCGTTTATCCACACTGAGATGGTTACTAACATCCAACGGGTTGGACGGACGATTGGGCCGATGGGCCGCGATCTTATCACAGTGGGACCTCGAGATCAAGAAATGTGTACAGGGAGAAGAGGAGGTACTAGGGGCGTTAGCTGCAAGTATCACTCCTCGCACCGAGATCGATGAGGCCCTGATTGCGATCGCACCGAAAAAACAACCGCGGCAGATGATTGAAGTACCACCTCCTACGGTCGGAAAAGGCGAAGAACTCTACGTGATTAGTTTCGATGGATCTGCAAGTGTCAAGCGACGTGTAGGTGTGTTCGACGCTATCGTATGGAAATTACCGGGATGGAAGATTATGACCGCGTTAGCCGATCATGCGCCTGATATCACGGTGAATGAAGCGGAATACCATGGATTTCTTTTAAGTTTGGACCTACTGTCGAGATACCCCAAAGGAAGGACGATCGTGTGTGGAGATTCGAATTTAGTAATCCGGCAAATGCGCGGCGAAATAGAGTGTAAAGCTCCGCGATTGCAAGTGTTGCAACAGCGTGCGTTCAATCTCCTTCGCGAATGGTCGGATCATGATCTAGTCCATGTCAAAAGAGAGTGGAATAAGAGTGCAGATCACATCACCACTAGCGCTATGCAGGGTGGAACAAGATTTGAAATCGATGATGTGAAACAGCTGAAGAAATTGACCGATCTCAACAGGTTGCCGGAAGTGATCACGTGGAATGAAGATCCCACTACCCCGCAACTACTAGTGATGACACGATCACGTAACCTACATCAGCCGCGACCGTCAACATGGCCGATATATCTATAGCCGGGATAAGGGCGGAACGGGTAAAATAGGCACAGGACGAAGAGAAATGGATTCATGATTCGCGAAGTTATCTGTATGGTGACGTCTCACGATTGAACGCAGACGAGGTTAAGGACTGCGCGAAAACTGCTGACAGCTACGATGTCGATGAACAAGGATTGCTGATCTACTGTGGAAACATGGCTAAAAGAAAAGCCAGCGATGACAGAGATGATCAAGACGATCGGCACCTTTCGATTAAGCTGGTCTTACCCGAGACCCTACATGCAGATGTCCTCCACCACTATCATGTGAGCTTGGAAGGAGGCCACCAAGGCATAGGGCGTACATATCAGAGGATCAGACGATACTTCCATTGGCGTGGTCTATTCCGAAGCGTACAAAGGTTTGTCGGCCAATGCGTAGATTTCGAGACGGGGAAAGGCAAACCTACGATCAAGGGCATGTCGCCGGGGAATATCGAGGCTACGTAACCATTTCAAGTGATAGCCATGGATCATATCCCGTCACTACCCCGATCGACGGATGGACATACTGAACTGCTGATTTGGACGGATCTGTTCACGGGTATGGTGATCGCGAAAGCTGGATCGTCCCGCACAGCGCAGAAAGTTGCCGAAAAATATTAAGAGTGTGTGTTTCGACGATTCGGGGCTAGCGAAGTGATCCGGCACAATCGTGAACCAGGTTTTATGTCGGAATTATTTCGCGCGTTCAATAAAATCGTGGGACAACGTCAGAGTGCCACTATGGCATACCGTCCACAGGCGAATGGTAAGGCGGAGAAGACGGTGCAGACGATCACGCGAGCAATCAAAATGTATGTAGCAGATGCCGGCCAGAAAGATTGGAGCTTGTATACAGAGCGGCTGGTATTCGTGCTGAACTCAACCCCCGATCGTATTCGTGGTGAAACACCATTTTATTTGGCGTATGGGTGGGACCCACGATCATCGTTAGAATCGACATTGCAACTGGGCGTAATTCGGCGTAAAGACCGGGATGCTCGCCGGTGGAGATAAAAGCTGCAAAAGGACTATCGTTACGCCCGTGATCAAGTGAGCGCTCGATTGCATCAAGCGGTGGCTGAGCGAGCTGAAAAGCACAATGGTCAAGTGACACCACACAAGATCGAAGCTGGATCAAGGGTCTGGTTATACCTTGATCGGGTGAAAGAAGGGTTCGCGAAGAAACTGGCGCACATGTGGCATGTACCCTTCAGAGTCGATGAGGTAATCGGTAATCATGCGGCGAGACTGGTTACGGCTGGCACCGACTATCGTATGTTCCCAGTAGTGCATCTGTCCAAGTTGAAATTGGTCAAGGAATTTCCAGATCGCCCTACTACGGCACTAACATCTGGGATAGAGGGGCGTTTCGACTTCGATGAAGCTTTTTTTTCTTTTTGTTACCTAAGGAAAGATGGGAAAGGACGCTAGATCCAGATGAATTTGAAGTTGATCGTATCACCGATGTCCGATCAGGTCGAAAGACTAGATATGCAAGAACGTTACGCGAATATCAAGTTTACTGGAAAGGTTATGCTGATCCGTCGTGGGTAGACGATGCAGACTTAAACTGTGATGCTCTGATCAAGGACTTCGAGAGGAAAAGGATCAACAGACATCGGTTTGACGTGATGCAAGTGGACGAAGAGTCCAACTAATGCGTGATCGGTAGACTGGTCATGAATTACGATCGAAGAATTACCGATTGAAGAAAGATGATTTACGAAACTCACAATGGATGAAGAAGCGATAAATGGCTTGAGGTGATGTGTTTACGATGGATATTGCGAGACAAGGTGATGGCGTAACGAAGATAAGACGACAGAATACCGGTTTATATCATGCATGGGGAAGTAAAGAAGCACAGTGGAAATGACATGATCAAGATTGCTTATAGATTAAGGGCGTAACGATAAACTGATTAACTAGACCCAAAGAACTTGCGACGAATCCGAGGGATTTTACGGCCAGGGTGGTTTTCAGGGGAGGAACGATATTGAACCCGCCAAGGTTCAAAAGTATCAACCTCCTTCAAAGCGTCCAATAGGGTCCGGGGTGGCGGGTCCGATAGGAACCCTAGGTACCACGCCCCATAATCGTCCGGGGAATACTTCAAAGGACGGTTGCGAACACAATGGGTGATCGAGGGGTCCAGGAAAATGTCGAGATCACATCTTCCGTCGATCATCCCCAGCAGGACGAAATCAACGACCCTCTTCCAGGTCGCTCCGGCACGAATTCTGCGCTGGCGGCGACTGTTGTAGTAATTCCGGAAGAAGTCATCCGTCTCGCGAAGGCCTTTAGCGATAGGGAGATAATGCGTCGACTCCCAGATCGCCAGCGCGTGATGTTGGAGAAACGACCAGCACTTTGTCTCGAAGTCAGTGAACCAGCCGACTGAGCGAAAAGAAAGGGGCGGCAACATGGTCATGAAAACGACCCAAGGGCATTGAGAATACAGCAGCTCCACTTCCGATTGGGTGATCAAATGACCGGACCATGAATCAGCCGGAGGGGCGTGCACTGCAGCCGGGAACAACCATCCTGCCGGGCGGGTCAAGTAGTCAAAGACCACATGGGCCTTGACGTTACGCAGATCAAACCCACCAAGCTGATCCGGAGTCCACGGCAGGATGTCGGCGTCACTGGCGTCATCAGATACCGCGATCAATGTCCGGAAATCACCCGTACGCGGAAACAGAGACCCGGCAGTGACTTGATCAGGTAGACCCTCGCTCCCGAACTCGCTAACTGTAGGAGTGGAAGGAATAGAAGCGATCGGACCAGGAAATCCGCCTTCATCGTCTTGATCAGGACTTGGGGAATCATCGTCTTCCGTCTTCGCCTCCGAAATAGGAGAAAGGAGGCGTGGCCACTTCAACCGAAAGGAGGATCGAGAACGCCGAGTACGCCTTTTAGGCGAAGAGGCGGCGCGGCTGATCGAGCCGTCAGGAGAGGCGGTAAGGCCAGCTGGCGGTGTAAATTGATCAGAGCACGCCGAAGGGGTGCGGATAACTGGTGCGATCTGCATCCGCAACGACATACCGGCCAACTGAGACTGAAGGTCCGAGTGGAACGAGCGTAACTGTGTGACTTCGCCCTGAACCTCCTTCACTTGATGGCTCAACGTGTCACGTTCTGCGGAAACTTGATCAAAGCGGCATTGCATGGCGGAATGTTCGTTCTCCAGCTGAGAATATGCGGCGTGCAGATCGTCCAGCTCAGTTTGGAGGTCAGGCACTCCCTTGAACCGATCAGATAGTTCCTGCGCCTGGGCCATGATGGCAGTATACTCGTCCATCTTCAGGCAATTGGATTTGTTTTTCTTTCGAAGGCGATGATACTGGTGTTTGCGCCTATCAACCTCGGCAGTGATCCTGAGCACCTGTTCGAACAAGCGCTGATTACCAGAGGCAGCCCGATCGCGTTCTTCTTGTAACTTGGCTAGGCGCTGTTGAAGTTGATCCAACTCCCGTGTTTGATCAACGATGGTGTCTTCATGCACCGATTGCAGATACCTATCACGGGCATGACGGCCTTCCAGATCCCGGATCTGTGCGCGTTGATCGACC
This sequence comes from Peronosclerospora sorghi, assembly GCA_026184515.1. Taxonomy (NCBI): domain Eukaryota; phylum Oomycota; class Peronosporomycetes; order Peronosporales; family Peronosporaceae; genus Peronosclerospora; species Peronosclerospora sorghi. The sequence goes on from CM047580.1 coordinate 16,649,675, forward strand.
ATGAGTTTTTCTTGATCGGCCATATCGTTTTCAATGGTCTTCAACATGGTCTGGAGATCATTGACGGTGGTGTCGACGAAATCACGCAATGAATTGAGCTGTTCGAAGGCGTCCCGCTTGATCGCGAAATCTCGCTCCACTACAGCGCGTTTGGCACGAGCGAGCTGCTGCCGAAGCATCGCGACCGTGTCTTCACTCATCGCGAGAGAGTCAGATAACGTGGCGATCTGATCATCACTTGCGTGTAGGGGATCTTGCAAACTGTAAGCCCGATTGATAGCAGCGATCGCCTGATCAGCTGCGGCCCGATCCAGGGCAGGAGTGTCGGTGGTGTTTGCCGGGGTGCCGTCCGTTATCGCTTGCATGATGGAAATGCAGGAATGCCTGATCGAGACAGCTTGATCGCATATGACACGGTTGGTGAAGGGTGATCGTTGGATCGCGAGGGGCGTACCACTAACGGCAACAGCCTGATAGAACGGGGCCTGATCGGCGGGAGAAAGGACAGGCAGATTGATGAGTGATTATCACCTGGCCGATGACGTCATGGTGGACAAGCCGACCAACGGTAACATGATCCACGATATCAAACGGCATGATCGACCCTCGCCCCAACCGCTGTACGGCTGGGACGAGGATCAGGGGCGGCTGTCGTAAAGCGTGTTACAATTGGGCCCAATAACGGGCCTTATTATAAGGCCTTATTGTAGAGCCTTATTATAGGGCCTGATTATAGGTCCTGATTTAGGGGGGGCGATTACGGTCAGAATCGGTACGTAGTCGTATAGGATTGTGGGTACCACGTCGTATACAGTTGCGTGTACAACCGTGGTGCACATAGTCAGGACATAGACAGGGCATAGGAAGATGGGAAGATTACGTACAGGTACTCCGCGAGCATCGACGAGCGGCGACGGACGACGGACAAATCAGGTCGACTGGTCGACGGAGGACGCTGGAACGGGTAGTTCTGATTGGTGGATATTAGGAAATTGGTAGTTCTTAATATTTAAGCAATAATAAAGTTCTCCTTTTGCGTTCGATCTAGCAGATCGTTTTAGGGACGGCACCTTGCGCCTCCCTCACTAGTATATACCTCTACGTCCCGGGCGGGAGCACTTAGTGCATTTTTGGCCCACCGGCAGACGCAGAGTGTTGGGAACTCACTCCGCAACTCCGCCCGCTGTGTCAGCGGTTCTTCAGTAAAGGTTTTTTTTGGTTTTGAGAGTGTGATTGAGCAGTGCTCTCACCTCTCCACGTTTGGTTCACGTTTGGCCCCTAGAGTTCGGCTTCTGTAAGCGCCCCACGGGAACTCTAGGTGGATTAAGCAAAATTTACCCCCCCCCCTCGTAGGTCTAGGCTAGGAATACATATATTTGGGTGTTCCTTTAGCTGTTTGAAGACTCAGAGGCTCCGTGATCGGGCAGTGAAGACTTCCACTGCCTGATCAAGTACCCCCTTCGCCGATCTACACCTGATCGACACTTTTCAACTCGTGACCCGCGATCAACAACTCGCAGACCGCACCAACTTGTACCTGAGTGACGTTTGGCACCTGATCAAGTCTGATCACCGCTGATCAACTACTTTTGGTGCCTGATCAAGCCTGATCGAGCCTGGACAAAGCTGATCAACGACTTTCGGTGCCTGATCAAGCCTGATCACCGCTGATCAAGCCTGTTCGCACCTGATTTGAGCTCGATTACACCAGATCACGTCTGATCAGCACCTCGAACAACTCATTACAAGTTCCCCAATCTTGCAGCAAGGAATTGACGTGTCTACATCCCCGCCACCTGGATAGCGACCCACGCCTATCCGTCGGGTACACAAGGTGAGAAGAAACACAAGCAGTCAAGGACAACCGGAGGACCCCCTTCGTTACTCGGCAGTTCGGGCGCCGTGGTACCGCCTGATAAAGCGTCAAAAACTTTGATCAGCCGCTCCAACACAGTAGCTGAACTTCGTCCGACCCAGAGGCTTAGTAAAATGGTCTTCAATCATTTCGCTGGTCGGACGGTATTGTATACGTACTAGTACATCTGATACCTTCTCACGTAGCCAATGGTACTTAGTGTCGATATGACGAGAACGCTGAGACACCTTTACTTTCTGCCAAGTGCTACGCTACTTGATTATCCTCCATTACCACTATATTTTTGGTCACAATGCCCAGGTCCTTTAATATCAGCATGATCCCAATACACTCCTACAATCCGGTGGCCATCGCAATATTCATCTTCAGTCGACGCCAAAGTGACTTTGCCTTGCTTTTCGAACCCCATTCCACAAGGTTTCCATCATAGAAGATGGAAAATCCTGTGGACGATTTGCTCTCTCTTTCAACCGCAAACGCTTCATCGCAATATACAACCAGACCATCGTGCTCGACCATCACAAATCACCAGGCCATATTCTTTCGTCGACCTCAGATAGCGGAAAACATTTTCAATTCCCGCTTTTAGTGCGGATGTCGGACGCTCCGTTTCTTGTGCTAGAAGACGAACGGCTGTAGAAATGTCTGGCCGGGTGAGTACCGACAGATACAACAAAGCGCCGAGTGCTGGTCGGGGCTTAAAAGTGGTCAAATCTTGCTCCTGAAAGAGGCGGTCTCTGTACCGTTCTTCCATGGGCGTTGCCGCAGGACGTACATTCTTCATCCCAAACTGATATAAAATCGTGTCAGCGTACTTGTGCTGGCTCACTCGCACTTCATCATCACTGGATGACCACTGTAGTTCTAAACCCAGAAAGTAATTAATTTCATTAAAGTTGTTAACCTCAAATGTTGCCTCAATCGATGCCTTAAAATCAAAGAGGTCTGCATCACACATAGCAAAAGCCAGTATGTCATCGACGAAAACTAAACAATCATCAGAGTTTCATCCGCGCTTTAATAAAGAGGCAATTGTCGGCTTTTCCACATTGAAAACCCAAACTTATCAGGTACGCACGGATATTTTCGTACCACGATCGCGACGCCTGTTTAAGTTCGTACAAAGCCCGCTTCAGCAACCACACATACCCATCGTCATTTTCGTATCCTTCGACAGGTTCCATATAAATTTCTTCTTGAAGTGGTGAGTTAAGGAACGCCGTCTTGATGTCCATTTGAAGACGTTTCATGCGTCGAGTCCCAAACACCACTAAAACCACACGCACAGTGCTGTGACGTACTACTGGACTAAACGTCTCAGTGTAGTCCTCTCCTAACGCTGACTGAGCCCCTTGGCCACAACACGCACTTTATACTTGTCGAGGCTTCCATCAGCAAGAGTCTTTTTCTTTAACACCCACTTTGACTTCACCGCTTTGTGTCCTGGAGGAAGCGGAACTTCTACAAACGTCCCCATTTGGAGCAAACTTGCAATTTCTTCCTCCATAGCGCTCTCCCACTCGATTTGATCATCACTGTTCTGGACTTCAGCCAGGTTCATAGGCTCGAATAAGAACGCCCATTCGTCGAGTTTAGTAGGAGTTATCTCACGGTAGATGTAGCCATCACTAAGGTTAGTGCCATTAAGCGTGAGGGGTTACAGACGTTCTTCAACCATGGCGAAAGTTTCTTCCATGGATACGTGGCCTTCTTCATAATCTAAGCGCCGTCGACTGGTTTTAGGTATTCTGCTAGAACAACGTGGTGGGGGAATAGCTTTTTCTGCACGTGGATCACCTCGCACTCTAGCTTGCTGTTGAGTGGCTCCCGCTGGCTCCGACATTTGAGACGGAGTTGCTACTTTCTCACCGAAGTCAAGCGTTCGTAGGTTTCATCTCTACGTCCTCCACAGTCTCTTGGACACTGGTGTCCAATTGCGTGGTGATGGTAATTTCTTCTTCAACTCGAGGTGGCAATAACTGATCTTCGTAAAACACCACCGAACGAGCAGTAATTTGTTCCTTCGTGAGGAATATGAACGCGATACGCACCACCATTAGCGTAACCGACAAATATTCCATTGCGCGTCTTCGAGTCCAGTTTCTTGCGGTGCTCTTTCGGGACTAAGACTTGTACCTTGCAACCGAAAATACGGAAGTTAGTGATATTTGGAGGCGACCCTAGAAAAGCTTCCATGGGCGTCTTGCCATCCAGAACATTTGTCGGGCTGCGGTTTCTGACATAGGCTGCCCACACAACAGCATCATCCCAGTAAGTCAGTGGCAAATTAGCTCCAATCACATTGAACGCGCCATCTCCATGATCACTCTGTTTCCACGCTCAATTTTTACATTCTGTTGGGGGCTGTAAGGAGTCGAAAATTCCTGCACAATCTCGTTCTTAGTACAATAATCAGCAAACTCTCCACTAACATACTCAGCGGCATTATCCGACCTAATGAATGCCACGCGGTATCTTGGTACGTAAGATTTAAGCTTTTCAATGCAGTCTTTTACTGCATCCAGTTGGGCACGAGAGCTCTTCTCGCGTAACGGGTACGCCATCTACAGATGAAACGGCTCTACAATAATGTTCGCCAAACCAGTGTACCCTTCGCGGGCGGTGACTTCCATTGGTCCGATGTAGTCAATAATCAGTAGAGATTGTTTCTTCTTGATTACTCGCTTCGGTTTCGTTGCAAACGGCTTCTGAGCCAATTTTCCACTGACACACGTGGGGTAGTACTTGTTAATGGTCCCTTGCCATGGACCATTTAAATCTTCCAGTAGCTCCTTTACACTGCGCGAATTCAAATAACCTAAGCGACGGTGCCACGTCACAATGTGCGGCGCTCCAGTCGTCGTCATAGCCACTAACTCTGAGCCTTCACTTACGGCATCTACCACGTACATCGGGTGGCCTTCTCGCGATGCTGACAATGTTTCTCCACTCGAAGAACTAATAATGGACGATGTTCCACTAAACTACACTGTCATGCGACGACTGAATGCAGCAGCAACCTACACTAGGTTGCTAGCGAGTCCCTTCACGAGCCGTACATCATGCAGGACGCATACTTCGCGTCCATACATTACTAATGCAGCTTTTCCGACTGCCGTTCCCACCAAACTGTCGCCAGATGCTACTATCAGCTCACGGGGTTCATTGAGTTCACGAACTTCGATCAAATTGTCCAGATGGCCAGTCATGTGACTCGTAGCTCCGCTATCCACAATCCACCCTCTTTCCCATCATCCACGGCGTCATCCACAGTGAACGCCATGCTGGCAGCTTCTTCTTCCTTCTTTTGAGAAGGGCGTTCATCGTGCAGCCCCGAGCAAAGTGTTTGAGTTTGTCGCACTTGTAACACTTTATTTTAGTCATGTCCCGCTTCTTCTTGGACTTAGATCCCTTCTGTTTCCCCGCCGCTTGTTCGGAACTGAAAGCGGAAGCTGCTTTGCCACTTTTGGGCCCGTTTTTTCCACTTCGGTTCTTCTGATGTTCTCGGCGTATCTACTCAGCTTGGCACCGCTGCATCATCAACTCGAACGTCGACAGGACTCCAGTACACCGACGAATCCGTTCCATGCAGGTCCCAGACTCTGCATAAAGTTTTGTCGTTTCTCTTCATCCGACAAAGTCACACGCTGCTCCTGCAGCTCATCGATTACTCGCTTCAGGTTCTTGATGTTCTCAATCATTGAGTTTTCACGATCCAAGTACAACCCGATATACTCTCGCTTGGCAGCACCCACATTGGCGCTGCACTTGACATTGTATGTCATTCGCAAGTGACGAAGCATAGCCATCGGATGATCCAGCAGATATACCTCAGCAGCAATCTTCTCGTTCAACGCCGCGAGAATGATTGATGAGGCCATCTTCTGCTTGATCATGAGGTCATAAACAGGCGTATCTGTGTTACCGACAACAGCCTTAATCTGCGCCATCGCTTCTGCTGATACCGTCGATGCTGGCGTCCCTGGCGCCGTTGACGATCCCGTTCCGGCAACTGATACTGAAGCTCTCTCCGCCTTCAGCTATTGGTTCATTGGCATGGGGATCTGGATAGCATCCCACAGCCCTTTAATCTCCAGGACAAGCTTCACCTGGCCGCCCCACGCTGGGAAACCAGTACCGTTGAATAACTTCGGGTTGGTAGTGTAGGTCGAGGCCGTAGCGATAGACGTCATAACCTATTAAAGTACTTTTGAAGAAAAGGAGGGAGACGACCTATAAGAAGGTAAAGAGACACTTGAGCTTGACGCGGTGAGTTGGAAAGTGAATTTAGTTAGAGCGCTAACGATAATAATAAAAAAAACTACTTGACTGATGTAAAGCAGTTGCACCTTGGGCGCCCTGTGATCGCTCTTCTGCTGCCTCTGCAGCATTATCCCTTCTGTCCTGCCACCCATGATGACTCCAGACTTCGTGCTGCCACAGTCAGTAGTCCACCTGGCGCCATCCAGTGCTACAACCACTAGTCCATCTGGCGTCATCCAGTACTATAGACAGTACTAGTCGTCATCGTGGGTGACGCCGTCTGCGCCACTGCTCAAATTCGTCGTCTGGTCCAACAAATCTAGCTTTGCATTTTCACGCGCGTGGGCTACAGGGGTATTCTGTGCATGGTTTGGGTAGAAATCGGAAATTGGGGATTACCCAAATACACCTTTCGGTACACCCAAAAATTATCATGAAATGGATCAATCAGAGTAAGGTATTCCATCATTCTCTTCATCTGACGATGCAGTGTACTGCTGAACGATCGTACGCTCTTCTGAATAATGTAAAGCGTGAGAAGCTAAAGCAGTTTTTGGCCCGCGTGATGGAGAAGATGGCGGTCAATGTAATTTGAAATTGTTTGAGGAAATGGTACCACTAGTTACGCTATGCTTAATACTACGCTATGCTGCAACGTAGGAGTTGGAAGTGTTTACTATCGCTGAAAAAGCGCAGCTCACATTGCTACTGGGACTAGACACTGCGCAGATTGACCAAGCAGTTGACATTACCAAGGAAATAATTCAAGATGCGGCTACCTTTGGCCAAATTGATCGGAATCTGCTGCTGTCACGTGGCGTAGACGACGAGGTGGCGCACGTGATGGAAAAGTCGTGGAAGAAAAAAGGTCATGCAATAGCCGAGCAAATTGTAGCATCCCAAGGGGTTGTGACACCTTCGCTCGTGCTGCAGCAGACGGACTGGCGGTTGCACGTGCAGATGGGCAACTGCAAACAAAGCGGACAATTGCATCCAGCTGCCATTTTTCAGCTATGTGTGGCGGATACCTCTTTGTCGTCGAACGAGGTAGCGTATAAGTGCAAGGACCAATTCTAGCAAAGAAGATGAAAATCGTTTTGTGCCTGGTATGTTGCAGACTGAGAAGCTCGACATTGAGCTATCGCACGCGGAACTCTGCTCACTGTTTCTTCAGCTTAATGCCATTCAGCAAGAGTTAGATGTGCCGTGAACTCCATGGCGCGTCTATCTCTACGTATACGCAATCTGGTTTCGTTCTGATTACAATCGTGTCAAATTGTCTCGTGTGTCTTTTTTAAGAGTTGGGAATCGCTAGTACCTTTTTACTCTGAAGAAAAAGTAGCAGTAGCTGGTGCTGAAGAATGTGCAAATTGCATGGTCCAATGGGCCACTACCGTAGTGGTCCATTTTCGGAGACTCGATTGTGAAGAATATTTGCCATCATTCACACTGGCCCACACTCGAACGATATTTCTGTACGATTGTGTTGAAAACCAGATACCGACAAGCAGTGGCTCGGCGTCACCGTCTGTTGAAGTTGCTGTGAAGAACTTTTACCATGACATAGTAATGAAACGGCGTATCGATCGTCCAACTTTTGTATGATTGTTGCACTCGAGGCATCAAATCTTTGCATTGTGTACGAGTATTTTGGTGGTACATTTTAAGGAAAGCACGCAGTTGGTGGTTGCTCGTACGAGCGTAGGTTACGCTCTGCCTACACGATTTTGGAGGAGGAATGCATTTCGTACATGGCTTTGCCGTGCCCATTGTCTCAATCTATGCTTGATTCCGAGCAAGAAATACTCAAAGTCACCGATTATGGTGATTACGAACGTGTGATGTGGTACCTTGTTGGCCTCCATCATTTCCGTCGGCTGGTGGGACTCTACAATAGAGCTAACGAGCATTTTGAACAGCTCACGAGCTTCTTCAAGTAGCTGCTCTACGCTTAAATGATGTTTAATACACGTAAGCGGCTTTCATACTCGGTTTGTCCAATATAACAACCGATAAGAGCACGTCCACCGCTTTGGAAAGCATAGCGGCCATGCATGACACGCTGATTATCCACGACAATCATCTCGCCAACTTGAAGCTTCGTACTGAACTCCATCTCTGGTCGACGCATGATAGCGATCAGTTTATGATGTGCTTGATAGAACTCACTCACTTGATTAAAGCTTAGATGTGTGAGTGGGGCACGGTCATAATCATTATGACGGAACTGCACAATGTTCCCGACATAATCAACCCGGATCAGCGTCTCCATCGTAGCCAAGTACGCGTCCTTGTCCACTGTGAAGTAGGGTAACGGCGTCGTGCTAAGTACACGAAATGCGTCTAGATCTTCGCTTCGTAACGTTTCTGCGACGTAAAAAGAGTCCACATAGCGACTTTCACCGCCATCCCCAGCTTGAGCGACACAATTGAAAATTTGGAGACCTGGCGGGTCACGAATGTAGGTGCCATCCGTGTGAGGCAGCAACTCGACGTTGGTAGCCGCAGTGTCATTATAATCTTCCGTCTCCTTCGTTGGGTTTGTCGTCCACATGGTGCCGTAAATTGTACGTAGCACAAACCCAATGTTTGTGGCAAACTTCTCGGTCGCTTCCGTGGAAGTGGGTGTATTTGACACACGTACAAGACCATAAGTGTACAAATCTCGCATCAGCGGTTCCATCTCGTCCATACACTTCTTGTAATCGTGCGTCGGGAGCTTCAAGTCGTTTCCAGCCCATAGTTTCTTGGTGGTAAGACGTGGTTGACAATAGTCTTTTGGATATGGCTTGGTCGCCACATCTTTCGCATCCCCTCTTTCTAAAGCATACGCATGAGTCCGTAGCCATTTTGCCTCAAAGTGACTGGCAACGCAGGACGTGCCACGCACTGGCGCGTCCCACTCAATTCCCAGCATTCCACCCGCATTTGTGACGCTGAGACAGTGCAATGGGGGATCCGTGGGAATGGAAGCAGTATCAACTTGACGCTGACGAGTCGTGGGGTGCCGACAATTTTCACAATAGCAATGATCCCGTAGCCAGAATTTGTGAAATTTCGCCACCGCGCCGTCTTCAAATGTAACACCAACTGCTTGTTCGTCACCGAGTTCCTCGACTTTCGTAATGCGTTCTCGAGACAGAAGTTGATCGACTTGTGCTGATGCCAATCCACGAGTATTGAACCGGTGGGTAGAGACGGCAAGTTTCGACACCATCGAGGAACGAAATGCTTGAAAACGCATCATTTCGTACTGAAAATCTTGATAGAAGTAGTTTTTAGTGATGGAAGATTGATGGAAGAACTAGGGAAGCGAAGGTGATTGGCTAGATTTGGTCATAACTGACGTGCTATAAGTGCGTACGCGTGTGTAAAATCTGAAGGTAATGATGGTGCCTATTATAGAATTCATCTTGATCGACACCTTGCCTCTTAATTGTGCAGTTCATGAACTTAATTTTCGTATCAGCAACGGTTAAAAATATTCGTTAAACCGGTTTGTACCAGAAAAGGTATATGTTTATTTTCATTCATAGCAATGTTAATTTCGCACTTTAAGAGGTAAGATAGCGTACTTAGGTTCTGAGTACCTATTTTTAGGTACGGATAAGTAGTGTAGGACACATGACAGATATAGGATAGCTACAACTTCAACTCTTATGCATATTGCATGTTAGGACAGATAATCACTTCTCAATACACATTCAATTGAACAAGTCCTTGACTTGGTTATCTTTGTGTACTGTCAGCGAATTGTCTTGGGGTGTTGTTTTTGTCGTTAACGGATACTTGGTTGCGACAAAATTCAACAAAGACGAATTCAGTATATTCAAGCTATAGTCGACATCTACGACTCAATTTTACAAATCTGCGCAAAGATGGACAACGAAGAACTTCAACAGCACATCCCTACAGAAAATAATCAAAACTTGGGTCGAGAATTTTTATTCACTTCCATTCGGTATATTCTAAATCGATGAAAGCAACATAGTGACGGCGCTGTTCGTGTCCCAATCGCCTGATTATATGGATGCATGTAGAAAACATTAGGGTGAGTGCTGTGTTATACTATCGGACCTGACACTTTTGATCAGATAGTATATGCGTAGGAAGGCGCGTAGCGGTCGCTGCACGACCGATGTTAGACGTGATGAGACGAAAAGAAGTGTACCGAAAGTATATATTATAGAAATAGAAAAAAATTTAAGTCCTAAACTCACTAAGAAATTTGAACTTGAAGTCTTCCACATGTACCCATACGCATTTATAGCTAACTCGTTTCCGTATCTTGAATTTCATTTCATCCAAACTTCCAACATGGCTACATGCAAAGCCAACACTCCTCGTGAACAGCGCGAGATATAACTCCATCAATTCAATTATTTTTTAACCTAAATCTTGAATCCGATGCGCGCTGAGGTCCTTCGTAAGTATGTCAGCAACCATTTCCATAATTGGCACGTGATTCGCCTTCACAGCGCCATTCCTTGCGTAATCCCTTACAAACTTCAACTTTATATCCACGTGCTTCGTACTTCCAGCACTGGCTTCACTTTCAACGTTCTTGATAGCTGTTTGATTGTCAATTTTCAAAAGAAGAGGTGTCTTTGTAGTGAAGTGTACCGTAGATTTTGGGTACAACTGTGGGTACCACTGTGTTGAACATGGACGGGTCATCGGATAAGAAGCGGCATTAGGTACCGGTACCTAGAGATGGACGACTGAGAAATCAGGTCGACTGGTCGACGGAGCACATTGGAATGCGTAGTTCTGATTGGTTGATATTAGGTATTTGGTAGATTTTAGGATATAAGCTGTAATAAAGTTCTCCTTTTACGTCCGATCGATAAGATCAACCACAGGGACGGCACCTAGCGCCTCCCTCTATTTTACACGCACCTTTACGTCCCGAGCGGAGCACCTAGTGCATTTTTTGGCCCACCGGCAGACGTAGAGTTCTTGGGAACTCAGCTTCAACTCCGCCCAAAAACAAAACCCTTTACTGAAGAATAGCCGCTGACACAGCGGCTCTTCTTCAGTAAAGGGTTTTGTTTTTTGGGAAAGTGATCGAGCAGTGCGCTGTCACCTCTTCTCCCGTTGGTCCACGTCTGGCCCCTAGTAGTTCGGCTGCTCTAAGTTCCCCACGGGAACTCTATAGGTGGATTTTTTGTGTGGAATTCCTCCTCTCTTAGATCTAAGCTAAGCATACATAGTATATTGTGTGTTCTATTAGCGGACTAGACTTAAGAGGCTCGGCGATCAAGTGGTGAAGATTTCCGCCACCTGATCAAGTACCCCCTTCGCTAATCATCCCCTGATCATCGATCTGTAACCTGCGCCCTGCGATCATCAACCCGTAATCGCTCCAATTCGTGCAGAATCAACTAAATCGGTCAGCGGTCTGCGATTATTGACTATTGAGCTTGATCATCCCTGATCATCGATCACCGACCTTGACCAACCCCTGATCATCAATCGGCGGTCTTGATCATCGGATTTTCGCACCTGATCACGCCTGATGAAGCCTGATCACACCTGATTGCACCTGATCGACACACCGGTCGATTCGCTACGAATTCATCTCGATCTTGCATCGGAACCTCGCGGATCTACGTCCCAGTCACCTGAAGAGCGAAACACGCCCAAGTCGTCGGGTACACAAGGTGAGCAAGAACACAAGCAGTCACAGGACAACCGGAGGACCCCCTTCGTTAGTCGGCAGTCCGTGCGCCGTGGTAACGTCTGATCGAACTTCAACAGTTCTGATCAGCCGCTCAACCACAATGGTGCGCGTGCCCGGATTCGAACCAGAGATATTACCGCGACTCTACGCAAGATGGCGCTGATTCGGACGTGAAAACGGAAGCGGAATCAGAATAGAAGATCAAAGTGGAAAAGGAGGAGGTGGTTGTGACGATGGAAGGCAGTTCGCCGTCGTCACGTCTGAAGAAGAAAGGAAATGCTGATCATCAGGACCTGGGGAGGTATCCTGATGACATAAAGGAGGAAAAGCCTCAATCACCTCCCGAGGCTCCTTCGGGATCTCATGCGGATTACAACTCAAGTTGTGATCCTCCAATTACATATGTATATGATGATCCGGATTGGACGCCAGTTGTGAAATACTACGACCCGGACCGACCGAAGGCGTTGCTGAAGGCGCCAGGTTCGGAGAGCGACGAAAGTCGGTCAAGTATGGCGCCATCAGAATCTGATCTGGCAAGGACGTTTTATATGAAGTAACAGAAGAATTTCTTATTGACGGATTCGATCATGAACCTACTCGGGGTCACGATCAGCGGAAAGCTGAACGGACCGGTCGATCAACCAGTGACGTATGGGAAAGACAAGCTTCAGCTGGTGTTAGTGCTGAAACGCATGATCAAGCAAGTTGGTCTGACGACAGGCGCCTACGATGCTGAAGAAGTGTTCGATCTCAACCCTAAGATGTTGCAACCACTACCCAACGGCTATTTGATCTGTTGGTGTCTATAGTGGGTCGATCTGCTAAGGTGGAGCCATCTCGCTCTCTGTTTACAATCGAAGCGGGTCCGTCGATCAACGTGGCAGAGCACACGGAATCGTCCTGTTACAAATCTGCTCCTTCTGAGGGAGATGCGTCTGAAGTGTAGTCGAGCAGTACTGATATTTTACCCGGATGACGATCTTCCAGAAAGATGAAGCCAAGTTATCGGCCGTGAAGAAGGAGCCTCGATCAACCAAGGCAGAAGATGATCAATCACCGCAGGAACCACGGCTGCAAGCGTTTTTTAATAAGGCTATGGGGCGTTTTTTGACTGAAGAAAGAGGCAAGGAGGCACCTGAGGTGGTACGCATGAAAAGTCACCAGCCAAATCCAGGAAGATCTGCGACGATCAAGGGATTTGACATGGAATCCGTTCATTCACTATGTGATCATCAGTAAAAGCCAGGAAGATCGGATTTACTAATCCGTTCATATTAAACGGGGGTAAACCCCGTAGATACATGCACCGAATTGTTTATGGCAAATTTGGTCATAGGAAGCATCTCACTCCAACTCTTGGAGCATCCGGACATAAGCTCCGGAGAATATCCTCCTCAACGCGATTAACGCGTTCCGTCTTGTCCATCAATGGACTCTGGCACCGCTGCCAGGTGAGCATCTTGCTCAAGCGGTCTACAAAGACCGAAATGCCGGTGAAACCGGCCTTTCCCTTCGGAAAAACCGAAGGTTGACATGGAATCTGTGTATTCGTTCCACGATCAACAATACCATCGTGATTACAGTAGAACCTGTCTAAATTGATACTGGATAAACTAATAACCTCCGTAAACAAATATTTCTTGCCGGTCCCGAGCTCGTCCCCATATTGGAATTAATAAACCTCCGTAATGTGATATTTGATAAATCTTCTTAGTCCCACAACTTATGTAAAAAAATATCCTATATACCTGGCCCTATATGTCGCTATTCAAACACGCTAAAAAAAGTCACGTATGCCCTTCTGCTTCATCTGGCTGGTCTTATGGCTGCAGCCTTGTTCTTCATGCGTTGGAGGGCCGTCATGAAGAGCTCGCTCACGTCAGATTGCTGCAGCCAGAATGTTTCCAGTGAACGTATCATTGCCTGTGCCTCGGATACCGGAACAATGACGACCTCTTGGCTTTCATCGTCATCGGCCTGTTCTTCCACGGGTTCCAAAACCAAGTGATCTTGAATCACCTCGTCCAAGGTAGGTGCGTAGGTGACAACATCCTCCTCGCTGTAGTTGAAGGGGTTACGCACATCCATGGGATTGACGTAGCGGAAGCGGCGAATCTGTGACTCCAGCTCGGCCACAACCTCCTGGTCGAGAAGCTCCTTCTCTGCCAAAACTGCTGCTGATCCTCCTGTGCCGTGCTGCGAATCTGGCAGTGGCGGAAACAGTTTGCAATGGTCTCTACCTTCACCTCGTTCTTCCACGCGGGGAATGCAATCCTGATTGCCTCAAGGATGTCGCTCTTCTCAGGATCAGGAAGTTTGTCCTCCACACGCTGCAGGAGAAGGCGGTTAAAAGCGCGGTGGTAGTAGGCCTTGAGGTTACGGATAATCCCAGCATCGCAGAGCTGCAGCTTTGATGTGGTGTTTGGTGGCATGTAGAACACAGTAGTGTTCCGGAGCTGAATGCGGGCCGGAAGGTCGTCAAGAGGAACATGTGCACCGCAATTGTCAAGAATAAAAATAATTTTTCTGTCAGCCATTCGAAGATCAAACGATTTGAGCCACAAGAAAAATAATTTGCGTCATCCAAGCCTTTACATTGTTGCGGCACACGCAACCGAGATTGTTCAGATTGATGTTCTTGAAGCAGCGTGGGCTCCTTGACTTCCCAATGATCCAAAGGGGAAGCTTGTCTGAACCATCGGCATTGCAGCAAACGGCAAGAGTCAGCCGTTCCCTGTTCTGCTTGCGCCCTTCAAGCTGCTTGGTTGCAAGCGAGTGATCTGCCTGAAACGTTACATGCTTAGAGCAATTTTTATCACAATTGAATTGAATGGCAATGTTTAACAAACCTGAATCCTGTAAAACAGGCCCGTCTCATCCATGTTGTAGATGTCACTGAGTGCATACTTGTCGAGAACCTCACGTATCTTTGGGCGCTCATCCTCGATGAGTTGTTTGTTGACGGAACAACTCTCGCAAAAGCGACGGACGTACCTAATGCCGTGATGTGTCTTGAATGATTCAAGCCAGCCGTTTGAGAACTCGAATTTATCGCGACCTGGGTAAAGAATATCAAGGATCTCGCTAGCGCTTTCTTTCAGAAGATCGCCGCTCATGTTCACCTTCTCCTCATGAGTCGTAAACCAATCAAAAAGCGCCTTCTCCATCTCAGGATACTATACGGTCTTTTGCCGCTTCTGCTCAAGATTGATGTTGGACGCCTTTTCGAGGATCTCGCCCGAACGTTTGAGCGTGTTGGAGACCGTTGCTTGGCTGATTTTTTTGAGGTGGTGATTGGTCTCCACCCAAGCAATCGGCTCTTTATACGTGAGCGAAGGGTTCTTCTGCTTGTGCTCACACAAGGCAATGCTGACCTTGTCCGGCATGGTTGTGTGCTGTGTTCCAGCCCTTGGCATCTTTGGGTTCTGCTGTCAAAATGTGGTTGGTGTGGTCGGATGTTGCGGGTTTTGTGCGGTTTTGTTGGTTCTTTGTTTATTGTTGGTTAGTTGAGGGTTACATTTCACATCCCCTGATCATAAGTACAGTACTGCGTTCCTCTGCATTCCGCTGCGCACCGCTGCTCATTTCTACAATTTAATAACCTCCGTAAAATAATACGTTTGACCCGCTCCCGAGCATATTTGTTTAGACAGGTTCTACTGTATATCGATACAGATGAGCCGGTCACACTGCCTCGACAAGCCACGGTTGCGTCAGCGTACGATGGAGTGCCTGATCAAGAGCCGATTCCCACGATCAGGATGTTTGCGATCAGTGATCTGAAGGAGTTCTCGGGAAAGAATTGGATAAAGATCAAGCGCGAAATTGGATCATTCGTCCTAAATCAGCCTTTATGCGTGATCAAGTCTCTGATCATGAGAAGTCTTTGATGATGGGTGATCTGCTTAAAGGAACGGCGCGCAATTGGCATCGCCAGCTGAGCAGATCGACTCGTGGAAGATGGAAAAGCCTTGTCGAAGAGTTCGAAAATCAGTACAGTGGAAGTGTTCAATCGGCATCTCGCCAATATTACTAAGCGAAGCAGCGATCTCATGAAACGCCTATGGAGTACCTTCACCGGTTGAATGTGGCAGGAATTTGGGCCAAGTTTTCGATCAAGGAAGTTCCGCCTAAGATCTTACGCGAACATGTGCAGCATTTTCTTGACACGTTGACTGATCGCGAATTCGCTGATCAACTGGCTCTTCTGCGTTTGGATAATGCTAAATATTTAGAAGACACACTGCGGGCGTATGCACGCAATAAGTCGTGCCAGCCAACGGCGGCGGTAGGCACCAGCCGATTCCATCAGAAATTTGACGATGATCGATCACCTGCCCCAGCGCGGAAGCCTAAAGCAGTGTGCGCAATCAAGGTGACGTCTGGAAGCGAGGAATCAATTGCATACGACAGTGGGAGTGATGGTGATCAGCGTCGTTACATGATTGCTGCTATGCGCAATCAACCAGTGACGCACGATCAATCTGGTTATCCCCAATATGGTAAACGAAGTGAATCAAGTGCAGTTGATCAAGGAGTTACGAAGAAGTGCAGTCATTGTCGATCGATCAGGCATGATAATTTACGTTGTTGGAAGCGCCTGACCTGTCTGAAGTCTGGTAAGAAGGGACATCCTCCCGATCACTGCTTGTACGTCTGCCGAGCACGCGGCGAAGTTAACGATGCGGGAAAGTGCCCTATGGAAGAATTTTATAATCGCATTCGCCAGTGGTACAACCCTACTAAGCATGCCAAAATGTTGCCCAAGGAAGCCGAAGACATGTTAAACTAGGACGCTCGCCAGGATGGAATCTGGTACGAGACTGGCGTTCTGATCTGTGTGTTTTTGCATATGTGGATAAGAAGAAGGCTGATCAAGCAGAAGAAAAAGATAATGAAAAATGTGATCAGCCTGATTTACCACGTTTAGCTAATTTCCGTATTGATGAGTTTTCTCGGTCTCCGGTGATCATGGAAGTTGATCTACTTCCGGGTGAATCACGTGGATATTGGAAGTACCACTCACCAAAGAAATGGTTTAAACAAGTCAAGGCGAGCGGTAAAATTAATAACGAACGTGCCACGTTATTGTTTGATTCTGGTGCCGAAGTGTCGATCATCGACTCAACCTTTGCTCGTAAGGTGGGCTGCCAGATCGATACGAGCCAAACACAAGAATGTGTCGGCATTGGAGAAAGTGTATACCTCACAGAAGGGCGCACTAAAATCAAGATTACGTTAGCGGGATCGTTGGTTTATTATTTCCATGCATGGGTGGGAAAACGCGTTGATCAAGATGCTATATTGGGTATGGATTTTATGATCCCAGCTGGTGTTCGATTGGACGTCGCCCACGGTGCACTAAGTTTTCCTGATGAAGTGATCATCCCATGAGAAGGGCGTAGACAGTTGTACGGGTCAAGTGTAAACTACATTAAACTTGATCAGTATGAGCAGATACCAGTAGGTCGATCTGCTGAGGCTCGGATTCGTGATCAACGATCTCGGAAGTTGTGGATTACTCGCGGAAAAGATTGGGTCCCCACTATTACTAGGGGCGGGTGTAATTTAAAGTATCTGCATATTACGAATGTTGCTGATAATCCGATCATCGTGCAAGACGAGACGATTTAGGTATCTGGATGAACAAAGACGACGTGCCCCGTCGCCCTGGATTTATTTCGGTGGGGTCCAATCGATATCGAATCCATATCGAGCTTCTACCGATTATATGCATGACGATCAAGAAACTGTTGATCAAGGTCCCCTGATCGAGAAGAAGGAGTATCCTACTCCTCAAAGTATTTTTGGTACGACCTACGGACCCGATCACGGCATCTGTGGCATTAGTAACCGGAAGATCGCAGAAGTTGCAAGAAGTGCAAGAGAAGTGCGATCAGGAGCCGAGTGTGAAAGGTCCGACCCTGGATCACGAAGTTGAACAACCTGTTGCAAGAGATGAACCCGGTCAGGATATGTGTGACCACCCTGTCTCAGCCAATCACGGTGAATCCGGTGTGATTCCTATCGATGACCAAGTTTGCTATCATGAAGGTGGATATTTGTTCGTGGAAGAACTGTAGAAACAACTCTCCACGATTCCTGAGGTGTCCGTAAGTACGAAAGAAGTGACCAAGGATGATCTGCAAGTCGGTGATCCATTGATCAACACAGCAGAGGAAATTGATCAGCTTCTTGATATAATTTGGGCGAAGAAACATCTGTTAATCGGGAAAGGAAACGCGCTGCCTCTTGCTGCAAGTAGAGTTGTTTGTGATATCGATGTAGGCAATGCGCGCCCGATCGCTCAAAAGTGTCGGAAGGTTGCTCCACAATTTCGCGAGAAGTTATCAGCCTTGATCAAGGGGATATTGGCCACGAAAATTATCCAACCGTCTACTTCACCCTGGGCATCACCTGTATTGATCATCGTGAAGAAGAATGGGGTTGATATTCGCTTATGCATTCACTATCGTGTGGCGAATCAACGCACGCGCCTGATGGTGTACCCAATGCCTCTGATCTCTGATTTGCTTGAAGATTTTGACAAGGCGTTGTGGTTTTGCTCGTTGGATATGACAAGTGGTTTTTGGGTCGTGTCTATGACCGACCGAGCACGTCAGATATCGGCTTTGTTACCCCATTTGGATTGTTTGAATGGAATAGAATGCCCTTTGACCTAAAGAATGCTCCGCAGATCTACCAGCGATTGATCGATAATGCACTGTATGGGTATCTCAAGGTTAAGGACGGTGCCGATGAGTCAGCTGATGTATTCATTGCAGGAGAGCCTGACCAAACCCAATGCCCGTCTGTGTTGCAACGACGATCATATATCGATCATATGTTGATCCCTGCACCTACATGGACGACCTTGTGTGATAAGGTGCGGAATCTATTGGAAAAGTTCGATCAGTGGAACTTGTCGATAAGCTTGGCTAAATTGTACAGGGGGAGAAGCGAAGTTCCTTACTTAGGACATCAAGTCTCTAGCCGCGGTTTGTAAAAAATCCGAAGAATTTGGATGATCTGATCGATTCGCCTTTTCCTGGCACTTTGCGTGCTATGCAATCGTTTTTGGGGAGTCTGAATTACTATCGCAGATTTATTGAAGACTTCGCGATCTATGCTGCAGTACTCTACGAGTTACGAGAAACAGACTATCAAGAATTAAAAGGGTCGATCATCGAACAATGAGAGTCCGGATAGTGAAGATGGCCGATTGATCAGGGCGAGAGTGGCATTCAGTATGCTGAAGGCGAAGATCGCGTCAGCCCCAACCCTACGCCATTTCGATCAAGCCAAAACACCGGTGATCGTGGTTTATGCTAGCAAGTGGGCAGTGTCTGCCGCGCTAGTACAAGAGCATGATGATGTAACAGGGTTACATTCGAGTCACATTTTGTTGGTGGTGTACGTGAGTACACTACGGTTGGGGTCAGTATTGACCGGTTCGAAGGGTTTTGAACCACTGGTTATTTTAACCAATCAGGGAAGGAGCCCTTGGGGGTGGCGTGTCAGCCATCCACGTGTCGGTACACAGGTGGTGTACACTACATTTTAGCTAGGTACGAATTTGGTATGTTCTACTTAGTATTACATATAGTTTACATTAGTTTAAATTAATTTAGACTAATTACATACTAAATATATTCAGTTTACATTTCACTCTATTATCTACAGACGCACGACCTCGACCGGTCGCGCGTGTATTGAGTGCCGTAGCCTAAAGGGAGACCTCCCTTTATCTACACCCTTAGTAGGGGAGCTTTGCTGTTAAGGCTATTAAGTAAACCAAACCGGGAATCTTGGCCCCGAGTAGGAGAGCTCTCTTCTACTAGGCCTTTATAAGGGCGTATCGGCTAAGTAGCGGCGAACGCCGCTTTAAGGAAAATTATTCCTCTGTGCGCTAGCCGCACCGTACGTATACGCACCGGCTACATCTGGTAGCACTTGTAGTCAATCCAACACCTGTGTTGGTATACTAAGGCATCCTCTGCAAGGGATGAATCAGGACGATTGGGATAGGTTGACACTCGTCCAGCAGGAAGCCTTTAACAGGCGGTTATCCTTGACGGGTGACGAAGGCATGCAGCTCCTAGTGGAGCAGGGCCTTGAGGCCGTAAAGGAAAGGGTCAATGCCCTCACCGCTGATGAAGCGAGTTTAGGTGGAGGTCGTTCCACGGGGGTGCGTCCCCCATTGTCCTTTAAGATAAACGAATTCACCAGGGAGAAAGGTGATAACCTTTACGTGTGGTTGCGAGAGGTCGAAACGGCCTTCGCCACAGCGATGTGATCGCTGATCACTTGCAAGTGGGACTTGCACTGACCCATATTACGGGTAAAGCCCGTGCATGGGCGTTTACGTGTTCGGATTCGGTCACGAACGTGTTCCATACCTGGGAGGTCCTTAAGCAGAAGCTTATGGAAATGTACGAAACGCCTGATCTGGTTTTCCAGAATCAGCTGGCGTTTCTAAGGTGCCGTCAGGGCACTAGGGACTTGGAAACATATATCCAAGAACTTAAGACCCTGTTGGCAGGGATGTACGCGAAAGGGTATTCGGACGATGTGTTCTCATTGTCGCTGTCAGCTATGACATCCCCGTTTTTATGGGAGGCCTAAGAGAAGGGCCAGCACGTTCGGAGCTCTTCCGATGCCGACCCCATCCCTGGGGGAGGCGTTCAAGATGGCGTTCAACACCGAGAGGAACTTTCGTTCCTCTAAGGTGGGCCGGAACCCATGGACCTGAGTCAGGTCGAAGCGGAAGAGAAAGCTTCCGCTAAGAGTCAATCTGACTCTTTTTCGCAGATCTTCGAGGCAGAGATCCTTGCAATGTTGCAGCGGCATGGGCCGCTGAGATGCTTCCTGTGTGGGAGCACGGATCATCTGCGGAACAGATGTCCGCGGAACCCCCAGCGAGATACTCGCTTTAAGGGGCTAAGGGCTGGGAAAAAGCCCTTCCCCAAGACATCGGGAAACGACGGCTCCCAGTAGGTGCGGGGCGCCCTACTGGGGGATCCCTCAGTGCTTTTAAGCCCCAGGATAGGGGACGACAGCACAAAGCCCCGAGGGAAACGGTGCTTCCTAGCACCGAGTTAGTGTACCAGCCAGGTTTGCTGGCAGTCCTTGCGGACGTGAAAGACTTTGATAAGCCTTGGAGAGTCTTGATAGACTCTGGAGCGTCTGAAAATTATGTCAGACTAGCTTCTGTTGTGAAGAGTCGGCTGTATGCCGAGGCCCTAGAGGCACGTTCTCGTGACGCTGTCACGGTCCGTCTAGCGACGGGCGTACAGGTTTCTGTACCCAAGATCTCGATTGACCTTAAGCTGAAGTTTGCAGACTTCGATAGCTTAGAACGTTGCCTACGCCTGGATTTGGACTCGAGGTATGACCTCATTCTGGGAATGAAGTGGCTAGAACGCCACGAGCCAAGGATAGACTGGAAGTCTAAGTCCATTGGCTCAACGCACCCGCGGTCGGGTGAAACATTGGCGAGTCATGAACCTACCTTTTCTCGATCGCAAAAGCGATTCTGGCGTGAGATGCCAGAGATTGGGATGTCTGAGATGATCAGTCCAAATGACGTTAAGATAGAGTTCCTTAACGAGGGGATTCGGTTAATCCCCACGCAGTTAACGGTGAGACTGGTGAGTTGACAGTGGCAGAGGTGGATTCCTCTGAGGCGACTCCAGTGGTAGGGGTAGAGACCCCTGTGGTTAAGCGCGAGGCGCTTCCAAGCGAAGAGACCCGAAGTTCGTCTCTTTCGCACGTCGTAAATGATTCCAACTACAAAGTTGTAGATGAGACCGGCGAGTCACCGGTGGTAGAGGTAGAGACCTCTGTGGATAGGCGCGAGGCGCTTCCAATAGATGGGGAAATTGACTCCCCCCCCATCTGGGTCTCGGGATGAGTCCCGAGGTCAGTAGTCAGCAGTCCTATCGGATGCTGAATAGTGTGACAGGTGTTGTCACAGAAGGCGTAAGCATGGAACGGTTGCCTGGGGTAGGCTAACTGTTGTCGTGGGAGGAGAAGTCCTTCAACGAGTTTGGAACTGCTTTGAGAGCAGGTGAAATCGACGAGGTCGTCGTGTTGCGTCCGGAAGAGGAGTTGAACTCCTCATCCACGATGGACGAGCCAGTTTTGGTGAAAACCAAACAGGCATTGAATGCCCGAAGAGGCCTCAAGATCCTTGCGGATCCTGTGGACCCTTACGATTCCTTACTGAAGGAATTTGGAGATGTCATTAGTGACAACCCACCGATGGGGTTACCACCGGATCGGGGAGTCCGACATGAAATTGATTTGGTTCCTGGAACCAAATACTGCGTCACGAGGCAGTGGCCTCTCCCCAAGGAGCAATGCGACGTCATCGACGCATTCTTCAAGGGGAAAGAAAAGGCAGGGATGGTACGGGAGAGCAAGTCTCCCCACTCATCTCCCACTTTTTGTGTTCGTTAACCGAACGGAAAGTGGCGCATTGTGCATGCGTACAATAAGCTGAATGCAGCGGCTGTACCCATGCAGACTCCGATTCCTCGGAAGGAAGTCCTCCAGAACAATATGGCGGGCTGTACTTTGTACAGTACCTTAGATCTGGTGCACGGGTATTATCAGGTGCTCATGCAAGCGTCCGATATTCCTATTACAGCGGTCAGCACGCCTAGCGGCATGCTGTGGGAGTGGCTTGTTATTCCACAAGGGCTTTCAAATGCACCAGCGACTTTCAATCGCTTGGTGACTCAACTCTTCCGCCCTCATAGAAAGTATGCTCAGACGTACTTCGACGATATATTCGTTCATAGTCGTGCGGAAGGCGACTCGTCTGATGTTCAGACGCATCTGATACACCCTTGATCTGTGTTCGAATGTATGCGAGAGCATAAGTTATATGCTAACGCATCCAAATATATCTTTGGTGCTGAGGAAATTCCTTTCCTCGGATGCTTCATTGGTAAGGATGGAGTGCGGGCGGATCCCGCGAACATGAAAGCCATTGTGGAGTGGCCTTCGCCTGTAAATCTTAGAGATTTACGGAATTAACTTGGATTAGCCAATTATCTCCACAAATGCAGCGAGAACTACGCTGAAATGGCGAAGCCATTGACGGACCTTCTTAAGAAGGATGTTGACTGGTGTTGGGAAACCAAACACCAAAACGCTTTTGAAGCGGTTAAAGGGAGCTTGTTAATAGCTCCCCTTCTTGTTCTCCCAGACTATGGGAAACCTTTTAGCGTCGTTTGCGACGCCTCCGATTTCGCAATCGGATGTGCTTTGTTACAAGCAGACGACGCGGGACGAGAACGCGTGATTGCGTTTGAGTCGAGGCAGCTTAAAGCTGCGGAACGGAATTATTCCGTTCATGACAAGGAGATACTTGCAATGAAGTATGCTCTTGTCAAATTTAGGGTTCACCTACTCGGCGCAAAGCCGCTCGTGGTTTATACTTACCACGCGTCCTTACGGACAGCGACAAAGTCGCCTCATCTATCGCAACGGATGGCCCGTTGGCTCTCCTTCTTTGCGGAGTACAACTTTGAGGTTAAGTATAAACCTGGCAATCAGAACGTGCTTGCAGACGCGTTGTCGCGTCGTCCCGATTACGAGCTCGCTCACGCGACATTCGTCACCTCGTCTGTGCTGGATCTCATACGCCAGGCGTATGAGAAAGACCCACAGTGTACGGCGCTTATCAGCGCGTTGGGTGGAAAGGGACTTGGCTCGTCTGAGCCAACCCTGTCAAGTCGAGCTAGAGCTCGTTACAGGTACTGTGACGGTCTGCTATTTTATAGCACGAGCGCGGAGGACACTCCGCGGGTGGTAGTTCCTCATGATGAGGAACTGAAGTATAGAGTCCTCTTTGAGGCACATGACGCCCCTACCGGGGGTCATTTAGGTCGGGATAAGACCTACAGCGCTTTAAGCGCTTTGTATTGGTGGCCCAACATGTATAAGTGGGTCGGTGCGTATATGCGCACCTGTGAGACGTGTCAGAGGGTTAAACCCTCTGCAAGTTCAGCTGCGCCTTTGGCGAGCTTGTCGGTTCCAACGGAGTGTTGGAAATTCATCAGTATGGATTTTATCTTCGGTTTTTCGAAGATAAGGCCGGGAACACCGGCATGTTGGTCTTTGTAGACCGTTTGAGAAAGATGGCTCACCTGGCGGCGGTGCCAGAGTCCATTGATGGACAAGGAACAGCGAAAGTGTTCCTAGACCGCGTCTTTCGACAGTATGGTCTACCCGATATCGTTGTGTCGGATCGGGATCCCCGTTTTACGGGACAATTCTGGGGAGCGTTGTTTAAGTTGCTAGGCACTAAGATCCTCATGTCCACTGCGGATCATCCGCAGACGGACGGTCAGACGGAACGCGTTAATAGCGTTGTTGAGGATATTCTCCGGAGCTTATGTCCGGATTCTCCAAAGGATTGGAGTGAGATGCTTCCGATGGTCGAATTTGCTATAAACAGTTCGGTCCATGCATCTACGGGGCTTACCCCGTTTTACGTGAACGGATTAATGAATCCGAGGGTTCCGTTGACGCCACGCGTGTATGGACCAGGGCTTTGAGGGGGTAGGATTCCCCGATGTCAGCCTTGTATCTGTGCGAAAGCACATCGATAAGTTTTTATCGACGCGCCTTAGTGTCTTACAACACGTCTGCGATGCCATGGCGGAAAGCCAAGACAAGCAGAAGGAGAAAGCTGACCGCAAGAGGCGGCGTAACGAAAAGGTGTACAAAGCAGGAGAAAGTGTTTTATTAAACGCTAAAAATCTTCCTACACATGCGGTTTCCAACGTGTTGAGGAATAAACCGCGCCCCAGGTTTGTGGGCCCCTTTAAGGTATTAGCCCGAAAGGGCTTGTCGTATACCTTAGACATCCCGAAGGCGATGAACCTTAGACATCCCGAAGGCGATGCGTACGCATACAACCTTCTATGTGGATATGCTTAAGCCATAACAGAACCCGGAGGCGTGTCCCCTCTTGGAGGAGGGTGAGAAGTTGGATACCCGAAAGGCACAACAGGTCGGAACATCTCCGACAGGGTGGAAATACGACCCTGAAGCTCCGCAAAGAGAGACTCGAGGGAGGAAAGCCGCCCCTCGATTTGTTCATTCGCACTCCCTTCGTTGCGGAGTCCCTCCTGGTCATCTTGGATGCGACGGCTGTGCCGATCACAGCGCTCGTGGAGCTCACGTCGCAATAGCGCGACCCCCTCCTCCAGTTCTCTATACGGAGGGTACTCCACATTACCATGTGGAACGCCTGATGGCACGACTCCATCACCGGGGTGAGACCCAGTACCTGGTGAAGTGGAAAGGGTATCCACATTCCCAGAGCTCGTGGGAATCCGAGACTCCCCTGCGGCAGGATTGCCGTGATGTCGTTGACGCTTTCGAGCAAGATAATCCCACTGAGAGTCAACGACCAAAGGGGCCGAAGAAGCCCCTTCACTCCCAGTAGCTGGGAGTTTGCCGGAAGCAGATGCGGTGCTTGCATTGCTCTCCGGCACCACATCGAGAGCAGGGTGCGTGTAGTAAGAGATAGGTAATTGCCATTGCGCTTTGGCCTGGGCATAGGCCAAGCACAACGCCCTCTCTACCCGAACGTCGGGTTCGGAAAAGCTGTTGTACAGCGCATCAAAGTTGGGGAGGCGCTTCTCCTCTTCCGCCCAAGTGCGGAATATCTGTTCTGCGTCCTCGACGCTTTCGTCCCGTAAGAGAACAAAGGAAATCTCGTGGAGTATATCCACGAGGGCAGCGCCTGTCTGTTTCCCGAGGCGCGTCCGGTAGGACTTAACAGTAAACTGCTTCGGCGTTAGCAGTCTGGACCGGAGTTGTTTCCGGCGCGCAATTTCACGCGGCAGTATAGCCGCTGGACCAGGGTATAGGAGGATAAACCCCTCTTGACCGCGTTCTTAGCCCTCTTTTGAGGGTCACGAGGTCCCTTTCGTTCCCGTACGGCACGTCGGGCCTCATGAACCGAGGCCGGTTCATTGGTGATGGTCGCCTGCGGCGACGCGGATGCATCACCCCTAGTGGGTAAAGGTGACGCACGATTTAGTGCGTTTTCCCCACGTGTGGGGAATGGGTTGGATGACCGACAGCGCCGTTCGGCGCTGTCGGAGTGGTCAGCCGTTGGGTAGATCTCCCAAGGGCATCCACTTCCGAGTTATCGGAATAGTTTTCTTCCATAGCACCACTGAAGGTGCTCATGGTCAGACAGAGGTTCTGGCAGTTGGAGTTCTCCACTAAAATTTTATTTATTGCGTAAGCAATAGTCTTGATGGGGGTGAATGTAACAGGGCTACATTCGAGTCACATTTAGTTGGTGGTGTACGTGAGTACACTACGGTTGGGGTCAGTATTGACCGGCTCGAAGGGTTTTGAACCATTGGCTATTTTAACCAATCAGGGTAGGAGCCCTTGGGGGGTGGAGTGTCAGCCGTCCACGTGTCGGTACACAGGTGGTGTAGACTACATTTTAGCTAGGTACGAATTTGGTATGTTCTACTTAGTATTACATATGGTTTACATTAGTTTAAATTAATTTAGACTAATTATATATTAAACATACATTCCGTTTACATTTTCACTCAACAACTGCAGACGCACGACCTCGACCGGTCGTGCGTGTAGTGAGTGCCGTAGCCTAAAGTGATCCCTCCCTTTATCTACACCCTTAGTTAGGGAGCCTTGCCTTTAAGGCAGTAGCGAAGGCTACTAGTAAACCAAACCGAGAATCTTGGCCCCGAGTAAGAGAGGTCTCTCCTACTATGCCCTTTATAAGGGCGTATCGGCTTAAGAGCGGCGAACGCCGCTTTAAGGAAAGTCTTCCTCTGTGCGCTAGCCGCACCGTGCGTGTACGCACCCGGCTACATGCGCCCCTGCGTTCTTATGTCCGTGCGAAGGTCAACGCTCTCGAGTCCAAACTAAAAGCTTCTGAGGTTACCATAGATGACCAACGCGCCCAAATACGCGATCTGGAAGGCGGTCGCGATCGAGATCATTATGTGCTGTCGTTCCAGGAGGAGACCCTCGCTGATCAGACACAAGAAATCTCGCGCCTCGAGGCGCTCCCAGATCAAGTGATGATTGGTCAACTCCGACACCGCTTGGACGTGCTACAAAAGAAGTACGATCAAGCCGCCGCCAAGAACAATCGCCTTATCGAGAAGGCGATCAGGTTCAACTCCAAGGCTGAGAAACGCAAGAAACAACGCGATAGCATCCTGGAGGAAAATGAAACCAATCTTTGGCGAATGGATGAACACGTTGCTGCCCTGGCCCTGGTTGACGAGCTACGTGATCGTGTCGATGAGGCGTCAGCCAGCAAGGCCGAGCTGAAGAGTCTGCGTGCCGATAAGTCCAAGTTGAGGACGGTACTTTCGACGACACGGCACCGCTTCAATCATGTGTCGACAGATCTTTTTTTTAACGTACTGCGTGACGAGTTGCGACATGCTTTGGATGAAGTCGCGCAATTGCGTTTGCAGCACTCGCACGCCTATCCGTGTTGGCTGGTACGGCGCTGCAGATGCAGATCTCCCCGGTTTCCGGCACCTCTTGTGCTGGTTCCGATCAAGCTCCGAGTTCATCTACTGATCCCCAAGGTTATTCGCCAACAGTTTCCTCCATTGTGCCCGCCCCTTCACTCAAGAGACGCTCTCAACGCTCGCAATCCACATCTCGGTCCAAGCGGCAGCGTCAGGTCCTTCTTACTCAACGCCGAAGAACCGCCTTGATCAGCCCACACATTCCATCAAATCCCACGATCAGCGAGCTCGAGAACGAATCTTCGCCTGATCAAGACTCTGCTGGGTTCCTCTTCCCTCGCACGGGTGCGTACAAGTCGCTGATCTTGGTGCCTGATGATGCAGTAGATGCATACATCTTGCCGTGGACCCTGATTCAACTTGGCGGCTTTGATCTGGGCAACATCTCGGTAAAATGGTCTTCGACGACTTGGCGCGCCCCAAGGGATGGTTGTTTCCACTTGCCACGAGCTCCCCTTCGACTGATCAGTGGTGCGCTCACTTGACCACCCAGTCGGAAGTAGAAGTGCTATAATCTCGACGTCCCTGGGAATTCTTCAAGTGCATGCTGCCACCCGTCTCTTTCCGCTCAGTCGGCTGGTTTGCTGGCTTTGAAGCGAAGTACCATACGTTCCTGGAACACCATGCGCTGGAGATCTGGGAGTCAACTCACTACCTCTCCATAGATAAAGGCCTCAGAAAGCGCGACTCCTTCTTCCGTGAATATTACCAAAGTCGACGTCAGCGTAGAAGTCGCGCCGGGGCGTTGTGGAAGAAGGTCGTGGAGTTTGTCTTGCAGGGCATGATCAGCGGGGTGTGCGATCTCGATATTTTATTGGACCCGGATCTGACACTGCGTCCGGAATCGCCCCCTGAAGTTTTCTCCAGCTGATGGTGGATCATGGTACCCAGGGTACCTATCAGATCAACCACCTCGGACCCTGAAGGATGCGCTGCGCGAACTCGTCGCTTATGAACCCTGGCGGATACATTATCGTCTTTCTGTTGAGGATCATCCTCGACATCATATCCATCGTCTTTGTCGTAAGTTCTATGGGTCAGGCTAGCTGGCTGATCACTTCTTCTTTAATCAATAAACACTCTTGATCATACCATTTCCAGCTGTTGCTTCGTCACTTTTCATGCATAACAAAAATCGGTCTTCCATCGGCTCATCTGCCGTCGCTCCATCACCATATCTCGCAATATCCATCGTAAATTCACCACTTCAAGTAAATTGTCACCTCTCCATTTTTCGTGAGTTTCGTTAATCAACCTTCTCCAATCAAGGGTTCGTCAATCATAAATTCATAGTCAGTTCGTTGATCATCCGTTAGCTGGACTCTTCGTCCACCTTCATCACATCAAACCGATGCCTGTTGATCATCTTCCTTTCGAAGTCCTTGATCAGAGCATCACAGTTCAGATATGCCTCGTCTACCCATGACGGCTCGTCATAACCCTTCCAGTAGACTTGATATTCGCGTAACGTTCTGCCATACCTAGTCTTTCGACCAGATCGGACATCGGTGACACGATCAACTTCAAATTCTTCTGGATATAGGGTCCTTTCCCAGCTGTATTCGGGTATCAAGCTTCATCGAAATCAAAACGATCTTCTACCCCAGCTGCTAGCACAGTAGTGGGTCGATCTGGAAATTACTTCACCAATTTTAACTTGGGTAGGTGTACCACTGAGAATATGCGATAGTCGGTGCCAGCCGTAATCAATCTTGCAGCATGATCACCGATCACCTCATAGACTCTGAAGGGTCCATGCCACATATGCGCCAGTTTCTTCGCGAACACTTCTTTCACCCGATCGAAGTATAACCAAACCCTCGATCCGGCTTCGATCTTGTGCGGTGTCACCTGATCATTATGCTTTCCGCTCGATCATCCACTGCTTGGTTTAATCGAGTGCCCACTTGATCACGGGCGTAACGGTACACCGTCCATCGGATTTAGTCTAAATGCCGAATTAGACTGGATTGCAAAATAGTCTGGTCCAGAGTATTTGTTGTGAGGAAGCTCGCCAACCTACGATCCATACTAATTTCTGTGAAGTCATTTCTTCAAAATAGTGTGGATTCCACAATTACTCTCGTCCAAACTAATAACGGACATTTGTCAGCGAACCATGCTGGTCTGTCAGAAAAATCTATTATTACATGTACTCTCTTCTTCATATATAATATGTATGTGCAAAGGAAGGATAAAACCAGACCATTACTATTCCTACTTAAACTCTCGTGGAGGAAGCGCAATGAATAAATTAGTATTGACCAGAGTAATTATGAACTGTATGAATAAATTAGTACTGACCAGAGTAATTATGAACTGACTAATTTGGTCTGGACCATTCTAAATTAAAACTCACGTTAATAGTATGGATTCACAAATAGTCTGGTCCAGGTTAATAGCTGTGACCAATCATTGAAAAGGGACTTCAGTTTTACTCTGGTCCAGACTAAATCCGATGATCAGTGTAGTCTTTCTGAAGCCTATATCTCCACCGACGAGCATCACGGTCTTTACGCCGAATTCCACCAAGTTGCAATGTTGATTCCAACGATGATCGCGGATCCCACCCATACGCTAAATAAAATGGTGTTTCTCCACGAATGCGATCAGGGGTCGAGTTTAGCGCGAATACCAGTCACTATGCATACGAGCTCGAGTCCTTCTGACCGACGTCTGATACATACATATTGATTTACCGGGTGATCGTTTGCACCGTTTATCGGCCTTGCCGTTTGCTTGTGGACGGTATGCCATATGGCACTCTGTCGTTGTCCCACGATTTTGTTGAACGCACGAAATACTTCGGACATAAAACCGGGTTCTCGATCATGCATCATGCCTAATCACCTCACTAGCTCCAAATCGTCGAAGTACACATTCTTCGTAATTTTCAGCGACTTTCTGAGCTGTACGAGATCCAGCTTTCGCGATTACCATACCCGTGAACAGATCAATCCAGATCATCAGTTCATTATGCCCATCAGTTGAGCGAGGTAACGACGGGATATGATCCATAGCTATCACTTGAAATGGGTACGTAGCTTCAATGTTTCTAGGTGACATACCCTTGATCATAGGTTGGCCCTTACCCGTCTCACAATCTGCGCATTGCCCAACAAATCGTTGCACGCTGCGAAATAGACCACGCCACTGAAAATATCGTCTGATCCGCTGATATGTACGTCCTATACCCTGGTGTCCTCCTTCCAAACTCACATGGTAATGGTGGAGGACATCCGCATGTAGGGTCTCAGGTAAGACCAGCTTAATCAAAGAGTGTCGATCATCACGATAATCTTGATTACAGCTGGCTTTTTCTTTAGCCATATTTCCACAGTAGATCAACAACCCTTTATCATCGACATCATAGTTGTCAGCGATTTTCGCACAGTCTTTCACCTCGTCTGCGCTCAATTGTGAGACGTTACCATGCAAGTAACATCGCAAACCACAAATCAATTTTTCTTCGTCGTGCGCCTTTTTAACACGTTCCACCCTCATCCCTTCTATGTACACTTCGGGCCACGTTGACGGTTGCGTTCGACGAAGGTTACGTGATCGCGTCGTCACCAGGACTTGCGGGAGAGTGGGATCTTCCTTCCAAGTAATCACTTCAGATAGTCTGTTTAGATCAACCAGTTCTTCCAGCTGGTGTTCATCAACAATCTCACATCGCGTTTCATCCCGCATGGCCGTAGTGGTGATATGATCGTCACTCTTGTTCCACTCCTTTTTAACGTGCAGCAGATCGTGATCAGGCCATTCGCGAAGGAGTTTTAACGCACGCTGCTGCAACACTTGCAATCGCGGTGCTTTGCACTCTATTTCGCCACGCATTTGCCTGGTCACTAAGTTCGAGTCTCCACACACGATCACCCTTCCTTTGGGATATTGCGACAATATATTCAAACTCAGAAGCAATCCATGATACTCGGCTTCATTCACCGTGATGTTGGGTGCATGATCAGCAACCGCGATCATGATCTTCCACTCCGGTAATTTCCACACAATAGCACCAAACGCTCCCACACACCGCTTAACACTAGCCGATCCATCGAAACGGATCACATATAGATCTTCGCCTTTCTCAACCGTGGGAGGTGGTACTTCAATCATCTGCCGAGGTTGCTTTTTCGGTGCGATCTCGATCAGGGCTTCATCAGTTTAGGTGCGAGGGGTGATACTTGCGGCTAACGACCCTAGTACCTCCTCTTCTCCATGCACACATTTCTTGATCTCCAAGTCCCATTGTGACAAGATCGCAGCCCATCTGCCCAATCGTCCGTCTAGCCCGTTGGATGTTAATAACCATTTCAACGTGTGGATCGACGTAACAGGACAGTGATCGTCTTTCCGACCAGCATTGTGAAATAAACGTCCAAAATTTGCAGAAGATCCAGATCTTCCTTTTCGACGGGGATGTAATTCAGCTCACCGCTCTTCAGTGTCCGGCTCGCAAATGCGACGGGGCAATATACTTGATCATTGTAGCCGGTGCGAATACGCACGGTGCGGCTAGCGCACAGAGGAAGACTTTTCCTTAAAGCGGCGTTCGCCGCTACTTAGCCGATACGCCCTTATAAAGGGCTTAGTAGGAGAGAGCTCTCCTACTCGGGGCCAAGATTCCCGGTTTGGTTTACTAGTAGCCTTCGCTACTGCCTTAACGGCAAGGCTCCCTTACCAAGGGTATAGCTAAAGGGAGGGCTCCCTTTAGGATACGGCACTCACTACACGCACGACAGGTCGAGGTCGTGCGTCTGCAATTGTTGAGTGAAAATGTTAACTGAATGTATGTTTAATATATAATTAGTCTAAATTAATTTAAACTAATGTAAACTATATATAATACTAAGTAGAACATACCAAATTCGTACCTAGCTAAAATATAGTGTACACCACCTGTGTACCGACACGTGTATGGCTGACACGCCACTCCCCAAGGGCTCCTGCCCTGATTGGTTAAAATAACCAATGGTTCAAAATCCTTCGAACCGGTCAATACTGACCCCAACCGTAGTGTACTCACGTACACCACCAACTAAATGTGACTCGAATGTAACCCTGTTACAGCGCAAGCTGCTCGTGGAACCGCTTGATCTCATCATCGCGATCAGAAACTTGACGGACAGTACGTGCGAGATGCTGCCGAAGCTCGGGGACGGTGTCCTCGAGTACTGAGAGATAGTTAGTCAACCCGACGACCTCCTCCTCTCGCGCGCGGAGCGTCTCCTCCCGTGCATACGCTTGATTAATTACCGCGATTATATCGTCTGCGGTGGGCCGATTGAGGGATGAAGCGCTGTTTGTGATCGCTCGCATGGTTGATGTGTCGAAGGGAATGTGGAAATTATTGATCATGAGGACCTGATCGATGATGCCACGGTTGATGAGTGGTAACAGCCTGATGGATTGCGACTTGATCGATGGGAGAAAGGGCTAATTGATGGGTCTTGAATGCCTAATCAACGACGTCATAATTGATGGGTGCTGACTAAATGATCAACGATGGCATGATCAATGGGTGCAACGGTATGATTGACGATGACATGATTGATGGGTGGTAACGGCATGGTCGACCCCCGCCCCAACCGCTGTCCGGCTGGGACGAGGTTCAGGGGCAGCTGTGGTGAAGTGTACAGTAGATTTTGGGTACAACTGTGGGTACAACTTTGAGTACCATTGTGGTGAACATGGACGGGTCATCGGATAAGAAGCGTCATTAGGTACGGGTACCTAGCGATGGACGACTGAGAAATCAGGTCGACCGGTCGACGGGGCACATTGGAATGCGTAGTTTTGATTGGTTGATATTAGGTAATTGGTAGATTTTAGGATATAAGCTGTAATAAGTTCTCCTTTTGCGTCCGATCGATAAGATCAACCACAGGGACGGTACCTAGCGCCTCCCTCTATTTTACACGCACCTCTACGTCCCGAGCGGAGCACCTAGTGCATTTTTTGGCCCACCGGTAGACGTAGAGTTCTTGAGAACTCAGCTTCAACTCCGTCCAGAAACAAAACCCTTTACTGAAGAATAGCCGCTGACACAGCGGCTCTTCTTCAGTAAAGGGTTTTGTTTTTTGGGAAAGTGATCGAGCAGTGCGCTGTCACCTCTTCTCCCGTTGGTCCACGTCTGGCCCCTAGTAGTTCGGCTGCTCTAAGTTCCCCACGGGAACTCTAGGTGGATTTTTTGTGTGGAATTCCCCCTCTCTTAGATCTAAGCTAAGCATACATAGTATATTGTGTGTTCTATTAGCGGACTAGACTTAAGAGGCTCGGCGATCAAGTGGTGAAGATTTCCGCCACCTGATCAAGTACCCCCTTCGCTAATCATCCCCTGATCATCGATCTGTAACCTGCGCCCTGCGATCATCAACTCGTAATCGCTCCAATTCGTGCAGAATCAACTAAATCGGTCAGCGGTCTGCGATTATTGACTATTGAGCTTGATCATCCCTGATCATCGATCACCGACCTTGACCAACCCCTGATCATCAATCGGCGGTCTTGATCATCGGATTTTCGCACCTGATCACGCCTGATGAAGCCTGATCACACCTGATTGCACCTGATCGACACACCGGTCGATTCGCTACGAATTCATCTCGATCTTGCATCGGAACCTCGCGGATCTACGTCCCAGTCACCTGAAGAGCGAAACACGCCCAAGTCGTCGGGTACACAAGGTGAGCAAGAACACAAGCAGTCACAGGACAACCGGAGGACCCCCTTCGTTAGTCGGCAGTCCGTGCGCCGTGGTAACGTCTGATCGAACTTCAACAGTTCTGATCAGCCGCTCCACCACATCTTTGTATGCATTCCAATCTCACAGAATGGTTCCTTCAATCCAACGGCTTCCTTGCCACCCACTGCTGCTGCAACAAATTCAGCCTCCGCAGTAGACAGTAGATAACGCAACCGTACTCTGCTTCTTGCATTATCAACGAATCACAACCTCATTGACGTAAACAACAGCAGCACTGACACTTTTCCCTTATGCGTTCGTCTCGGTGCTTGATGCACAAAAAACGAGATGTCTGGTCGTCAACGAGATATCCAGAACAGGCTTCCAACCAACAACTAAAAACTTTCCACGCTAGGAGAATTTTCACGAGACTTGATAGGTAACAGTTCTTGAAATTTTTGACGCATCCGAACACAGTTATCCTTGCCGGATTCACCTTTCTCAAACCATGTGACATGAGAAACTTATCGATAGTTTCTTGTTGTTCCATCTTGAAACCGTCTTTAGCTTCCGCAATTCTAATTCCCAAAAACATCTCGACGGTTCCCAAATCCTTCAATTCGAGAACTTCCATGTCTTTAAAGAAACTATCGACTATTTCAATCGTAGTCAAAGTAGCAAAAGGACATCAGAGTACGCAACAACCATAACAGTGTCATTTTCCAATCTTTTCACGAAAAAACAGGTGTCCGTCCGTAACACACTGCGTGGAGTTCATTCCTTCTAACGTTTCAAAAAGCAGCTCGTGCCAAAGTCTTTCAGCTTCCTTTAATTCATATAGATTCTTTTGCAACCGATGTGCCAATTCATCACTTGAATTAACACCAAATACTGCGAGGATGTCCGGTGTAATCTCCATACTCTGTGGCACCTTTAGATGTATATCATATCTCCCTTCGGTTTTGCTTTTGGGTGGGCGCTGGCACATCACCTTGCCGCGCTAGCACACTCCAATTCGATACAATGCAAGGATTCTTTTCACGTTGTTTATTTCCATAACAGTTGAAAACGCGAAAAAAAATCATGCCCATATACTTGCTTGTCGCCTCTCGCAACCAATCGTGCCTTGTATATCTTGACAGTTCCAACAAAGCGCAACTTGGTTACCCATTTGTACGGCAGAGCTATCGCATCTCTACCAACCGCCACGTTCCAGATCCTCAAGGGACTTCAATTCGGCTTGTTAACATAACCAAATGCCATGTTTCCAGATCTCAAGACACTCCAATTCAGCTTGTTCAGCCAACTTCTACACATACGAATTTCTGCTTTCATGGACGACTTCGGATCTGGGATCGCCACACGTAAACCTCTTCCAAAATTATATTCTCGCACACTGCATATGCGAAAAGTGCACTTCCATCGTTTTCTCGTTTTTTAATTTAGTTTCCACCCTTGGTTGCCCAGAATCTTCACTCGATACACCTTGTTTTTCGTATTCTTGTTTCTTCTTGGAATTTTGGAAAGCAAGCGATTTTAGGATATTTCTCTTTTTTCGTCCCGACCTCCCAGAACGTTCATCGGTTTTTGAAATTCCACTCCCATTCGAAACTTCTTCAGACTTGGAAATTCCCTGGGATCGGTGCGTCTTGCTTCGACTTACAGCAAGCTGCTTTAGCTACTCCTCAACTTTACTTTCGAGGTTCTTCGAAATACCGTTAGTAGCCTATTTGTCTGGCGTTTCGATGTCGCTGATATAGCGAGCGACAGTGACCACCTTTTCCTTGACTTGGAGTACTTTGTACCCGTTCGTCTCGTCTCTTTTCCCCAAAATTAAGGCACGCTCCGCATACTTTACAAAGGTCTTTTTTTTCAGATCCCTCCAAGCCACGAAGACTGAGCCGAAAACAACAATTTCCATAAGTGACGGTCTTTTGCCAGTCAACATCTCGTATCGTGACAGGTTTCCAGGGTTGGCACGCGTTGGAGGGGTTAAGTATATAAAAGTCATACTCAGCCGCCCCCAAAAATACATCAACAGTATTCCAGAGCCAAAGATGATTAATCGGACCATATTCAAAATGTTCCGATCCATTCTATAGGATTTTCCATTTGAGGCTGTATTTCCATCCTCCGTGACCTGTCTCCGTACCTCGATTTGTTTACAGAACAAATCGACATTCCGGGTACTCTCCACCTCCATCTGTTCGTAATACATGGAGTCGACATTCAAATCATTTAAAAGCACGTTAGAAAATTCTCGAATATTATCTCTGCTCGATCTTTATACGAGCAGCGAAAACTCGCACATAATTCGAAGAATAATCCCCAAAAGCGATGAGATATCGGTTACCTCGCCTATCGCGCGGTGCGATCGGACCTTTAAGGTCACTGCAGATCCCCCCACCAACTTTATCGATAAACATTTTTTTCTAGATCTTTCTTTGGTTGATTTTTCCGGGTCCCTTTTCCCTCCGTACAGGTCAGACGATTCGGTCGACTGTTGTCTGTCAAGACCATGTCTGACTTGGGGTCTTTAAGCACTTTTTTAACTGTACCCTATTACAAATGCCCAAAGCTGACGTGGAAATGATAGGCTAATCTCTCTTGAACGTCATTTCACGCACTCTATTTATTAATATACAGCAGCACGCTGGAAAACGGTTTAGAGCACTCGCTCAACCTTTCCGGTAACAAACTTGCAACGAAAATAGAACCACAAATTTCAATTGGAAACTTAACTTCATTTTTCCATTTAATAACCAAACAATAACCACTGTCTCCTATCGTGCATTTCCCCTTTAACTTGAGAAGCGGGAATGAGATTCTTGGCAAATTTCGGGAAGAAATACACTTCAGACTATTCTATAATTGGGGATTCATCTCCAGGTGTACGCAGCGTTATCTTTCCAACTTAGAGACAGAAAGCGTGCCATCATCTGGGAACGTGAATTCATCACTCGGTCTAAAATAGACCGCTTCTTCCAACAGACTTTCGTCACAGACAAGGTGTCTGATAGCAACACTGTCAATGATCCATAAATTTTTGAGTGAAATATCACACGCAATCGGTCTGGCCAAGGACTTTTATAGCACTTTTGGCATGGACAGAGCGACTTTTCGATTCCATGTACCATCGGATTTCTTGGATTTCTTTTCCTAATAGGCATTCCCCCCTTTTGGGGGTAATTCCCGGATTTTCCATATGCTAACAGATATTTTCCGCTGATCGGTATTCATAGCATGTTTTCTTTTAATCAGTTTCAACTACCAAATTCGCGTGCATTTTTCATCTCGAGCTTTCCTCTGAAAACATCGCCAGGAAGTTCGTGCGCCCACGATATCAACTCTTGTGCATAGCACAGATATTGTAGACTCAGCTTCCAAAAAGACGGAGATGTTCTCCGCTGCTGTCGACTGTGAAAAGGTGACGTACAACTGGCCATGAGAGAACACGTCCCTTGTGAGACATATGCCAAGCTTGTGCAGCGTCTGTCCCTGTGACTTGCTTATCGTCATTGCATAGGCCAAGCGCACAGGAAACGGCTAGCGACGGACCGTGTAGGCCAGGCCGGATTGCTCAGTTGTTAGTAAAATGCGCGAGATAAAGTAAACGTACCTACATGATTACCCTTCAAGACTTCAGCCTTAACCACACGTGCGGAACACCGTTGGAAAATGAGGCACATGTCTTTGCAAAGCACGTTGAATTCATCAAGATTCCGCAGGAGCATGATGGTGACCCAATCTTCAGTGCCAGTCGATGCTGCGGCCATACATTCATGTCCAGCCGTCTGTCCAGATTGCGTTTGTACCCTCCTCATCGTTAATTTTGTCGGCGCTGATAAATCCCTGTTCTCCGCCCGGAACCATGTTCAGGACGGCTGTGTTGATCTCGACCACATTGTCATTGCGGGCGGCAAGGATTGCAAGGTGTCAAAAGTAGGCACGTGCGTTCCTTGCGGCATCAGCATCGATACCGTAAATCATATTTTTTCAGTCCTTTCAATGTCTGGTCGTTGATCGCCATGAACTCCTCCCGGGCAATAGGCGTTTGATCCCGTAACAGATTCCGTAGCGGCTCTGGTGGTTGTGCCAATGGTTGTATGTTCGCCTTCTTTCCACGGTCGCATCTCATGGTGAACGTGGGTGTGCAAGGGTTAATCCAGGACCCTTCACGCGCTATTCAATCCAATGGATCGCCCCGCACTTGAGGCATCAAAATTTAGCCAGGTTGATATCACAGCGCAGCGAGGCGGGAATCGCGGGGATATCCTGACGTGCAAATGGGAACTCCGGTTCAGCAGCGCGCAAGTGCTCTTTTAGAAGCTGCTGAGCGCGCTGAGCACGTCTTGCCGCTACCTGAGCTTGGCGTCGTTGTTCTTGTTGTTTTTGCAATTCAATAGCACGTTCTAGAGCAGGAAGATTCCGAGCCAGTCGGTTTCGCCGTGAACGCGGACTCTCTGCTGCGGCGAGAAACTGATTCCCAGTTAGGCTTGGAACAACTTTACTCTTTTTGACTGCTGATTAATAGGAGCCTGCTCTCCTGCTCTCCCGCTGAATTGTACCCGTTGACTGACTTTTAAATAATGTAGAGGGACCCAGTTGTTCCACTCAATGGGAGGAACGATAAAAATCTGTTTTTTCTAGTGATTTTCTTCAGACGAACATTCTTATACAATAGAAGTAGATTTTTCAAAGTATATGACTTCAATTTTCCACGCACGCTTATCATGTCAAACTGTTGACCCTCCACGTTACCCCCGTCTATATCGAAAATGACTAAAATACTAGCAACAATAGCATACATTTCTATATTAAAGTCTGTGTATATACTGTGACTCGACGGTCAACAATTTGATGTTTTAATTATATGAAGTTACTAGTGTAGTACCCGGTCGTGCCAACGGGGCGGAGGGTGTGTATGTTAAAACCATAGAAGCAAATACGTGACCGAGAACGTCACAGGGACGGATAACTTTTAAATACGTAGATGCAAAAGCGCTATTTCTAACCAATTATATACTCGTTAATACTGATCTGTATGTTAATAGTACTACCATGGATTTGTCTTCAACAGAACGATGGTTTTTGAAGCCAAAATTGTATTTGATGTTTTTGTCAGTTTTTTTTTACTTCAATCTAAAAGCGCTATTTATAAAGTCAATTTCAATTAGGTCCGATTTATAGTATAGTTCAAAATCGAATAGGTACGTCCACAAGAATCAGACGGTCTTATACTTTAGAGGTAGATAGAGCAGTATCTACTGTGATTCGACAGTGAACACTTACATTATTATGTTATTTGCCCAACATTTTGCACTAGTTGTGCTCTTAAGGCTGTCTCAACTAATATCTCTGTCTTCTTTGTCGTTGATTCTGAATTCTGGTTCAGAATCTGCTCTTTTCAGGGTTGGAACGATTTGGAATTCGCTGTCTCTCACATCCGTAAACGAAGGCCGAATCACTGGACTCTCAGCGTCCACTGTATTGGCG
The DNA here is from genome assembly GCA_026184515.1 of Peronosclerospora sorghi. Taxonomy (NCBI): domain Eukaryota; phylum Oomycota; class Peronosporomycetes; order Peronosporales; family Peronosporaceae; genus Peronosclerospora; species Peronosclerospora sorghi. The sequence continues at coordinate 16,689,241 of CM047580.1, forward strand.
TCAACGATCTCAAACGTAGCCGCTTTTTCTCGCGATATGAACGGCCGAAGTAATCCATCGCGAATCTGTGCCCCAATAAACCAGCGTCGGTGACGCAAGCTCTGCAATTCTCCCTCCCATCCCAGTTCAAATTGGAACCAGCGCTTAAACTGCATCGTTTTGCGCTTCTTGAGCTTTAATCCAGTCGTACTCGCATACAGCACCTCTCCATGTTTCTCGAAGTCTTCGAACTCCACTCGCACGCAGTTGTATGCTGAGACGCGGACTGTCAATCTCAGCGATGTGGGTTGCTGACGAAAGGCCCAATCTTTCTCACTCGGGTCATCTTGCACCAAGAACAGCTCGTCTCCAAGCCTCTTGGCGAATTTACCACTGTCTTTTAATCGTAAGTAAACTCGTTTCCCTTCGAGAGCTTGCAACTGCTTATTCTTTTCTTTTATAGCGTCTCGGAGACTTTGCAACTGCAGTTCTAGCCGTTCGAGCGCTTGTTTCGACGTAGTTGACGATGTCACGAATGGTGCCTTGGCCCCGGCCTTGGACAGCACTTGCTTGGACCAGACCACACCAGTCGTACACCACAGCGCCACATGCTCACAATTGAGATTCAAAATGCTGAAATGCCCTTGGCCAAGACCTAGGAGAAATTGACAGCGTGCCAGCACGATGGGAGGCGCATCAGCGTGTGCTCGATGTACTTCTCCTAGTAGGGAGCTGGCCTCTGTTACTAGCGACGAGTTGTACTGCACCCGACGCATGTCTGGCAGCGGCCGCCCGTTCAAGAACTCTGTAAGACTTGTGAGCTGAAAACTCGAGTCTGCCTGCGACTCGCGCAGCCCCTTTTTGCGAGACCAGACATGTGCAACGGAAATATCGTCAGCATTCTCTCCAGCAGTGTAGACGATGCCGTGGTGAGTGTATCGAAAAGGCCAGCGAGTCGTGTCCCAGATAGAAATGTGGTCGGCCGGCCGTAGACTCTTCACTTCTTGTACCTCACAAGTGTTCATTGTTATGTGAGAAGAGAGAGAGGAGGAAAAAAGTGTTTTAAAGAAAGGAATTGTGGCAACAGCGACACGGACGTCGCCGTTCGTCTAGTGTTGAATATTCGACAGAAAATGATGGGAGACGTGATTTATGTTGATCGACCCGTTGTAGTGTCGTGTGCGAGACACGCTAAAAAACAGTTGGTTCATGTCCACACTGTCTAGCAGATTTAGATTCAATTCAGCTCGATAGTAAACGAGTATGCCATTGGCGCTTGGCTTCACCATGCAAATAGGACTTGAAATCGTGGTAAGAGAGTACATGGCTTTCTCCGTACGCAAGGTGTGAATTATGATAAAACTATAGTAAAGTATGGGCAATGACTGATTTGGAATACATACGTAAGTTCAAGCATTGTATGATTAAACTAGATCGGAACGTCGTGGGCTCCACAAAAAAGGTACTAAAGTGGTTGTGTAATCGAACGCGCAAAAGAGGGACAGCGGTTTGAGAGTTTGTATTTAATTATAAGACTAGTACACTTGTTTCTACTTATATTTTCAGGCCCAATCAACTGTCCCTATTTCCTCAATTTAGTCCACACAAAATATGCCTACTTTTGTGCTAGACGGAAGATGAAGGAGTAATGTATTTATAAATGGTTTAGATTTTACAAACTATAACTAAATCTTAACACAGATACAAATAGGTATTGACTTTGCTGATTTAATTATGAAGTTAAATCCCTTCTGGATTATGTTAAGTGAACCAAGCACGCAGCCTAAGCGTGAGGGTCTACAGAAACGAAGGAAAAAGTCCAGTCTTGATATAAGAAAATGTAAAAGTGAATATATTTGATTAACCTAAATTATAGTCAATTCCAAAATGCAAATTTTGGTCACACCTATTTTCGTAATTTGTGCTATGACGAGGGGGTAAGGTCAGGAAGTGCTCCTGTCCACCGAGCTATAGGTGTAGGCAGTTAATTTACTAGGTTGAATTCGTCACATTATACTTTCTGAAACCAACGAACTTGGTTTGGCCCGGGATCGAACCCGGGACCTTCCGGTCCCGTAGTGAGCAGTGAATCACTCGACCACGGTCGAACTTGAATTAATTTACTAGGTATGCGGTAGTGTGGATGATATCTGCCCACAATTTTTGATTAAGGCATTGTAGTCAAGCGTTATCCTCGCCTTTCTACTAACGCTCGTTTGGTCGTTCAGCTAGTACATTTCTTGGGGCGACTTAAAAAGGTTTTTTGGGGCACAATACTCTATTGGTAAAAAGTAATTTGGTTAACTCGTTACCACGATTTTCACCTTTACTGTCCTTTGGAAGTGCACGAATCGTGGCGGACTGCTGTTTCTCGATTTCGGTTTGGAAATCTTCGAAATGCTCGAGCACTTTGCTCTTGAAGAACACATACAAGAAGCGCAAAAACTGTCTGTAAATGTTATGAAATTCCTTCTCCCACCAGGTGTGCGCCTTAAAACGTTCTACCAAGTCGCTGTGAATCAAATGCAGCTTTGCACTTCACTTCGTTGCTGCTCGAGCATCGAGATCTTCTCCTGAGCACAGCTCATTATCTCTGCTTTTGTCGCTCTGGACTATGGTGTGTCCATACACGAAGCTTTGCAGTATTTCCTCAATTACCCGTCCTAGAAATTACTGTAATCTCTGCGCTCGAATTTTGCAAAAAAAAATCTAGCTTGTATGCAACAGAAAGGGGATTCCCCTATCTTCCGTACAGTTTCAATTGTCTTAAAGAATGACCGATTTCTGAAGAAGCGCTTCAATCCCTTACCAACTTGCCACTATCTCTTTTGGGAAGTCCGGTAAAAAATTGTAAGGACTACATTACATAAGATGATATTTAAGCTTAAATATAATTGTTCTAATTGGGACCTTTAGGTTGTTCCAAAAAGGGAATTTTTGGATTATAAATTCTTATAATCCATTTCAAGACGATCAATTGATATAGGGGAATGTTAAATCGCCCCCCCCCCAAATTGTTAATTCGACCCCCCCCCCCCGCCCATTTCTACACATCAATGTAAAAATGCCCTTTTTATAGGGAATTGATATATTCACCCACCAAAGATGATAAATTCACCCAAATCACCCAAAAAATAAAAAATCACCGCACCCAGCTCATATGCCTTTTATTTTTTTGAGTGAGAAGAGCGTACAATGATGAGAAATGTGAACACGTTGCCAGATATCTAATACTCACGCTAACGAATCAAGTAGAATTGAACACCATGGACTATCCAGCACCAAAACCTCGTGTGCTGTCCTTGGTAGAAGGGATAATGTTTCAGATTGTCCATTCTACAGACATGAGCTTCATTCTCTAGTAGTTGTCAACAATTTTTTGCCCTTATAGACTTGCCATGCAAATTTCTTTTCATGTGACGTTCTTAATAAAACGAGTGGATACGCTTCGAGCCTGCTCATGTCCAACCACAGACAACGACATTTACGATTCTTGGAGCTGACGAAAGTTGTTTTTCTTCGAAGAAGCTCATGTAATGATGCAAATGAACACTGCAATCCAAGAATGAGTTGCAATACACTTGTACGTAGACAGCAAAGAGTGGTTTTATGACGGTGACTTATGTGAACTATCTTTGTGTCCATTCTTGAATTTGACTCCAATTAACGATATGATCTACTTGAAATAACAACGAGATCATTCGAACGTAAGCATCTTACTTAAGCTGAACTCCAGGAAACTCCACGGCCTGTAATGTTAAGGTCTCTCGACGCTTAACGAACTGCACGACATCGATGAAAAACCATCTCGTCTCAATTTCTAGTCGCTGCTTTATCTCCATCGCTTGTTAGGGACTGCAGGTGTGGGTAAAGGCAGCATCATTTAGCAGTAGCAACGCATGGTGACGTGGCCGATAAGGGACAATTCTTCAACAGTTAGAAGTGATTCATCTCTTAACTATCACACTTTGCTACGGGCTTGTACGAGCGACGATCGCGACATGTTGCCTCATTGATATCTATGAATATATGTAATGGGGTGCCATTACATAATTGATATTCAAGTTAGAATATCACAGCTTAATTTCAGACGCGTTGTCTGAAATTTAAATAAGAGATTATAAGTTATTATAATCTACCAAGGAAAAGTCGATTCGGTATAAATACCGAATCTTGCAGGTTAAATAATAGTAGAGTTAGTTGAATACTTGGAATTATTATATTAATTAGTTAGTTACTATACTATTAGCCTCTAAACCACCCATTAAATAAACACTCTTAATTTTGCGTTCTAGAACATAAGTGAATATTTATATTCACTTTTATTATAGGATTAGTTGTTATCAACTAATCCTACCCCTCTTGTATTGCGCGCTTCCTCGCACAACACAATGTAAGCCTGTAACAGGATCAGTCCTGTTACACCTGGTATCACTTTGTGGTCCCTCTTAACGACCAGACTTCCGTTCTGCTAGTTAACTAGCGGAGCGAAGATTAAGAGCCGCTCGGCATCATGTCGCGAGACATGACGCCTGCCGAGCGAGACAGAACGCTGGAAGTGGTGAATGAACACTTCCCTCACTTCTCGTCGCGTAGTAAAGACGCGACGGTGGAAATGATTCGGTCTATGGGGACCGACATCATTACCTTCCTCCAGAGTAAGTCCCCGGAGGAAGTGATACAGGTGGTGAATCGCTTTAGGCGAAACCACCTAGAGAAGCCAGAACGGCCCGCGCCAGAGGCAGCGCGGACCGCAACTGCACCTGAAACGCATAGCGTTGAAGTGGTAAAGGCGCGAGTACCGCCCTTTACCGGCGAAGGGGGCGAGCCCCTTCGTAGATGGTTCGCAGAGGTGGAAGATGCCATCTCTGCGCAAAATATTGTTGACGAACGTCAACAGGCGTACTTCGCCACAACATGTATGGGCGGCAGAGCCAGGGCATGGGCGATGAGTCGCAGAGCCACTGATGACTCTGCGTTCTTTACTTATAAGGAATTAAAAGCTGAGCTAAAGCTCAACTTTGAAGCTCCAGAAATAGAGCTAAGTAGTCGGCAGGAGTTCATGGAACTCCGGCAAGGTAAGCTTGACCTTCAAGCTTACGCTCAGAAGACGCAATATTTGCTGTCAAATATTGTGTATGAGCCGGTGCCCCCTGCTATGCAGGTCACTGGCTTCATGAAGGGACTCAATGATGGTCCCGTCAAACAGAGTCTCTACCGGCACCCGCCTAAGGGATGCCATTGATATGAGCATCCGTGAGGAATTCAGCATGCGATCAGCGTCATCGCATGCTGGGTACAGCCGAAGGGCTCAACAGCCCTTCGCTTTTGACATGCCGCAACGGCATGTCAACAATCAGCATTCAGGCAGACGAAGCTCACACTTCGTCTAGAGAAACAGCCACCCGCGCCAGAGCATGGGCGGTGGAGGTCCAGAGCCGATGGACCTATCAGTTGCGGTTGCTTCGAACACGAAGCAACCTAAATTTAAGAAGAATATTCGCTGCAATAGATGCGCGAAAATGGGGCATTTTGCCCATGAGTTTATGGCACCGCGTCCGGCGCCACGCAGTCAGCGGACGGAACCGTCCGCTGCACGGCGACACCAACAGGGATATCACCCTGTTGGTTGAATTCCTCACATTATACTTTCTGAAACCAACCAACTTGGTTTGGCCCGGGATCGAACCCGGGACCTTCCGGTCCCGTAATGAGCAGTGAACCACTCGACCACGGTCGGATTAACATCACCCTGTTGGTGCAAAAAACGTAGAACACCAGTAGGGGCGGGGCGCCCTACTGGGAATGTTATCCCACATGCCGACATAGGGCATGTGAGGGTAATAGCCCCAAACGGGACTATGTCCTGTCAAAAAGTGCAGGGTGATGGTAAGCCTCTTATCACCCTGGAGGTTAAGCCGCACGGTAGCGATGTCTCCATGCGATCTTTGTTTCACACAGGAGCGTCAAACAATTTCGTTAGAACTCAGAGTATAACGCTGTTGAGCTTCGTGGAGGTAGAGACCACACGAAGTATGTTGTCAGTCCGGTTAGCAACAGGTGCAACCGTGACTATTCCAAAGCGTGTGATTAAAACACGCTTCGAGTTGAATGAACTGTCATTCGAGGATAAATTCATCGTCCTCGATTTAGATGACAAGTTCGATGTGATACTTGGAATCCCATGGATGTCCAAGTTTAGACCTTCGATCGACTGGATTAACCTGTCGATCGACTGCGGCGGACCCACAGGATCTGATCACCCTGTGTGTAATCCGGCTGTATCAGAAGATACAACCGCAGCGTCAGACAGTCTCGTGGATAGCGATGGCACCACCAGGTCTGTTCTGAAACGATCAGCGGAAGGTACCTCTGCTGGTGAGAGTCCAGAGGGACTACCACACGCAACAGTAGAGTCGTTGCGTGTTGGAGAGGAACATTCCACGGGTGATAAAGACCACCGTGAGAATGAAGTGATATCCACGGTGGGAAACACCCACCGTGAGAATGAAATAGTATCCACAGTGGGAAACACCCACTGTGCGACCGAAGGTTCCAACACGATGAAAGAATTCCGTGTTGATGAGAGTGAACTTACGATAAAGTGCAATCGTGAGCACAACTCCGTGGTGGGCACTGGCCACCACGTTGCGTTAGCCATGCACACGGGTGATAAAGACCACCGTGTCGCAGAAAAGGCGGCCGATCAGACTAGCACATCTGATCGCCAAAACTCCATGGTAGGCAGTGGCCACCATGAGGATGAGTATTCGCACACGGTGAATCATAATCACCGTGTAGCAGTCAATCAGACGAGTGCGTCTGATTGCATGGGCAGTTCCGTCGAGACGATCAACGTCTTGACGCAAACGGAGACCGGATTAGCTACCCAGTCTCTGTTGATGGAACACCCTCCGAAAGAAGGTTCGGAGGTAATGGCTCTTCCAGCGCTAAGCTGGAAGAAGTTTATAAGAAACTTGCACGATGATCAGATCGAACAGATCTGTATTATCGTTGCAACATATGATGTAGTTGATATTCGTGAACGAATATCCACATTACAAGTGGAAAACATTGGGAAAGAGGTTCCCAATGATCAAACCAGAGTTCAGCGCTTTGAAGCGCAGAGCTGGTAGTCGCTTAAAGCGAGCTCCCCATTTTATGAGGTACTTCGAGAATACGCTGATGTATTCCCAGAAAAAGTACCTAGCGAGCTCCCTAAGGATTAAGGGAACTCGTCATGAGATTGACCTCGTGCCAGGCACGAAGTATTGTGTTACGCGGCAATGGCCGTTGCCGCGTGATCAGGTAAAAGCGATCGACGAGTTTTTCGAAGCTCGTCGTAAAGCAGGCCAAGTGCGGGAGTCTATCTCACCGCACTCTACCCCCACCATTTGTGTGAAAAAGTCCACAAGTGGGTGGAGAATCGCTCACGCTTACAACAAGCTGAACGTAGCGACGGTACCGGCACAGACACCGATACCGCGGAAGGATGTCATCATAGATGACATGTGCGGGAGAACCATCTTTAGTGCTCTCGATCTAAGAGATGGATTTTATCAAATCCTAATGCGTGAGAAGGATATCCCTCTCACGGCGGTAAGCACCCCAAGCGGCATGCTTTGGGAGTGTCTTGTTATGCCGCAGGGGCTTCGAAATGCCCCTGCTACGTTTAACAGATGCGTAACGCATCTATTAAGCCCGGTGCGAGAATTCGCACCGAGTTATTTCGATGACGTGTTCATCCATAGTAAGGGTGAACACGATAAAAGCGATGTAGATGTCCATAGGGAACATCTACGTCGAGTATTAGAGCCTATGCTTACGCATAAGCTCTATGCAAATCTAAAGAAGTGCACCTTTGGTGCACCTGAGATACCCGTTCTTGGATGCTTTGTGGGCAAGAACGGGGTGCGCCCTGATCCAGAAAAGATCAGGGTGATCGTTGAATGGCCTACGCCAAACAACGTTATGGAACTTCGAAAGCTCCTTGGGTTGGGAACATATTTGCACAAGTATTCGTGCAACTATGCTGGGTTAATACGACCTCTTTCTCAATTACTTAAGAAAGATGTCGAATGACATTGGGATACCCAATTCCAAGATGCTTTTGATGCAGTCAAGCAAAGCTTGACTGAAGCGCCTGTCTTGGCTATATCCGATAACGAGCGTCTGTTCCACGTCGTTTGCGACGCGAGCGATTTCTCTATCGGCTGTGCTTTGATGCAGCGTGATCACGATGATCGTGATGCGTAATCTGCTATCAATCGCGTCAGTTGCGCCCAGCCGAGCAAACTATCGAGTGCATGAAAAGGAACTCCTTGCCATGAAGTATGCACTGGCCAAGTTTCGGATCTATCTCTTGGGAGATAGACCATTTGTGGTTTACACGGACCATGCGTCGCTACGAACGGCCGTGAAATCACCACACATTTCTCAAAGAATGGCTCGATGGCTGTCATTCTTTGCTGAATACAACTTTACGGTTGAATACAAACACGGAAAGTTGAACGTGATAGCGGATGGGCTATCACGAAGGCCCGATTACGGGACGAAACCGTCCGTAACCGAAGGTGCCAGTGCAAACGTGATCCGTTGCACTGCTTTGTCGTCGTCAATTATACGACAAGTACGCGAGTCGTACAAAACAGACGAGGAGACACGTCTGTTGATTGATTACTTAAGTAATCAATCAAGTGAGAAGCGCGACGAACTCCCAGAGTTCCTCCGCGCTTGCGTGCATCGATATCGACTGCACGATGGTCTGCTGCTTTACAGCACAGACCAAAAAGATGAAAGTCGCATCGTCGTTCCAAACGACGGTGATCTCAAACATCAAATTATGTTTGAGTATCATGATGCACCGATTTCGGGGCATCAAGGTCGAGAGAAGACATACGCTTCTCTCGCACGTGACTTTTACTGGCGAAACCAGTACAAGTGGGTACGGAAATACGTACGTGCTTGCGAGATTTACCAGAGCATTAAGCCTGCGCAGTCTGCACAGGCTCCGCTGCAATCTCTGCCGGTTCCGACAGAGTGTTGGAAGTCCATTTCAATGGACTTCGTATTCGGTCTTCCACCCGACAATAGCCGGAAGACCGGAATAGTGGTCTTTGTAGACCGTTTCAGTAAGATGGTACATCTTACTGCAGTATCAGCGAACGTAACCGCCGCTCAAACAACGCGGATATTCGTTGATACGGTATTCCGTTTGCACGGAATGCCGGAAGACATTGTCTCGGATCGAGATCCGAGATTTACAGGACGTTTCTGGCAAGAAACGTTCTCATTGTTGGGAACCCAGTTGAAGATGTCAACTGCGGACCATCCGAAAACGGATGGGCAGACGGAACGGGTTAACCGCGTTCTCGGAGACATGTTGCGATGATACGCACGTGCCTTTAAACAGGGGAGTGAGTACCAGCCCCTCACTGTATTAGCGATTAACAATTCGGTGCATACTTCAACTAAGCATACACCGTTCTACGTGAATGCCTTAAGGCATCCACGAACCCCAGCTTTACTTGGAGGTACGCCAAATCTAAGTGGGGGAGGGACCCGCTCAAATTTTGAGCGAGTCAATGCGCAAGTTGCGACTGCTTGTGAACAAAACGATGGCCCTTCTACTGAAAGTATAGTAGAAGCGGAAGCAGCTTCAATTGAAACTGAAGCTGCATACGATGAATATGTGTCTGCAGCAATGGCTGCAGACAACGGAACAATGCACCTACTGCTGATAAAGCAGTAGATGAATTCGTATTCAGCGCCAAGATGTAATACGCTATATAAAAGATGCACTTGCCTATGCTTTTGATAAGCAGAAGAAAAATGCAGACAAACAAGGAAGGAAGAACAAAAACTCCTTTCTGAAAGGTGAATTGGTATTATTAAGTACTACCAATTTGCCTATACATGCAATAAGCAACTTCCCTACACGGAAGTTGCTTCCTAAGTACATTGGACCTTTCAAGGTCCAAGAGATTCGGGGGAATGCCTTTACCTTAGACATTACCACAGCAATGCGGCTTAACCCAACATTCTATGTTGGGCGGATCAAACCGTATTACTCGTCTTTGTCTTACGACGAGACGCAGAACCACGGAAAATAACGTGCTTCTCCAAGTCTCCCAAGAGAGACTTGTAATCGGCTTCCAGCCGTTGGTGAGCAGAGCGGAGAGTCGTTACCTCCGCCTTCGACTGCTCAAGATCAGCCGTGCGCCGATCGAGCTCTCCCTTATAGCGGGAAAGCTCAATGTACAGAAGATCATTCTTCTGCTGGAGGGCAGTGTGCTCCCCGAGGATGTCGCGGACATCCTCGAGAAGAGACCGATATGTCTTCACACAGTGAGACATATCGCTGCTCAAGGAAGAATAACCCTCCTCGAGCTTGCGGAGCAAAGAACCATGCTCCGCAACAACGACGGAGAGGTAATTCTCAACCTCCGCCGCCCCTGATTGATAATCAGGGGAATAAGCGATATATCCTCGAGCGCTTGATCTCGAAGCGCTCGGTGCCTTCGAAGAAGGGGCAGCGTACCGAGTACTTGGTACGCTGGCTGGGATATCCCCAAGAGTTCGACTCTTGGGAGCCGTTTGAGGTTCTGAGGGCCGACGCCCCAGAACTTTTGACTGAGTTTGAGCAGAAGTCTCAAACTCATAATGCGAAGTAGCATCAACAGTAGGTGTTGATGCATTCAGGGTATCAATTAAACCCTGAATTTCGGCGGGTACGGAAAAGCCACCGTACCCCCGCAACTCCTCCTCTGACAGACGAGGAGCGCCCTGCGGACACCGCGGGCAAACGAGGTGAGAAGGGACACCACACTTTAACCCTTCTTTGAGGCAAGCAAAATGGATGTATTCCATTTTTCCTGTTCTAGAGTGCTTTAAGAAGCGCTCGCACATTACGTGAACTTTATTCACGTAATCATCTGGGCTTTTGTTGTAGTTGTCAACAAAAGAATTCCAACTCTGAGTCAGGGCGTCTTTATCGTCCCTGTTCTTCCTTGACCCTTTCCGGCTCGAATAATATCGAACCTGGAAAAAGAGGTCAATAAAGTACAGACGCCTATCGTCTGTACTTCGATCGAATCGACGTGACTGGATGTCTTCGCAGTCATCCAGCACGTTGATATCGAACAACGCATACTGGCAGTCCCGTTTACGGTGACCGCCACTGTTGGGGGCAATAGCCCAGCCAGGGGTCCAAAACCCCACTCTGTACGGAACATGTGGTTCCGTACGACGATGCGCTTTAGAAGCGGCAGGCGCCGCTTCTGTTCGAGCCCTTTTAGCAGGCGGAGCACCGCCTGCTTCAACACCACGCGCCGGGGTTAAATCACCCCTTCGTGGAGAAGTACTTGGTCCAGGTGGGGCTCTGCGTTCCCGCAACCACCTGTGATAATCATTGTCGCTGTCATAGCTGACAGTGACACCAGAGTCGTCATCGCTGTTAGGCGATGAGCACCTAGCGAGTTTCGACTCGCTAGATCCTAGTGGGGAAATCTGTATCCCCATCACTTTGTTCGGAGTCAGAACTCCCGAACATGGCCCTCTTGGCAACACGCCATTCGGAAGTTGCCATCGTGCGAGATGTTGCATTAGCAACATCTCCCTGTTTCTTGCCAGATGCCGCCTTAGCAGCATCTGTGGTCGAAGACGGTACGTCTTCCGACCCTTGCGTAGTTGACGCTGCTAATGCAGCGTCACCGTTGTCACTCAACACCTCAGCACCTAGTTCTGAGGCGGAGGAAGAAGCGCTTTCATTGTTTTCAGCAGCGCTCTTTGGAGCGCCGCCGTGTGCTTTGACCATCGAGTCGATGGTCAATCAGTTGGTGAATGAGAAATTCCGACCAACAAGTGCCACCTATGATTGGCCAAAATAAGAATTATTATTGGCCAACCACCTTAAGTGGGGGGGGGGTGATGTAATAGGGTGCCATTACATAATTGATATTCAAGTTAGAATATCACAGTTTAATTTCAGACGCGTTGTCTGAAATTTAAATAAGAGATTATAAGTTATTATAATCTACCAAGGAAAAGTCGATTCGGTATAAATACCGAATCTTGCAGGTTAAATAATAGTACAGTTAGTTGAATACTTGGTATTATTATATTAATTAGTTAGTTACTATACTATTAGCCTCTAAACCACCCATTAAATAAACACTCTTAATTTTGCGTTCTAGAACATAAGTGAATATTTATATTCACTTTTATTATAGGATTAGTTGTTATCAACTAATCCTACCCCTCTTGTATTGCGCGCTTCCTCGCACAACACAGTGTAAGCCTGTAACAGGATCAGTCCTGTTACAATATATATATAGGGTTATTTGGGTGAATTTATCAACTTGGTGGGTGAAAAATATCAATTCAGGTGATTTGGGTGAATTTATCAACTTTGTTGGGTGAATACAGTAGAACCTGTCTAAATTGATACTGGCTAAACTAATAACCTCCGAAAACAAATATTTCTTGCCGGTCCCGAGCTCGTCCCCATATTGGAATAATAAACCTCCGTAATGTGATATTTGAGAAATTTCCTCAGTCCCACAACTTATGTAAAAAAATATCCTATATACCTGGCCCTATATGTCGCTATTCAAACACGCTAAAAAAAGTCACGTATGCCCTTGTGCTTCATCTGGCTGGTCTTTATGGCTGCAGCCTTGTTCTTCATGCGTTGGAGGGCCGTCATGAAGAGCTCGTTCACGTCAGATTGCTGCAGCCAGAATGTTTCCAGTGAACGTATCATTGCCTGTGCCTCGGATACCGGAACAATGGCGACCTCTTGGCTTTCATCGTCATCGGCCTGTTCATCCACGGGTTCCGGCACCAAGTGATCCTGAATCACCTCGTCCAGGGTAGGTGCGTAGGTTACAACATCCTCCTCGCTGTAGTTGAAGGGGTTACGCACATCCATGGGATTGGCGTAGCGGAAGCGGCGAATCTGTGACTCCAGCTCGGCCACAACCTCCTGGTCGAGAATCTCCTTCTCTGCTAAAGCTGGCTGCTGATCCTCCGGTTCCAAGCTGCGAATCTGGCAGTGGCGGAAACAGTTTGCAATGGTCTCTGCCTTCACCTCGTTCTTCCACGCGGGGACTGCAATCCTGATTGCCTCAAGAATGTCGATCTTCTCAATCAGGAAGTTTGTCCTCCACACGCTGCAGGAGAAGGCGGTTGAAAGCGCGGCGGTAGTAGGCCTTGAGGTTACGGATAATCCCAGCATCGCAGGGCTGCAGCTTTGATGTGGTGTTTGGTGGCAGGTAGAACACAGTAGTGTTACGGAGCTGAATGCGGTCCGGAAGGTCGTCAAGAGGAACATGTGCACCGCAATTGTTAAGAATCAAAAGAATTTTTCTGTCAGCCATTCGAAGATCAAACGATTTGAGCCACAAGAAAAATAATTTGCGTCATCCAAGCCTTTACATTGTTGCGGCACACGCAACCGAGATTGTTCAGATTGATGTTCTTGAAGCAGCGTGGGCTTCTTGACTTCCCAATGATCCAAAGGGGAAGCTTGTCTGAACCATCGGCATTGCAGCAAACGGCAAGAGTCAGCCGTTCCCTGTTCTGCTTGCGCCCTTCAAGCTGCTGGGTTGCAAGCGAGTGATCTGCCTGAAACGTTACATGCTTAGAGCAATTTTTATCACAATTGAATTGAATGGCAATGTTTAACAAACCTGAATCCTGTAAAACAGGCCCGTCTCATCCATGTTGTAGATGTCACTGAGTGCATACTTGTCGAGAACCTCACGTATCTTTGGGCGCTCATCCTCGATGAGTTGTTTGTTGACGGAACAACTCTCGCAAAAGCGACGGACGTACCTAATGCCGTGATGTGTCTTGAATGATTCAAGCCAGCCGTTTGAGAACTCGAATTTATCGCGACCTGGGTAAAGAATATCAAGGATCTCGCTAGCGCTTTCTTTCAGAAGATCGCCGCTCATGTTCACCTTCTCCTCATGAGTCGTAAACCAATCAAAAAGCGCCTTCTCCATCTCAGGATACTATACGGTCTTTTGCCGCTTCTGCTCAAGATTGATGTTGGACGCCTTTTCGAGGATCTCGCCCGAACGTTTGAGCGTGTTGGAGACCGTTGCTTGGCTGATTTTTTTGAGGTGGTGATTGGTCTCCACCCAAGCAATCGGCTCTTTATACGTGAGCGAAGGGTTCTTCTGCTTGTGCTCACACAAGGCAATGCTGACCTTGTCCGGCATGGTTGTGTGCTGTGATCCAGCCCTTGGCATCTTTGGGTTCTGCTGTCAAACTGTGGTTGGTGTGGTCGGATGTTGCGGGTTTTGTTGGTTCTTTGTTTATTGGTGGTTAGTTGAGGGTGTCGTAAAGCGGACTTTTTAATTAGGCAAAAATAGGGCCTAATGTTGGACATTTTATTAGGCCCATAGGGGGCCTAATATTATGACTAATGTTAGGGTCTAAATTAGGGGCCTGATAGTGGACGCAGATATTGGATACAATAGTACATAATTAGGTACCGCCATGTGTACCACGGTGGGTACAGTAGTACTACCACCGTGGTGTACATAGACAGGATATAGAAGGGACACGGAAGATGGGCGGATTACCTACAGGTACGCGGCGAACACCAGCGAACAAACAAGGAACAAGCGGAAAATCAGGTCGACCGATGGACGGAAGGCGTTCGTAATGGACGATGCGGATTGGTTGAAAGTAGGAACAGGGTAGATCTAAGGGTTTAATTGCTAATAAAGTTCTCCTTTTGCGTTCGATCTAGCAGATCGTTTTTGGGACGGCACCTTTGCGCCTCCCTCCCTATTATATACCTCTACGTCCCGGGCGGGAGCACTAAGTGCGTTTTTGGCCCACCGGTTGGCGTAGAGTGTGAGGACTCACCCCGCAACTCCGCCCGCAGTGTCTGCGGTTCTTCATTTAAAGTTTTTTGGTTTTGGGAACGTGATCGAGCAGTGCTCTCACCTCTTCCCCGTGAAATTAACGTTTGGCCCCTAGAGTTCGGCTGCTTTAAGCGCCCCACGGGAACTCTAGGTGGATTTTAATATAAAATACCTATTCCTCGTATAGTATAGGCTAGGAGCGCATTGATTTGGGCGTTCCTTAGCTGTTTGACGGCTTAGAGGCTCCGCGATCAGGCAGTGAAGACTTCCGCTGCCTGATCAAGTACCCCCTCACCGATCGACACCTGATCGACACTTTTTGCAAATCTTGATCGTGATCGCTGATCGCAAATCGCGCCAACTGCTACTTGGACGACTTCCGGCGCTTGATCAAGGTATATTACGACTGGGCAGCAGCTCTTAGTCCCTGATCGCACTTGCGATCAAGACACCTGATCGCATCTGCGATCAAGACAGAATATTGTTGATCAACTGTTATTAACGTCAGCCAAAGCCTGATCGCGCCTGATCACGACCGATTGGCTTCGTTTCAGCGCCTGATCGCATCGGACGGCCGCCTGATCGCACTTGCGATCAAGACGGAATACTGCTGATCGTCGGTTATTAGCATCAGCCCGAACTTGATCAAGCCTGATTACGGTTAATTGACGTGGTTTAAGCACCTGATCGCACGTGATCAAGCCTGATCGCATCGGTTGTATCGTCAAAATTTAGTTAATTCAATCTTGCACCAAGAATTCGCTGTGCGCTGTCCCCGCCACCTGAGGAGCGACCCACGCCAAGCCGTCGGGTACACAAGGTGAGCAAGAACACAAGCAGTCGAAGACATCCGGAGGTCCCCCTTCGTTAGTCGGCAGTCTGGGCGCCGTGGTACCGCCTGATCAAGTCTCAAAAACTTCGATCAGCCGCTCCACCACAATGGTGCGCGTGCCCGGATCTTTGGGCGACGCGGGATATCACCGCGATTCTACGCAAGAGAGCGCGGATGTGAAAGTGAAAACGGAAGCTGAAGCAGAGGTGAAAATCAAGGTGGAAAAGGAGGAGGTGGTTGTGACGACGGAAGGCAGTTCGCCGTCGTCATGCCTGAAGAAGAAAGGAAATGCCGATCATCAGGACCTGGGGAGGAATCCAGATGACGTAAAGGAGGAGAAGCCTCAACCACCTCCCGAGGCTCCTTTGGGAGCCCATGCGGATCATAACTTGCGTTATGATCCGCAAAAAATGCATGTATATAATGATCCAGATTGGGATCCGAGGGAGAAGTATTACAAGACCGACCAACCGAAGATGTTGATCAAAGCGCCGGGGTTGGAGAGCGATGAAAGCCGATCAAGTACGCCGCCAACGGGAGCCGATCTGGTAAAGACGTTTTACCAAAAGATTTACCGAGAGCACCTGGAAGATTACCTGATGACGAACTCGATCATGAGCCTGCTCGGGGTCAGGATCAGCGGGAAGCTGAGTAGACCGGTCAACCAGCCAATCACGAAGGGAAAAGATAAGCTAACGATTGTGCTAAGGCTAATACGCCTGATCAAGCAGGCTGGTCTGATAACAGGCGCCTACGATGCCGAGGAAGTATTCGATCAGGACTCCAAAGATCTGGCACAGGCCACCCAGCTGTTGTATTCCCTATTGATACCCATCGTGGGCGAAGCAGACGATAAATATTTCCCCAGTTCACCACCACAATCCTCGTTGAAGATTGAGGCAAGTCCGTCAATCAACGTAGCGGGACATTCAGGGTCATCGTGCTACTAATCTTCCCCTTCAGAGGGTGACGATCAGGGAATCGAGTCGAGTAGCGCTGGGAGTATGTAGCCCAAGATAACCAGAATGGAAGTTTGCCAAAAGGACAACGCCAAATTGCCGGTTGTCAAGATGGAACCCCAGTCGATCAAGACAGAAAACGATCAAGGGCCACAGTGGCAGATGTTTTTCGACAAAGCCATGAAGAAGTTTCTAGCTGAAGAGAGCAGTAAGTGGGCTCCAGGAGTCGTTGGCAACAAAATCCGCCAGCCAAATCAAGGAAGAGCTGCGTCGATCAAGGATGTCGATACGGAGGCCGTACACTCTTTGCGTGGTCATCAGTCGAAACCAGATAGGTCGACGACGGTAAAAGATGTCGATATGGAATCCGTGCACTCGTTTCACGATCAACGGTCTCAAATTGACTACGTCGACCCTGATGAACCGATCACACTGCCACGGCGAGCCACAGTGGCATCCGCGTATACTGCGTTACCTGATCAGCAGCCAATTGCCAGAATTCGGATGTCTGCGATCAGCGATTTGAAAGAATTTTCGGGAAAAGAAGGGGATGAAGATCAAGCGAGGAACTGGATCAGTCGTCTCGAGTCAGCATTTATGCGCGATCAAGCTTCTGATCCTGAAAAGTGTCTAATCCTGGGCGATTTACTGAAGGGACCAGCACGCAACTGGCATCGACAGTTGAGTAGAACCACCCGATCAAGTTGGAAAAGTCTCGTGGATGAATTCGAAGTACAATACTGTGGAACTGGTCAATCGGTATCCCGCCAGTATTATTATATGAAGCAGTGATCAGACGAAAATCCTATCGAATATTTGCACCGACTGAATGTGGCGGGACTGCGAGCTAAGTTACCGATAAGAGATGGACCACCCGAAAGTCTGCGCGAACATGTTCAGCATTTTCTGGACACTCTGGCCAATCGCGAACTCGCCGATCGGCTGGCTCTCCTACGCTTGGATCGTGCTTCGGACTTGGAAGAAACGTTGCGGGCATACGCACGCAACAAGTGGTTTCATCCAGCAGCGGCTGTAGGCACCAGCCGATTCCGCCGAAAATCCGGCGACGATTGAGCACCGGCCTCGACGCGAAAGCCTAGGGGCGTACGTGCGATCAAGGTAACGTCGGGGAGCGAAGAATCAAGTGCTGATGATAGTGGAAGTGATGTCGATAAGCGCCACTATATGATTGCTACTATGCGCGATCAACCGGGGGCGCACGATCAGCCTGGCGAGTTGCGATCAGGCAAACGAAGCGACTCCAATGCAGTCGTTCAAGGGGCGATAAAGAAGTGCAGTCATTGTGGATCGATCAGACACGACAACTTACGTTGCTGGAAGCTCCTGACTTGCCTGAAGTGTGGCAAGAAAGGACACCCCACCGATCAATGCCTGTACGTCTGCCAAGAATGCGGCGAGGTTCACGATGCGGGGAAGTGCCCTATGGAAGAATTTTACAACCGCATCCGCCAGTGGTATAACCCTACCAAGCATGCAGGACTGTTGCCCAAGGAAGCCGAAGATTTGTTAAACTAGGACGCTCGCCAGGTTGGAATCTGGTACTAGACGAGCGTTCTAGTTTGTGTATTTTTGCATTTGTGGATAAGAAGAAGGCTGATCGAGTAGCAACAAGAGATAAGGAAAAACGCGATCAGCTTGATTTACCACGTTTGGCTAATTTCCACATTGATGAGTTTTCTCGATCACCTGTGATCATGGAAGTCGAATTACTTCCAGGCGAATCACGTGGATATTGGAAATATCACTCGCCAAAGAAATGGTTCAAGCAAGCCAAGGCGAGTGGAAAAATCAATAACGAGCGAGCTATGATATTATTTGATTCTGGTGCCAAAGTGTCGATCATCGACTCAACCTTTGCTCGTAGGGTGGGTTGTTGGATTGACACGAGTCAAACACAAGAATGTGTCGGCATTGGGGAAAGTGCATACCAAACAGAAGGACGTGCAAAAATCATGATCACGCTAGCGGGCTCATTGGTTTATTATTTCCAGGCATGGGTGGGCAAACTGGTTGGTAAAGATGCCATATTGGGTATGGATTTCATGATACCAGCTGGTGTTCGATTAGATATCGTTCATGGCGCACTAAGTTTACCTGACGAAGTGATCATCCCACTGGAGGGACGTCGACAGTTGTATGGGTCGAGCGGTAATTATATGAAGTTCGATCAGTATGAACAGATCCCAGTAGGCCGATCAGCCGAAGTACGAATTTACGATCAGCGATCTCGCAAGTTGTGGATTACTCGTGGAAGAGATTGGGTCCCCACTATCACCAGGGGCGTGGGCAACTTGAGGTATTTACCTGTTACAAACATCGTCGATCACCCCACCATTGTTCAAGAAGAGACTATTTTAGGTATTTGGATGAACAAAGATGATGTGCCCCGCCGCCCCGGATTTGTTTCGATCGGGTCCAACCGTTACAAAGAATGGCAAAATCTGGCATATCAAGCCTCCACAGATCTGGTATCTGACGATCAAGAAAGTGTCGATCAGGGTCCATTAGTCGAGAAGAAGGAGTATCCAACTCCTCGAAGTATCTTAGTACGTCCCACGGACACGATCGTCGCATCTGTAGCGTTGGTAACCGAAGGGGCGCAAAAGGTGAAAGGGGTGCAAGATCGGTGCGATCAGGGGCCGGAAGTGAAAAGTCCGACCCTCAATCATGGAGTTGAACAGCCTGTTTCAAGCGATACACCTACTCAAGATGCGTGTAATCACCCCGTCTCAGTTAGCCCCAGCGAATTCGACGTGACACCTATTGACGATCAGGTTTGTTATCACGAAGGTGGAGATTTGTATGTGGAAGAATTGGAGAAGCAGCTTGCTACGTTACCCGAAGTGTCTGCAAGCACTGAAGAAGTAACCAAAGATGATTTGCTAGTCGGAGATCCCACAGTCAACACAGTGGAGGAGATAGATCAACTTCGCGAAATAATTTGGTCGAAAAAACATCTGTTGATCGGGAAGGGAAACGCGCTACTCCCCGCTGCACGAGGAGTTGTTTGTGATATCGATGTGGGTAATGCGCGCCCGATCGCCCAAAAGTGCCGGAAAGTGGCCCCACAATTTCGCGAGAAGTTGTCGGCCCTGATCAAGGGGTTGCTGGCAACTAAGATCATTCAGCCGTCAACGTCACCCTGGGCATCGCCTATAGTGATCATCGTGAAAAAGAATGGGGTCGATATACGTCTATGCATCGATTATCGCGCGGTGAATCAACTCACGCGTTTGATGGTGTACCCAATGCCCCTGATCACCGATCTACTCGAAGATTTGGATAAAGCGTTGTGGTTTTTCTCTTTGGATATGGCTAGTGGTTTCTGGGTCGTGTCTATGACCGATCAGGCACGCCAAATTTCGGCGTTTGTCACTCCATTTGGATTGTTTGAGTGGAATAGGATGCCCTTTGGCCTCAAGAATGCTCCGCAAATTTATCAGCGGTTGATCGACAATGCACTATATGGATATCTTAGGGTCAAAGACGGTGCAGATGAATCAGACGATGTATTTACAGCAGGAGAACCCGACCAAGCGCCGGGCCCGTCTGTGCTGCAACGGCGATCATATATCGATGATATATTAATCCCTGCACCTACTTGGTCCACCCTATGCGATAAGGTGCGGCACTTGCTAGAAAAGTGCGATCAATGGAATTTGTCGATCAGCGTGTCTAAATCGTACTGGGGGCGAAGCGAAGTGCCCTATTTAGGACATCACGTTTCTTGCCGCGGGTTAGAAACAAATCCAAAGAACCTGGAAGATCTGATCAATTTGCCTTTCCCTGGCACCTTACGTTCTATGCAATCGTTCTGGGAAGCCTAAATTACTATCGTCGATTTATTGAAGATTTAGCAATTTATGCCGCCGTGCTTTACGAATTGAGGGAGATAGATTATCAAGAGTTGAAGAAACGATCACATAGTGAGGCGGAATCAAATCACGAGGATGATCGACTAATTAGAGCAAAAGTGGCATTCAGCATGCTGAAGGCGAAGATTGCATCAGCTCCAACCCTGCGACACTTTGACCAGGACAAGACGCCGGTGATCGTGGTTTACGATAGCAAATGGGCATTATCTGCCGCTCTAGTACAAGAATACGATCAAGTGTATCATCCCGTCGCATTCGCTAGCCGAACGTTGAAAAGCGGTGAGCTGAATTACAGACCCGTCGAAAAGGAAGTTCTGGCGCTTTTACGAATTTTGGATGTTTATTTCACGATGCTGGTCGGAAAGACGATCACCGTTTTATCACGTCTATCTACATTGAAGTGGTTACTAACATCTAATGGGTTGGACGGACGATTAGGTAGATGGGCTGCGATCCTATCACAGTGGGACCTCGAGATCAAGAAATGTGTGCATGAGAAGAGGAGGTGCTAGGGGCGTTAGCCGCAAGCATCACCCCTCGCAACGAAATTGATGAAGCGTTGGTCGCGATCGCACCGAAAAAGCAACCGCGGCAGATGATACAAGTACCATCTCCCACGGTTAAAAAAGTTGAAGAACTTTACGTGATCAGTTTTGATGGATCGGCAAGTGTCAAGCGACGTGTGGGTGTATTTGGTGCCATTGTGTCGAAGTTACCGGAATGGAAGATTATGATCGCGATAGCCGATCATGCACCGGACATCACGGTGAATGAAGCAGAATACCACGGGTTGCTTTTAAGTCTGGACTTGTTGGCACGATATCCCAAGGGAAGGGTGAGCGTGTGTGGGGACTCTAATTTAGTGATCCGGCAAATGCGAGGAGAAATGGAATGCAAAGCTCCGCGATTTCAAGTGCTACAACAGCGTGCATTTAACCTCCTATGCGAGTGGAGTGATCATGATTTGGTACATGTCAAGAGAGAGTAGAATAGGAGTGCAGATCACATTACCACCAAGGCTATGCAGGGTGGAACAAGATTTGAGATCGAAGATGAGAAACAGCTGGCAGGATTAGTTGATCTCAACCGTATACCCGAAGTAATCACATGGAATGAAGATCAATCCGCCCCACAAGTGCTAGTGACGACCCGATCACGTAACCACCGGCAACCACGACCGTCAACATGGACCGATGTACCAGTAGCCGGAATAAGAATGGAACGGGTGAAAAAGGCACAGGATGAAGAGAAATGGATCCACGATTTGCGGTGTTATCTGTACGGTGACGTTATCCAATTGAGCGCAGACGAGGTGAAGGAGTGTGCGAAAATTGCTGAAAACTATGATGTCGACGAACAAGGATTACTGATTTACTGTGGAAATGCGGCTAAAAGGAAGACCGGGGATGATTAGGATGATCACGATGATCGCCGATCGTTAATTAATCTGGTACTACCCGAGCCCTTGCACGCGGATGTCCTCCACCACTATCATGTGAGTTTGGAAGGAGGACACCAGGGTATAGGCCGCACCTATCAACGGATCAGACGGTACTTCCATTGGCGAGGTCTATTCCACAGCGTGCAAAGATTTGTTGGACAATATGTGGATTGCGAAACGGGGAAGGGCCAGCCTACGATCAAGGGCATGTCGCCGGGGAACATCGAGGCCACGTACCCGTTCGAAGTGATTGCCATGGATCACATACCGTCATTTCCTCGATCAACCGATGGGCATACGGAACTGTTGATTTGGGTTGATCTGTTCACGGGTATGGTGATTGCTAAAGCTGGATCATCTCGCACAGCGCAGAAAGTCGCGGAAAATTACGAAGAGTGCGTGTTCCGACGATTTGGTGCAAGTGAGGTGATCAGGCACGACCGAGAGCCTGGCTTTATGTCGGAAGTATTTCGTGCGTTTAACAAGATCGTGGGACAACGGCAGAGTGCCACTATGGCGTACCGTCCGCAGGCAAATGGCAAGGCAGAAAGAACGGTGCAGACGATTACGAGGGCCATCAAGATGTATGTGTCAGATGTCGGCCAGAAGGATTGGAGTGCATACGCAGAGCGACTGCTTTTTGCGTTGAATTCAACCCCTGATCGCATTCGTGGAGAAACGCCCTTTTACTTGGCGTATGGGTGGGATCCACGATCATCGCTGGAATCGACATTGCAATTAGGTGGAATTCAACGCAAGGACCGTGATGCTCGCCGATGGAGGTACAAGTTGCAGAAAGACTATCGCCTCGCTCGTGATCAGGTGAACGTTCGATTACACCAAGCGATGGCTGATCGAGATGAAAGGCACAACGATCAGGTGACGCCACACAAGATCGAGGCTGGATCAAGGGTCTGGCTATACCTTGATCGCGTTAAAGAAGGGTATGCAAAGAAATTTGCGCACATGTGGCATGGACCCTTCAGGGTTGATGAGGTGATCGGTGATCATGCAGCAAGATTGGTTACAGCTGGCACGGACTACCGCATGTTCCCCGTGGTGCACCTATCCAAGTTAAGATTGGTTAAGGAGTTTCCAGATCGCCCTACCACAGTGTTAACAGCTGGGATTGAAGAGCGGTTCGACTTTGACGAAGCCTTGCTACCCGAGGACAGCTGGCAAAGGACGCTAGATCCAGACGAATTTGAAGTTGATCGCGTCACTGATGTTCGATCTGGACAAAAGACTAGATATGGAAGGACGTTGCGTGAGTATCAAGTCTACTGGAAGGGTCATACCGAGCCGTCATGGGTAGACGAGGCGGACTTGAACTGTGATGCCCTGATCAAGGACTTTGAGAGAAGGTTGATCAACCGACATCGGTTTGATGTAATGCAAGTGGATGAAGAGTCCCACTAATGTGTGATCAGCTGATTGATCAGGGAAATCGTGATCGACGAAGCTCCCAATGGATGACGAAGTGACGATTGACTGGAAATGTTGTTATAACGATGGATGTTGCGAGGTATGGTGATTGGATACGGCAGATGAGCCGACGGACTACCAATTTATATTATGCATTTAAGGACAAAGGGCAACAGTGAAATGACATGATCGAAATAATGTATTGATTGAAGAAAGGTGATCGACCGACTATTCGGACCCATAGAACTTACGGCGAAGGCGAGGAATCTTACGACCAGGGTGATTTTCGGGGCAGGAACGATATTGAACCCGCCAGGGTTCAAGGTCGTCGACATCTGCCAGCGCTTCTTGTAGACTCTGAGGTGGCGGGTCCGATAGAAACCCAGGATACCACACTCCATCATCGGCCGGGGCAAACTTCAGCGGGCGATTGCGGGCACAATGGGTGATCGAAGGGTCCAAGAAGATGTCGAGATCACATCTCCCGTCGATAATACCCCGCAAGATGAGCTCCACGACACGTTTCCAGGTCTCCCCAGCCCGGCTTCTGCGTTGGCGACGTTGGATGTAATAATCGCGGAAGAAGTCATCAATATCACGAAAATTCTTCGCGATAAGGAGATAGTGGGTTGATTCCCAAATCGCCAACGCGTGATGATCGAGGAACGTGAGATACTTGGTCTCCAGGTCAGCGAACCATCCAGCCGAGCAAAAAGAAAGAGGCGGCAACATGGTCGAAAAAATATTCCAGGGGCGCTGGGAGTATAAATGTTCAATCTCTGCCTGGGTGATCAAATGAACGGACCACGCACTAGTAGGATGGGCCAAGGCAGCAGGCGGGAACAACCATCCAGCAGGGCGGGTCAAGTAGTCGAAAACCACTTGGGCCGTGACGTTGTGTAAATTGTACATGCCGAGCTGATCCGGAGTCCAAGGCAAGATATCGGCGTCAGTGGTACCATCAGGAACTGCGATCAAGGTCTGGAAGTCACCCGTGCGAGGAAAAAGGGACCCGGTCGGGTCGTGATCAGGCTGGCCCTCGCTCCCAAACTCGCTAATGGTTGGAGTAGAAGTAATGGAGGCGATCGGGCCAGTGTCCTCATCTTCAACGTCTTGATCGCAAGTAAGGGGATTATCATCCTCAGTCTTCGCCTCCGAAGCCGGAGAGAGAAGCCGTGGCCGCTTAGACGGAGAAGAAGATCGGGAACGCCGAATACGCTTTCCGGACGATGGAGTGGTACTGCCTACCGAGTTGGTCATCGAAGCAGCAGAGGGACTAGCGGGCAATGTGACTTGATCAGGGCCGGCCAGAAGCTGCAGAGATATGCCCGTCAGTGCGGACTGAATATTCGATTGATGGGAGCGCCACCGCGCAACCTCGCCTTGGGCCTGTCGTAGCCGATCACGTAATGTGTCCCGGTCCGCGGAAACTTGATCGAGGTGACGTCGAGCGGTAGTGAGTTCCGCCTAAACCCGGTCCGATATCTCCTGTGCTTGGGCCATAATGGCAGTGTAATCGTCCATCGACGCGCGAGCAGACTCGTTCTCCTTCTGGAGGCGATCGCATTGATCCTCGTACTTGTCCACCTCGATAGTGAGACTTACCGACCGTTGGACCAAGCACACATTGCGGGAAATAACCTGATCGCGCTCGTGCTGCAACGTGGATACACGCTGTTCGAGTTGCTCCAATTCCTTCGTTTGGTATGAAATTGTGTCTTCAAGTGTTGATCGCAGGTAACGTTCACGATCGTTGCGACACTCCAGCTCCCGGATCTGGACACCCTGATCGTATATGGTCCGCTATTGATCGGCGATAGTGCTTTTGGCGTCTTTCAGCTGGGTTTCGAGCTTCTTGACCGCAGCGTTGATAAAATGGCGCAGCGGCTCCAGTTTTTTAAGGACTCCCTCGATTACATTCTTCCGGTCCGTCGCGTCACGTTGGGTACGAGTGAGCCGCCGACGAAGCATCGCAACCGTGTCTTCACTCATGGCGAGTGAGCCAGACAACAAGGCGACCTGCTCGTTGCTGGAATGGAGAGCCTCTTGCAGATCGCAGGCCTGTTTGATCGCGGCGATCGCCTGATCAGCTGCGGCCTTATCCTAGGCCGGAACGTTGGTGATGTGGGGTGACAAGCTGTCCGTTGAAGATGGCATAGCAGACTGTGAATGACTGATCGAGACAGCCTGATCGCAGTTGTCACGATTGGCCTCAGTCGAGTGTTAGATCGCAGTGGACAGCCCCAACGGTAACCGCCTGATGGAACTGGGTTTGATTGAGAGGAGACGGGGCAGATGATGGGTGATGATCGACTGCTGGATCGTGACCTGATCGATGTGCAACGGCAAATTCTCCAACGGCAGTATGATCCCCAGAATCAACGGCATGATCGACCCTCGCCCCAAACGCTGTACGGCTGGGACGAGACTCAGGGGCGGTTGTCGTAGAGCGGACTTTTTAATTAGGCAAAAAATAGGGCCTAATGTTGGACATTTTATTAAGCCCATAGGGGGCCTAATATTATGACTAATGTTAGGGTCTAAATTAGGGGCCTGATAGTGGCCGCAGATAGTGGATACAGTAGTACATAATTAGGTACCGCCATGTGTACCACGGTGGGTACAGTAGTACGTACCACCGTGGTGTACATAGACAGGATATAGAAGGGACACGGAAGATGGGCCCATTACCTACAGGTACGCGGCGAACACCAGCGAACAAACAAGGAACAAGCGGAAAATCAGGTCGACTGATGGACGGAAGGCGTTCGTAATGGACGATGCGGATTGGTTGAAAGTAGGAAAAGGATAGATATAAGGGTTTAATTGATAATAAAGTTCTTCTTTTGCGTTCGATCTAGCAGATCGTTTTTTGGGACGGCACCTTTGCGCCTCCCTCCCTATTATATACCTCTACGTCCCGGGCGGGAGCACAAAGTGCGTTTTTGTCCCACCGGTTGGCGTAGAGTGTGAAGACTCACCCCGCAACTCCTCCCGCAGTGTCTGCGGTTCTTCATTTAAAGGTTTTTGGTTTTGGGAACGTGATCGAGCAGTGCTCTCACCTCTTCCCCGTGAAATTAACGTTTGGCCCCTAGAGTTCGGCTGCTTTAAGCGCCCCGCGGGAACTCTAGGTGGATTTTAATATAAAATACCTATTCCTCGTATAGTATAGGCTAGGAGCGCATTGATTTGGGCGTTCCTTAGCTGTTTGACGGCTTAGAGGCTCCGCGATCAGGCAGTGAAGACTTCCGCTGCCTGATCAAGTACCCCCCCCCACCGATCGACACCTGATCGACACTTTTTGCAAATCGTGATCGTGATCGCTGATCGCAAATCGCGCCAACTGCTACTTGGACGACTTCCGGCGCTTGATCAAGGTATATTACGACTGGGCAGCAGCTCTTAGTCCCTGATCGCACTTGCGATCAAGACACCTGATCGCATCTGCGATCAAGACAGAATATTGTTGATCAACTGTTATTAACGTCAGCCAAAGCCTGATCGCGCCTGATCACGACCGATTGGCTTCGTTTCAGCGCCTGATCGCATCGGACGGCCGCCTGATCGCACTTGCGATCAAGACGGAATACTGCTGATCGTCGGTTATTAGCATCAGCCCGAACTTGATCAAGCCTGATTACGGTTAATTGACGTGGTTTAAGCACCTGATCGCACGTGATCAAGCCTGATCGCATCGGTTGTATCGTCACAAGTTAGTTAATTCAATCTTGCACCAAGAATTCGCTGTGCGCTGTCCCTTATATATATGTTCCGGAAAGGATCAGGACCTTGGTCCTGATTCTATGTGTATGAATGAAAAAATTGATTGGCCACCTGAGGAGCGACCCACGCCTAGCCGTCGGGTACACAAGGTGAGCAAGAACACAAGCAGTCGAAGACATCCGGAGGACCCCCTTCGTTAGTCGGCAGTCTGGGCGCCGTGGTACCGCCTGATCAAGTCTCAAAAACTTCGATCAGCCGCTCCACCACAAGGGTTACATTTAACAGCCCCTGATCATAAGTACAGTACTGCGTTCCGCTGCATTCCGCTGCGTTCCGCTGCGCACCGCTGCTCATCTCTACAATTTAATAACCTCCGTAAAATAATACGTTTGACCCGGTACCGAGCATATTTGCTTAGACAAGCTCTACTGTATATCAATTCCCTATAAAAAGGGCATTGTTACATCGATGCGTAGAAATGGGCGGGGGGGGTCGATTTAACATTCCCCTTGATATATTGTGGATCTTACGTTTACGTGACTACTTGTGGGTATTACGTTTGTTTGACTTATCGTTGAGCTTACTTTTACGTC
The DNA here is from genome assembly GCA_026184515.1 of Peronosclerospora sorghi. NCBI lineage: Eukaryota > Oomycota > Peronosporomycetes > Peronosporales > Peronosporaceae > Peronosclerospora > Peronosclerospora sorghi. Next base: position 16,716,971 of record CM047580.1, read on the forward strand.
TTATATCATGGATATTACTGCTACGTGGAGATAACGTATCGCGGACACGTTGTTTGCGGATATATCGATTTTTCGTCATGGAAAAACACAAGCCAACTCAACAGGTTATGCGGCTAAGCGAGGGGCGACTAAACCGAAGAGAAAGTTGGAATTGTGCAAAAAAGTGGAGTCAAATGATATCTTGACAGTGCTGCGTGAAATAGCTGAACGTTTAGCGAAACAAGAAGATTCACGTGGGTGTGTATGATGGGGGTGATAACATGTACCATACCCAAAAGGTGACACCAAGATTAGCATGGCGTCTGTAGACGGAAGTCAAGAAGATAGGGTGACCTATAAGGTCGGAAACCCTGGAGCGCATAGTTTCATGCATCTAAGCAAGGCTGGAGTAAGTAAATTTGGCCGAGGTGGCGGTGATAATGCCGAACGGGCCGGGGGTGATTATGTACACCGGGGGTTCAACAGGACCAAAATCAAGCAGCAGCGATGCCTGCCTTAAGGACATCAATGCAACCTTAAAATAAGAATTTTTGACGGGAATGAAGTTTACAGCGGACTAGGCTCGGGCTTTCATCCGTTGGGAAGAAAATTCTTGTTTCAAATTGGCACTGATGCAGCTTCGTGTGGATTCCCATAGAGTGAGGACGTAAAAGTAGGCCTCCTGGGACATTACCTATCCGGTACAGCAGAAAGCTATTAAAACAGATAAGTGGAAACGTGGTGGGGTGAGACCCCCGCTTTATGGTACATCATAGAGAACATGTTAACCACTTTTCACACGCAATTAACGCCTGCACATTCTATGAAGTTGTTTTCGGCCCGTGAAAATCCGACTAGGACTTGGCCGGAACACTATCTACATTTGATCGCTGTTGCTGAAGCTGTGGGTGGTCGAGATAACTCGTTGGAGCTTGTCAACGCAATTTGTCATGCTTCAACCGAGTTGAGAAGTGATGATGTCAGAGTTCGACCACACGCGTGTATATTATCTGTCCAGACAGAAGAACTGTGTCAGTTTGCGCAGGCAGTTGAATTTGACGGAAACTAAACGAAAGGACTGCACGTGGAACTGTAAATTTTGTGGCCAAAACCAAGGAAATGTTTCAACTGTGGCGAGATAGGACATACTAACTGGAAATGGCCGAAGGGAAATGCTAAAACTGTAGACTTTACGCTATCGATCACCATGGAGTATGGAAACATTGCGAAAGAAAATGGATACGTGACAGCGGTGCAAGTATGCACTTAAACAAACGACTTAGGGTTTTGCGCGAGACTGAAAATGTATCAAAAATGTGTTTCCAAGCAGACGGCAACCAGCTGAAAATTACAAAGAAAGGAGACTTACAGATTACAGATTTTAGTAAGCTGTGAAAATGTTAAACAACTTATTAAGGTTGAAAATGTTTATTTCGTTGAAAATTTGACCGAAATATTCTATGGGTCTCCCAGAAGAAAACAAGCTGTATATTTGCATACGCTGACGACCGGGGGGTGATCAAACACCAAGAGTCCGGAGAAAACACCTGAGATGTTGAAAAGGTCAACAAAGTTATGACTATAAACGTTGGAGTCGGTGTACCCAAGCAGAATTTCTGAGATGTGGTCATGGCTATCATTAACACAAATGCCAAGAACTTTTAAGGAAGAAAAGACGCTCAATGTAGATCGTTGATGCTCTTTCAGGATCGAACGGGACATCTACCTTACGAAGTGATCGAAAGGCTGGCGAAAGGTTCTAGCTTTGGAACCGAGCAAACGGATACGAAACACTGCAATATTCTTACCTGTGCACAAGGTAAACAGATGAAGAAACAATCAAGCAAAGGAGCAAATCGTTCTCCAATTGACAGAGTTAGAGGTGGGATTTTTTCGGACCTGAAAGGGTCTATCAAACGAAGAGACCACATAGGAAAACACTACATGATTAACTTGTCGATCACAAGACCAGCTACGTTTATGTTTTGGAGTCAAGTTCGAAATCGAACACTGTAGTGTCGAGAACCTGACCACCATCGTGCCCGGCCTTCCAACTTACGGGGGGGGGGGGTACCCCGCGAACCTTCGCCTTCGATCCGATCGGATTGTCCGCTGCTGGCAGACGACCGATCATCAACACAGGACGCCTGGTCCGATTTGTTCTGCATCTCACTTGTGTACCCGATGGATTGGGCTGGTAACACACTCGGTGGATTGGCGCTAGGAATTGACTTGTGGTCTAAATGTGGTAGACCGTGCTGGGTAATGTACCCTGGGCGGAACTCTTCACCCTGGGTACGGGTAGACCAGTTATACTTGAAATGAGTATACTCCAGAGGGCAGATCGCTGATCCGATCGTAAATCCCGACCAATATTGGAGATAAACTCCAGTAATCCAATAGGGTCCAATAGTCCAATAGGGAGATCCAAATGAGAACGTGACACACTCCACGAACGATATCTCCACGAAATAATCCAATAGACGTAATAGCACGTTCCAAACGTGCGCAACTTAAACTTGAGAGGTCGACCAAAGTGCACTCCCGTCGAGGGACTTCCGGCAAGCCAAATGCGTCTATGACGCGTCCCGGCCGGGTATAATTCGCTGGAGGGGATTACTCGACCCTCCGCTCCCAAAACACTCTGCGGCGTGTAGAGGCGACTGACGTGCAAGGCGAAACGACCCCGGTTGAGTTAGAGGTCCAACGGTTTCTTAGACGAAGCTAAAGCCAAAACCTTTACGAAGCAAAACCCAAACTTGGCAAAACTCAAACCTGGCAAAACCCAAACTAAAAACTACCTACCCCCTATAGTCCCCAATATGTACCAAACATGAAAATATGTAGTACACGCAATCTCATGTGACTTACCCTGATCCGTGTTCTTGACACGCCTTGCACATGACCGGCTTAAAAGCCTCCTGGATTTCCACCAATCCGATCGCCGATAAGCCGATCGGTCTGCTGCTGACCGGAAACGTCAAAAATTCTTGGGTCCGCTTCACCGCAGCCGCCCCTGAGTCGTGCCGCAGCCGCGCAACGGTAGCGGCCCGATCTCATCATATCCAGATCTTCATAGAAGCGGACTTTGCCAATGGACAGGTCTACGAGTCCACCTTCACCAGGTACTTGCCTTGCACACCCGATCGCCTTGTGACCTTTCTTGACCTTCTTTGCTGCAGGTGCCCTGGAGATGGGGTGATGAGGACATCGCCCCATCTCGATTCGCCAACCAGATCGGCCCAATCTGACAGCCCTCTCAGCACTCCACTCAGCACTCCCGGGTCCGATACACCGGACCGGCATCAGAGCGAGGCCGATTGGCTCCGGAAAACGGTCCGTGAGCTCCAGTCCCAGCTAGACACCGAGAATTCTCCACTCCTGCAACTGCGGAAAGAGGTGGATACGTGATCCCCATGTCCACGAAGTTGCAGGAGGTGACTGCTGAAAACTCACATCTCCGGGCCCAGATCGCCCAACAAGTAACGCGAGGTAGGTCGATCGGTCTGTTTCCATCTTGGGTTTGGTCTGACCTTCCTTTGCATGTAGATCAATTGCCCGCCGATATCGCCAAAACATTCGACGCCTTATTCACGGCTGATCGGAAGTCTCATGATCATCGCGGACGGAGCGATGATCATGAAGCTCGACCGATCTTGGACGGGCTGATCGGCGAACGACATGATCTATCCCGCTTGGAGGCCTACCGATCGCACCTCCTGGAACAGCTTGCGGTGGTCGACCGACAGATGTTGGAGGACCAGTCCGATCGGACCTTACTCCGCACCCAACGTGGTGACCTGGAGAGGCAGATCAACGAGTTACAGGTCGTGGTCCGGGAGCAGATTGGGAAGGTCGAGTCCTTCCAGGCCCGATCGGACGCCTGTAACCAGGAATCAAATCGTCGCTGGGCGGCCGTAAATCGATGCTACCAGCAGTTGACTGACTTGTTGCACCGGCGTCCGGCTGCCCGCTCTAATGCTGACCGGTCTGAATCGGCCGTTCTGGTCGGTCTGTATCAAGACCGGACCCGACGCCACTCATTGGCCAAAAGTGACCCACCCGAAATTTTGAAAACTTCCAAGTCCAAAAAACGTAAGGACGAACCGAAGAGCTCAAGGGCGCGTGGCACAGCGCACGACTCCGAACTCGAGGAGAAGCGAGCGGTGCCCCAGAAGAAGCCAAGACTCCGGCGCATCTCCCAAGCCCCAAATCGGTCGCAGATGACGCGTCTATCGCCACCAAATCTCGTGCGTCCTCGCGCACCCGTGCCGCGCACACCAAGTGCATAGAGGTCTCCTCCGGAGAGGACTCGGGGGG
>CM047580.1:16721279-16861623 GCA_026184515.1 Peronosclerospora sorghi
AACTTGAGAGGTCGACCAAAGTGCACTCCCGTCGAGGGACTTCCGGCGAGCCAAATGCGTCTATGACGCGTCCCGGCCGGGTATAATTCGCTGGAGGGGATTACTCGACCCTCCGCTCCCAAAACACTCTGCGGCGTGTAGAGGCGACTGACGTGCAAGGCGAAACGACCCCGGTTGAGTTAGAGGTCCAACGGTTTCTTAGACGAAGCTAAAGCCAAAACCTTTACGAAGCAAAACCCAAACTTGGCAAAACCCAAACCTGGCAAAACCCAAACTAAAAACTACCTACCCCCTATAGTCCCCAATATGTACCAAACATGAAAATATGTAGTACACGAAATCTCATGTGACTTACCCCGATCCGTGTTCTTGACACGCCTTGCACATGACCGGCTTAAAAGCCTCCTGGATTTCCACCAATCCGATCGCCGATAAGCTGATCGGTTTGCTGCTGACCGGAAACGTCAAAAATTCTTGGGTCCACTTCACCACATTTATGTATTTCTCGCCAAGACGAAGGACATTCAACCGGTGCAAATATTCGATTGGGCTTTCATCCGACCGCTGCTTCGTATAATAGTAATCGCGGGATGCCGATTTTCCACTTCCACAATATTGCACTTCAAACTCATCCACAAGATTTTTCCAACTTGATCGAGTGCTTCTACTCAGCTGGCGATGCCAATTGCGCGCTGGTCCTTTTAGTAAATCGCCTAGGATTAGACACTTTTCAGGATCAGAAGCTTGATCCCGCATAAATGCTGACTTGAGGCGACTAATCCAATTCCGATCTTGATATTCATCCCCTTCCTTTCCCGAAAATTCTTTTAGATCACTGATCGCAGACATCTGAATCCTGGTAATCGTCTGTTGATCAGGCATCCCAGTATGTGCGGACGCAACGGTGGCTCGTCGTGGTAGTGTGATCGGCACATCTGGGTCAATGTACTCGATCTGAGATCGTTGATCATGGAACGAATATACCGATTCCATGTCAACGTCCTTGACCGTTGCCGATCTTTCTGGCTTCGACTGCTGCTGACGCAGTGAATGCACAGATTCCATGTCAACGTCCTTGATCGACGCCGCTCTTCCAATCTTTAGCTGGTGGTTTTTACCGCCGACGACTCCCGGTGTCAGCTTGCGTCTTTCTTCAGCCAGAAACTTCTCCATAGCCTTATCAAAGAATGTCTGCAGCTGTGGGATTTGCGATACTTGATCATCTTCTGCTTTGATCGATTGAGGTTCCATCTTGATAGCCGAAAACTTGGATTTATCCTTCTGGCAAACTGTCATTCTGGTGATCTTGGGCTCTATACTCCCGGCAATACTCGGCTCCACTTCAAATTCATCGCCTTCAGAAGGGGCAGATTCGTAGCACGATGATCCCGTGTGTTCTGCTGCGTTGTTTGACGGACCTGCTTCAATCTTCAACGGAGAGTGCGAGGGTTCCAACTTAGTGGTTTGGCCCACGATAGGTAGCAATAGATGAAACAACTACTGGGTAGCTTCTGAAAGATCTTCTGGATCCTGCTCAAACACCTCTTCAGCATCGTAGGCGCCTGTCGTCGGACCTGCCTGCTTGATCAGGCGTGTTAGCCTCAGTACGATCGTGAGCTTGTCCCTCCCATCCGTAAATGGCTGATCGACTGGTCCGTTCAGCTTCCCGCAGATCATGACCCCAAGTAGGCTCATGATCGAATTCTTCAATAAGAAATCTTCCAGTTTTCCTTTATAAACCTTTCGGTAAAACGTTCTCACCAGATCGGCCTCCGTTGGTGGTGTACTCGATCGACTTTCGTCGCTCTCCGACCCAGGCGCCTTCATCAACACCTTCGGCTGGTCGGTCTTGTAATACTTCACCACCGGATCCCAATCTGGATCATTATATACACATATTTTTTGGCGGATCATAACTTTCGTTATGATCCGCATGGGCTCCCGAAGGAGCCTAGGGAGGTGGTTAAGGCTTCTCCTCCTTTATTTCATCAAGATTCCTCCCCATGTCCTGATGATCAGCATTTCCTTTCTTCTTCAGGCATGACGACGGCGAACTGCCTTCCGTCGTCACAACCTCCTCCTCCTTTTCCACCTTTATCTTCACTTCTGCTTCCGCTTCCGTTTTCAATTTCACATCAGCGCCGTCTTACGTAGAATCGCGGTGAAATCCCGCGTCGCCCAAAGATCCGGGCACGCGCATCATTGTGGTGGAGAGGCTGATCAAAGTTTTTGACGCTTTATCAGGCGGTACCACGGCGCCCGGAATGCCGACTAACGAAGGGGGTCCTCCGGTTGTCCTTGACTGCTTGTATTTCTGCTCATCTTGTGTACCCGACGGCTTAGGCGTGGGTCGCTCTCCAGGTGGCGGGGATGTAGACACGGCAATTCCTTGATGCAAGATTGGGGAACTTGTAATGAGTTGTTCGAGGTGCTGATCAGACGTGATCCGGTGTAATCGAGCTCAAATCAGGTGCGAACAGGCTTGGTCAGCAGTGATCAGGCTTGGGCAGGCACCGAAAGTCGTTGATCAGCTGTGAACAGGCTCGATCCGTCTTGATCAGGCACCAAAAATAGTTGATCAGCGGTGATCAGACTTGATCAGGCTTGATCAGGCACCAAAAGTAGTTGATCAGCGGTGATCAGACTTGATCAGGCTCGATAAGGCACCAAAAGTAGTTGATCAGCGGTGATCAGACTTGATCAGGTGCCAAACGTCACTCAGGTACAAGTTGGTGCGGTCTGCGAGTTGTTGATCGCGGGTCACGAGTTGCAAAGTGTCGATCAGGTGTTGATCGGCGAAGGGGGTACTTGATCAGGCAGTGGAAGTCTTCACTGCCCGATCACGGAGCCTCTGAGTCTTCAAACAGCTAAAGCAACACCCAAATATATGTATTCCTGGCCTAGACCTACGAGGGAGGGGGTAAATTTTGCTTAATCCACCTAGAGTTCCCGTGGGGCGCTTACAGCAGCCGAACTCTAGGGGCCAAGTGGAGAGGTGATAGAACTGCTCAATCACACTCTCAAAACCAAAAAAACCTTTACTGAAGAACCGCTGACACAGCAGGCGGAGTTGCGGAGTGAGTTTCCAACACTCTACGTCTGCCGGTGGGCCAAAAATGCACTAAGTGCTCCCGCCCGGGACGTAGAGGTATATACTAGTGAGGGAGGCGCAAAGGTGCCGTCCCTAAAACGATCTGCTAGATCGAACGCAAAAGGAGAACTTTATTATTGCTTAAATCCTAAGAACTACCAATTTCCTAATATCCACCAATCAGAACTACCCGTTCCAGCGTCCTCCGTCGACCAGTCGACCTGATTTGTCCGTCGTCCGTCGCCGCTCGTCGATGTTCGCGGAATACCTGTACGTAATCTTCCCATCTTCCTATGCCCTTTCTATGTCCTGAATATGTGCACCACGGTTGTACACGCAACTGTATACGCCGTGGTACCCACAATCCTATACGATTACGTACCGATTCTGACCGTAATCGCCCCCCCTAAATCAGGCCCTATAATAAGTCCATATAATAAGGCCCTATAATAAGGCCTTATAATAAGGCCCGTTATTGGGCCCAATTGTAACACGCTTTACGACACTACTTTCGAGAACTGCTCGGCATTCACCGAGTGGTAGTGTTGGACCAGACGACGAATTTGAGCAATGGTGCAGACGGCGTCACCCACGATGACGACTAGTACTGGCTATAGTACTGGATGACGCCGGATGGACTAGTGGCTGTAGCACTGGATGGCGCCAGGTGGACTACTGGCTGTGGCAGCACAAAGTCTGGAGTCATCACGGGTGGAAGGACAGAAGGGATGGAAATGCTGCAGAGGCAGCAGAAGAGAGCGAGCACATGGCGCCCAAGGTGCAAGTGCTTTACATCAGTCAAGTAGTTTTTTTTTATTATCTTTAGCGCTCTAACTAAATTCACTTTCCAACTCACCGCGTCAAGCTCAAGTGTCTCTTTACCTTCTTATAGGTCGTCGCCCTCCTTTTCTTCAAAAGTGCTTTAATAAGATTTGGCTAAGCGTAACCACTAGATGCTAGGTGCGTATGAATTGGATACTATGCTCATAGAATGCTGGTGTCAAGAATTCCATGTGGCGTTGTACAGGAAGGTAATTAAACAAGCGTTAAAATCTCGCAGTTTTTTAGTGTTCACTAGTGGATGGTTCCCGTCGTTCCGACGGATTGTCATTAAAACCACAGTATATCTACATTTACTTTGAAGCAAAAAAGAACATAGATTTATTTGGTGTCAACGACTGCGTGTACAATCTCGGACATTGACTGCTCTCATCGTTGCGAGATTTTTTAACCTCATTCAACGTAGAGATTCGTCATAAAAGACGATGCGCATCGGTTGTAGTTCTGCAGAATCATCTTCCAAAAGGAAGGAGATGTTCTCCATTGCTGTAGACAGTGAGAAGGAGACGTACACTGACCATGCGAGAACGTTCCTTGTGAGGCATATGCCAACCTTGTGCAGCTTCTTTCCCTGATACTTATTTATCGTCATCCCATAGGCCAAGGGCACAGGAAACGGCTTCCGACAGACCGTGTAGGGAAGGCCTGATTGCTCAGTTGTTAGTAAAATGCGAGGGATAAAGCAACAATACCGTGCATAATCACTCGTCAAGACTTTAACCTCAATCACACGTGTGGAACACCGGCGGACAATGAGGCGTGTGTGGTCGCAAAGCACGTTGGATTCCGCAGGAGCATGATTGGTGAGCCAACCTTTAGTGCCAGTCGATACGGCGTCCATCCATTCGTCGAGCCGGTTCAAGAGCTCTGTCGGGATTGCTTTTGCTCCCTCTCATCGTCAATTTTTCGGCGCTGAAAAATTCCTGTTCAGGACGGCTGTATTATCTCGGCCACATTTACATTGAGGGAGGTAAGGATTACACGGTGTCCAAAGTATACACGTGCGTTCCTTGCGGCATCGGTAATGCCATTATAAGTCGTGTTGATAAGTCCGTTCAATATCTGGTCGTAGATCACCGTCAACGCCGGACAACAAATCCGATCTGCGACGTTTTTTTTCAGCCGGTCCTCTTCAAGCGCATGTTGCCAATCCGCAAAGGTGCAGTTCCCAAGTTCCGCAATTGGCTGGGCGTTTAAAGCACGCATTTTGCCGTAAGTGACACATACGCGCTATAAGACCGTACTGACAGAGGTTCATTTCTATAAGCGCTATTTGTAGTAGCCAATGACTAGCGTAGTGCCCCGTTGTACCAACGGGGCAACTAACCTAATATTTGTAACACTTCCGAATGTAAACTGGTATTGACCTGATAAAAATGCGAAGTTACGGCAAATATATATACAGTCGGGAGGCATGTGTAAAGTCAAGCTGGATGCTATTGTACATAAGTCAGTCAATTTCAGCCAATCAAATGAGAGCTACGTACACCAGACGGACGTGCGTTTTCTGCCTCCCGCTCCGCTGGTGTCCGACGCTGCCTTCGCTCTCTTGCAAGGCGAGCTGTCCGTTCACGTACATTTTCTGTTATCTGCCATGTGTAAAGTCAGGCTGGATGCTATTGTACGTAAGTCAAACAATTTCAGCCAATCAAAATGAGAGCTATGTGGTGAAGTGCAAGTGAAAATTATTGACCAGTTTGTACCAGTGTACCGGTTTTCAAGGCAGATCGATCGGGTTGGCTGAAAGGACGGAGTATTTTGGTCCAATCGTGTGCTTGGAGTGTTTTGTACGCAGACTTGAAGTAAGACACACGGTTTACATATAGTTTACATATTGGATTTTTATTGGATATTAAATATAGTGTTCGTATTACATCGGGTTGCGTAAGTCTCCAGTGGCTCCGATCTGAGTCATTGGGAGCAGAGGGTTAACAGGGTCCCATCACGCTTATTAAGCCCGGCCAGGACAAAGCTCCACCGGAATCCCCACGATAGGGAGCAATCGTTACGTTCACTCACCACTCAAGTTCGGCCACGATCAAGGGAAGCGTGTTATTTGTCTGGGTTACTCATCGCGATCTGCTGCGATCAAGTCCCAGGAATTGGCTGGATTACTCATCGCGATCTGCGGTCAAGTGCCAGAAATTATTTATTGGCTGGATTACTCGCTGCCACGGGCGGTCAAGTGCCAGATTTAATTGCATTCGGAGTGAAGATTTACGCTTCGTTTGCCGATCGGCCATTTTGAATTACCTTTCGTTGGAATTTAGGATCAGTACCCCAGAAGTGGTACATCCATATCGATCTTCACTAAAGTCCCCACCATGAACGGTCCACCGAGTGTGTAGCCACCCATACCAATGGGTACACACGGTGAGACACGAGAAGAATCGGACTCGGCGTCCTGTAATGCCGATCGGTCACCCGATCGGCATCCAGGCGAAGGTCCGCGGAGTACCCCCTCCGTTAGTTGGTCGGCTGGGCGCGATGGTGGTTCAGTTCCGGACACTTTGGTGTTCGATTTTGAACTGGACTGCACCACAGCTACGTACACCAGACAGACGGAATTCTATTATATAAACTAGCATAGTGCCCCGTTGTACCAACGGGGCAATAACGTTAATATTTGTAACACTGCAGAATGTAAATTGGGGATGACCTGAGAAAAATGCGAAGTCACAGCAAAAAGATATACACTATATTCTATATTTTATCTAATTGAGCGCCTCTACGTAAGTCACTTTATACCCCACCGTCATTTAATCCTTCCTGACCAATGGACTGAGATCAATATCCGATTCTACGTAAGTCAGGCTGGATGCTAGTCACTCAATTTCAGCCAATCAAAATGAGAGCTACTTACACCAAAAAGACTGATCGAATTCTATTATATATATAGATAAAGTCCAATTCAATTAGGTCTGACTTATACTATAGTTCGAATTCGATTAGGTACGGGAACGCGACCATCATTCTGTTGTATACATAGATCGAGATATTCGATTAGGTACTGGATCATCGATGACATGAATTCTATCATTATATCGATAAAATTAACTAATGGAGCAAAATTACAATTTGTTTCCACTAATATAGCGCACCTCCTCACGCAATACTGTGTAATCCCGGAACCGATAGCCTGTTACAGTATCTTCCAATCGTTGCGTGGTTCCGATGGAGCGCTCGTTCTTTTTTCGATCATGGGCCGGTTCTGAGCTGTTTTTTTTGCTGCGCGTATTAGCGATGCCTCTTCACTGCGTGACAGATGTTGACTGATGTTTTCTCACCGACGGCGAGCAAATGTCACTTCAACCTATCCGCGAATTTTATAGGCCAGCGACCGCCGTTCTAGCCTGATCAAAATAGAAGGAGATATATGAGTGACCGCCTATTCAAGAGACTCCCCTCTAGATACGCCTCCTGCACACAACGATTGCGACGCTATAGATCACGGGACTCCTCGAGATTGCTGGGCAGCTTCAGGTGGATTTTTTTCAATCATGTTGATCTCCATATCGTGTGATATTTCAAATGTATTTAGGCATTATCTCAATTGTATTTCGTATATTTCCCACGGATGCACGCTGTATCATCATGCGTGTCCCTGATCGGCGATGAAAAAAAGGAAAATTAACAAGTTCAATATCAAGACGTCAACAGGGTGATTAGAGGCAGTTGAAGACCTTGGGTGGATGGGAAGCATTTGATTGATCTGTGGTAGCGAAGTAAATAGTTAATGAGTTAGATACAGAAAGCAAGGTGATGAGGTCTATTGCAATTACCTGGTGAAGAGTCGGGAATGATTGTGAAAAGAAATTGGAAGTGAAATATGCGGAGTCTTGTCGCAATCGATCTAAGGATGCGCCAAGGATTAAGGACGGTTGCGATGAAATGGTTTAGAAATTGCAGCGACAGGTTCGCTACGGTTGGCGGATAACCAGCAGAAGTGGCGAGGCAAATATTTCGAACGGATATAGTTTTCGAGAGCTTAGGAATTATTGGTGTGCCAAGGTGCTTTCCTATCTTTTAGCGGCGAGAAGCTTAGTTCTCAAAATACCTCATACTTGGAAAGACGATTTTTACCTTCTTAGGGCTTGTATTGTTTCTTTACAAACTCAGGTGCATCAGCGGGCTGTATTTACATATGTACGGTTTTGGGCCTGGCGCGATGTGTATTAGCCCATGACGACACTCATGTTACCTAATCAGTATTTCTCTGATCAATCCGAAAGCTGTTGGAAAACGGATGAAACGACTGTTGAAGATACCCAGATCGTATCCGGGCGACAGGGCGACTCTTCAAGGCGTCGCGACCCTCTACATGTAAAGGTAAGGATTTCAGGTCCGGTAGGAGCTGTTGTTTCTTTTGCATTCTGAAATATAATACTTTCCAACAGGGTTATGAGCCCAATACCCTCGGCGCACGGTCAGAACTAACATGAATGTCGACCACAGAAGAACCGAAGGGCTACCCATGGGCTGGGATGGCAAGTACTGGCGGGACTACAAATGGAAGATGCGGGCCGTCTTTCGCGAGCATGGCCTTCTCGCGATTGTCCAGGGGACGACCAAGAGAGAGTCGCTCACGACGGACGAAAAAGGCGACTACGACAAGTACCAGTACAATATCATGCACATGATCGGCTCGACGCTGTCTCCCCATCGGATCCAGCAAATCGACACGCTCGACACGGGCATAGAGACGTGGGCGGCGCTATGCGAGATCTAGGAGCAACGCAAGAACCCAATCATGCATGCCAGCGTAATTGAGCGGCTCAAGGAAGAGCTGGTGGCGGCGAGGTTCAAACCGGGCGAAGACATGGGCGTGCACCTTGCCAAGATGTTTCGGCTGAAGACGGAGCTTGTTAGCTACCCCTATACTGTGCACGAGGTTGACATGCGGAGATACCTGCTCGATAGTCTGCCGCATCAGTTCGAGTACAACGCCCTTCGATAATCAGCCAACTACCCAGTGGAGAGACCTCAGACGTCTGAAGAACTACGAGAACTTATACTGGAGGCCTCCATGCGACAGTCAAGGCACCGCCCGCAACAAACCGAGTCGAACAATCAGTCAAGTGGCTCAGGGCGGCGCGGCGGCCAGCGTGGAGGGGGTGGAGGCCCGGGTGGTAAAATTGCACGCACCGGGACTGGTGGGGGCAACTTCATCGGAGCACTACACAACCCAAGGGGCTGCTTGAACTGCGGTAAAGAAGGGCACAAGAAAAAGGGCTGTCCGGTTCGGAACAACGGCCAAGGACAAGGCGGACAGGGGCACGGACAAGGAGGAGCCAGCGGCACCGGAAAAGGAGGACCGCGGCGCCAGCAAGCAAATTTTACCCAGCTCGTTGGCAATGGCAGACAGTTGCGAGATGCACCTGTGGCAGTTGAACCTGGAGTCGCTACTGGTGTAGTCACAGAGTTGCCGGGAGGGACGCTCGCCGGTCAAGGCGGCGTCAACAGGGATTGCTCTGAAGCGATTGGTCAGGTGGATGTGCGGGCCAGTGGTTGCCTGGATACAGGATCAAGTGTTAATGTGCTCGGTGATCTAAAGTACTTCATCAGCATGGAGAAAATCGACCCTTCCTCTAGAGTTCTTGAGTGGATGGGCGAAGCGGTTCATACTAAGGCTGACGGAATTGGTACAGTGTGCCTGGTAACCGAAGTGGATGGGGAAGAAATTAGGACACTGTTACACGACGTGCTTTACGTGACAAGAGCACGGTATGGTCTGATCTCGCCAGGATTTGCAACGCAGCAGGGCTTCGACCTCGAGTACGACAACAAGACCAAGGAGATGTCACTGGTCAAGGACGGTCAGCGTGTGCTGCGCGCGGCCCCGAATGACAACAACACGTGGGTGTTCGAGTGCGTGAGTCCAAGTGGTGAGCCAGCCGAGAGGATTGTCGGTCGCATCATCGTGAATTCACTGCCGCGGACGGTGTCGCCACGCAGCAGCGCTGGTACGAGCGCATGGGGCACACGAACTGCCACTATCTTAAGATCATGGTAGACAGGGGGCTCGTGAAGGGCATGCTCATGACGAAGCGCGCAGTGTTCGAGCAGTGCGACGCTTGCCACATTGGCAAGCAGAAGGCCAGCTGCCGGAAACAGAAGATTGAACGTGGGCTGGAGGCGCCAAACCATATTATTTATGCTGATCTGATGTTCCCTAGCAAGCGAAATGGCACGCGGTTCAAGGAGATTCTGGTAATCACGGATGGGTGGAGTCACTATTTGACCACCCACTTGTAGAACAGCAAGAAAAGCTCGACAGTGAATGCGCTCATGAAACAGTACGTACTCTGGACGGAACGCCAAGCGGGGTGGAATATCAGTCGGATCGTGCGGCGCCGACTGGAAGGCGACGCCACGACCGGATTCCAGGTACAGCAGGTACTGACTGACAAGTGCGGCGAATTCGTCAACTCCGACATCGACCGCTGGTACGCAGACCGCGGGATCGAGCGCATCAAGGTGGGCCCCAAGAGCTCGCATTTGAACCCGGTCGAGAGAACCCAGCAGTCGCTGACAGAGATGACAAAGACGCCGATGCACGCTTCTGGTTTCCCCCGTTCTTGCTGGCCTTTTCTATTGAAGAATGCTGCCTACCTCAAAAACCGTGCGTACTCCAAGCCTATCAATGGTATCCCGTACCAAAGGCATTTTGGTAAGAAACCCGACGCTCACCATATTCGTAAGGCCGGTGCATTGGCAAATGTGCACGTTCCAGATGGACCTGAGCGTGACAAGGACGCAGACCGAGCCAAAATTGGCTTTGTTCTTGGGTACTCGGACGATGAAGTCGGATGCAACGTGTACCCTCGTTGACTCGCAGGTCGGGAACAAACGAGGATATCGTGTACCGTGATCGCCACGATGTAAATCCGGAAAACGCCAACATTGGCTCGTGGCTTCACTTCACCATGGAGGATCCTGGGGATGACGATTCTACCGAGTCGGCGGTGAGCGACGCCATTATGGGCGCCGCCACGACCGACATCAACGACCCCGAGCTGGAGGACCACGAGATACAGGTGGAGGACGAGTACTATGACGATGTCACCGAGATCAACGCATCGGCAGCCTTTGAGACGAGCGAGATCATCATGACTGTCGACCTAGAGGAGGGAAAAGAAGACGACGACGACGCTCCTGTGGAAGCTAATGGCGTTGCGACAAACCAGGAGGACGGCCTTGACAATGCAAATCCCACCAAAAACGCGACCGGAAGATCTATTAGCGGTGGTGAAGAAAACGGAGACGCGGTAGATCCATCGGATGGTGCATTATCCTTCGACGAACAAGATAAAGCGGAATTAGCCACCACTACTGATGGACGCACCGACCCGACCAATGCTAATGAACCACGGTCATCCTCAGACGGCAGTAGAATGGCTGCGAATGGCTCCATTAGTGTGCCCAATTAAAAGCCAAGCCTCGGCGAGCGCGACGTGCTTCCCGAGTATCTGCGCAAGCGGCAGAAAAATTAGGACACGCCCTCGGAAGAAAGTCGCAACGCGCTGGGCGAGAAGCGCAAGACGCTCCGTATGAAGCTGCGCGAGTAAAGCAAGCTCCATCGACCAGCGTATCTCAGTGCCTACGAAGTCAAAAACAATGCGGTGCAGCGCCCGACCGATAGCAACGGCAGGGCGATACTGGGGGCGAACGTCAAGCTGCCAAGATCTCGCCGTGAAGCTATGGGATCAAAGTACGCGAATTTTTGGTTGATGGCGGAGATGGTGGAACTGGCCGCTCTAAGGGCCAAGGGCGTGATCGAGGAAGTGGACGGGGCAACAGTTCCAGAAGGTGCGAAACCTATCAGGACGATGTGGGTATGGGCGCTCAAGACCAACCAGTTTGGCTACGTTATACTCTTCAAGGCCCGTCTCGTCGCCCTCGGAAATCACCAGCGTCCAGATATTGATTTTGTAGAGACATCGTCTCCAGTGTCTCGGATGTCATCTTTCCGATTGGTGCTCGCAATGGCTGCTCGCCTGTGACTCACGGTGTACGGGGGCGACATTAACACGGCGTATCTCAACGCTGAATTAGAGATCCCACAATACGTGCAGTCAATAGAAGGATACCCGTGCGAGACGCAGGGCAATATGTACGTGCTGCGCAAGGCGCTGTACGGCTTGCGCCAAGCGGGTCGCGAGTGAAACACGGAGCTGAAGGACTGGCTGCTCAGATACGGTTATCACAGGTGCATGACGGAGCCTTGCCTCTACTACGTGGTGACAGGCGAACGGATCTTGCTGGTCCTGGTCTACGTCGACGATGTAATGTGCGCGACCAACGACGAGACATTCAAGATAATTTTTTTCGCGGCTCTGGACGAGAAGTACGGTCTGAAGGACCAAGGCGAGCTCAAAGAATACCTTGGCGTTTAAGTTATCCAAGCTGCAAGCTCCATCACGGTCGAGCAAAACAAATATGCGCGGGGGATCCTACAGAAGTTTGGCTACGAGGGCGCACACAAGTCTGGAAAACCGATGGAAACTAATGCCAAACTAATGGCAGCTAAGGAAGGTGACGATCTGGACACTAGTTTTGATTATCGCGGCGCATTGGGGATGCTTAGGTATCTATCTACAAGTACGCGACCGGATCTCGCATATGTGATTGGGCAACTCAGCCGATTTGTGTCGCAGCCGACGACCAAGCACGTGGGCGCGCTCAAGCGCGTGCTCCGGTACTTTTCTGGAGCCGTTGAGCTCGCGATCAAGTACAAAAATGTGCTAAATGATGGCGAGAGAGCGATCGTCTTGCTCGGGTTCTGCGACAGCGACTGGGGAATCGATCCAGAGTCACGCAAGAGCACCGGCGGATTTGTCTTCACTGTTGCCGGTGGCGCTGTGGCGTGGATGTCACGCCGCCAGCCCATCCTTGCGCTATCGACGGCAGAAGCGGAGTAGGTGGCTGACTGCGAGGTCGCGATGGAGGCGAATGCCGAGACAAATATCATCCAGGAGGTTCTGCCGCAGTTTGTACAGACGCTTCAAGTCGGGATCGATAGTCAAGCAGCGTTGGTGATGGCCACCAACCCAACGTACAGTAGGCGCACGCGCCACATCGATCTTCGTTGGCACTTCGTTCGTGAAAAGGCTCAGCGTGGATCGTTGGTGCTCGGCAAAATTAAGGGGAAATTCAACCCGACGGACGTGTTCACGAAGGCGCTTGACAAGGTCAAGCTCGCGTCGCTGATGAAGAACATTGGGGGGTCGACAATAAAATAAATGAGTGAGGTGTTTACCTCGAGGCGGGCGTGTTGGAAAAGGATGAAACGACTGGTGAAGATACCCAGATCGTATTCGGGCGACAGGGCGACACTTTAAGGCGTCGCGACCCTCGACATGTAAAGGTAAGGATTTCAGGTCCGGTAGGAGCTGTTGTTTCTTTTTCATTCTGAAATATACTACTTTCCAACAAAAGCTAGTGTCTATCAAGTAAAGGAATCTATGGTTAAACCATTGGTATCACTGCAAACGCAGCCAGGTCTCGAAGGGCTATAAGAATCCAAGCTTAAGAAGTCAGATAACCTGTAACAGGGTGTTGTTATGGACTTATATTGTTTTATTGCGTTAAGGAAACGCGCAATATAGGTTGAAAAAAATATAATTCGTTTCTAATACTTAATATTATATTAAATAAATTAACTATACATTTTTTCCTAATTTAGGAAGTTGCTTATGTGCTAGACAGAAGATTAGGGAGTAAAGTATTTATAAATGGTTCAGATTTACCAATTATAACTGAACAACATACAAATATGTAATAACTTGACTCATTTGATTATTAATTTAATATTTCCCTTCTGGATTCGGTTTAGTTTGAGCAGCCAACTACAAATCGATCAGTAGATTTTTAATCCAAAATTTCTTTTTGGAACAACGTATTATTTCAATTAGAACAATGAGATTTCAACTAAAATATCATTGATTCTTTTGCAATGGCGTGCCATTACATCACCCCTGCTTAAGGTGATCGGTCGACAGATCAAAGGTGGCCCTTGTTGGTCATGGAAATTTTCCGAATTGACATAACATAACGATCTATTTGTTTTAAGAGTTGGGAAAACAATGACCGCCTTAATGACAGCTGTAGACTCAAAAGTAATATTTTAAGCAAGATGATTCTGCAGCATATGTTTCGAACGCCTGAACCATTCCGCAAAAGCATCTTCAACTATTGAGTCAGGGAATTGTGACCCCTACTGCAAATGTTGCTATACGAACATGTGATATCTCAGGAATGCACTTACGCAGATCGACAAAATTATGGCTACTTGGAATAGGTAGATATGATGATCCACTCCACGTCAGGGATAGGTGTAACACATGCCAACCGCGTGCTGTAGGTCCGCTTTAATTAAACTTAAACGTAAATCTACATCCGACCTTGAATACGTGTCCACTGCGGGACTCGAACTCTCAATTTCTGGAACCCCTTTACCGCTGCACCACATGGTCGATGCAATTTGGACATAGAGCTAGCTACAGTGGTGTTGAGTCGGAAGACGGACTTTCTAAGCAGAGTTTTAAACACTCTGCTACTTTTAACGTGCGCGGAGTCTAAATTAAGACACGGCACATGTATTGGTTTGACCAGTGTCCGATGCGAAAGAGCAGTACTCACAACCACTTCTACTTCATTGATGCGAAACTACATGTTCTGCAAGAGATGGATCGTGTAGAACCGCGCGTTCCACGCAAAGTGAGTTAGTGGGCCCCTGTCTGAGCTCTAGAACCGGGAAGTCGTGGTAATTACAACCCGGACTATCAACATAAGTTATTCGATTTCGGTGTCTTGGTGGACTGCGCAGACCTCCTTCACCTTCAATTTGTACCCATGATAGACTTCGGTACTTCATTGACTTATTCTTCAGGCTTGCTAAGTTATCACGGAAGAATAGGAAAAACTAAGATTCGCTATGCCAACCATGGAATGCTTTTATTGAGAATTACAAAAAAAGTCTAGAAGATTACACGCACAAGTGCGAAACTTGCACAGACTCTTCTTTATGGATTCACTTATAAGAAAAGTGGAATGCCTGGGTTGAAGCAGGTGTTGCTTGCAAATTTCCTGCACATTTGAAGTGTCTCATCTGTTCTAGTAGAGCACCGTGCATCATCAAAGAAGGATGATTGAAAACTGCGTAACCGCAGTACCCAGACCACGGGGCACATTGGATTGATGCGCTTAACGCGGAACCGGTATTGCTGCTGAAGCACTATTTTTAAGTTCTAACGGAAGCCGGATGATCCAACTCATCCAAAAGGTCTGGGGAGTACATCGAGTGGCTCCAGAGAGTCAAACGTTTGGGATATCCGATCCAGCGTACCCAATACTCGGTACGATGCTCGCAGTCAAGCGCTTACGAACGTAAAGGTATTCTCTTGTCTATTAAAACGAGCGGCGGAATTACGCTACTACCGGTGCTTAGAAGCCCAAGAAGTGGCTCGATGGATAAGTCGGTTTGTTTTCTTCTTGATGAGAACCGATATTTGTTGAAGGCGATATCTTTCCTCCAACAGAAGTTGGGTTGGCGGAAGACGGAGCGAAAACGTCTGCTCAGTTCCCAAGACAATTTAGAGTCGGAATATCAGTCACTTTAGGTTGCCGCGACATTCGTCGCGGGGAATCGGGTCGCCTTGGGGTGAGCCAAAGCGTAAAGCTTTAGACACCCGATGTCGAATGTCAGATGAAGGCGTATTGCTTTCGGAATGTATAACGTGTAGACATTCCCCTTAACACTTTGGACCTTAAAGGGACCAATAAGCTAATAAACCTGGACAGTAGGAAAGCATGTGATGCAATCAGTAGTCAATAAAATGACTAATGAACATTGAATGAAATTTCGTTCTTTCATCCATCGCTACCCGTGTTTTGCTTCTGCTTATCAGAAGTAGAAGTAACTGCGTCTTCCACGTAAAGTATTACAGATTGCTCTGTATAATGAATCTGTTTACTGCTTTATTAGCAGAAGATGTACAATTAATTTCATTGCCACTTCTGCAACTGATGTGTGTTCAGTTATAATATTTTTGGCCGTTTCGGCAGGATCTAATATTTTTATGTTGTTAAAGAAACTGTTTCTGAGTTTCATTCCAGTTTCTGTTCCTGCTCCTGTTAATATGACTGGAGAGGTGGGCACGTATACTACTGTATCAGCAGTAAGTGTGTCGCTATTTGCAACGTCTACTGCTATGTTAGCAGTAGGTTCGTTTCAGCATTCCTTCGCAAGTTGCGGTGGAAACTTGCGTTTGCCACCATTGTCTCGCTCAAAATTCGTGCGGGTTTCTGCTTAACTTTTTTTTGCATATGAATAAGTAAATCTGGCGTGAGTGAACGCCGCATGGCATTTATATAAAACGGTGTATGTTCACTTTAAGCATGTACCGTACTAGTAATTTCAAACTCACTGAGGGAAAGGAAGTCACTTAACTGTTTGAAGACATGAGCGTAGAAACGGAGCATGTCGCCCAGAACGCGGTTAACCCGGTTCTGTTTGACCATCCGTTTCCGGGCGACTCGCAGCTTAACATTTTTTTACTGCGTGCTTAATTACAAGAAATTTTGTACCCGAAATGACATGTGAATCTGTATCCTTATCCGATACAATGCTTACAGGCATTCCATGTAAATGGAATATCCTATCGACGAATATTCTCACTGCTTACGCGGCATTACTATTTGCCAAACTGCGGCAAGATGTACCATATTACTGAATCGGTCTACAAAGACCAATATCCCTATCATCCGACTTTTATCTCCAGAATACCAGAAACAAAGTCTACGGAAATGATTTCCAGCACTTTTTTGAACTTGTTGCTATTAAGTGGAATCTTCGCAAACGCTTCGCGCTGGGATATCTTGAAAACGTGCACGTAGTTTCGTACCACTTATTCTGGTTCCTCTAGTAGAAGTTGCGTTCGAGAGAAGCGTATGTATTCTTCCAACCTTGACGTCCCAATATCGATGCACCATGATACTCAAACGTGATTTCGTGTTTTATTTTTAATCGTTGGGAACAACGATGCGACTGTCATCTTTTTAGTATGCACTATGTAGCAATATACCATCGTGTAATCGATAGTGCTGCATATATGCGCGTAAGAACTCAGGACTTCTTCGCGCTCTTTGCTGATAGACTATTTAAAAAAGCAAGAGTCAAGTCTCGTCGTCTCTTTCGTATGCTTTTTGTACCCTCTGTGAATGGGGTGAATCAGTAGTGCAACGGACTGTTTTTGCACGTCGTTTCTGTAACGGACGGTTTTGTCTAGTAATCAGAACTACGTGATAGCACATCCGCTACCACAATTATTCTTCCCAGTTTGTGGTCAAACGTGAACTAGTATTCTACAAAGAATAACAACAACTTGCCATTTTGTGACATATGTGGCGAATTTATGTCCGTGCTTAAGGACGCATGGTCTGTATAAACCACACAGGGTATATCCCAAAACAGATTGATCCTGAACTTTACGAGAATGTAGTTCATGACAAGGAGTTTGACTATATGCACCGGATAGTTAAGCTCTGATGGAGCTGACACAATTTGGAACACAATACACAGGTCGCGTTACACCTGTGTGCAACCGTTGTAAAATGACTCGCGTCGCAAACGACGTGGAACGGGCTATTACAATTGGCTATCGCTAGCACAGGTGCTTCATTCAAGCAAAGGTTAGCTGCATCGAAGGCTTCTTGATATGGGTATCTCAATGCCATTCAACATCTCTTTTAAACCTTTGTGGAAGAGGGTCTATGATTCCTGCATAATTGCATGAATATTTTGCAAATATCTTGCCACCTATGAAACTTACGAAGTTTTTTTTACGTTGGTTGGCTAAGGCCATTTCACTGTCACCCTCGCATCTTCTCTAGATCAGCGCAAACTCGACAAATCAGACAATAACTGTTATCTGAGATGTATTATAGGTGAGTTTCTACACGTCTGCATAAGGTTTGCGCTTACGCATGAGCTTTAACACTTGGCGTAGGTGCCCGTTATGAACTGCTATGTCGATTTTATTGTATTCACTCATGCTATAATGAATAAGTCATTAAAATAACTCTGTGACACGCACCGAGTGTAGCAGATGCGTGATACATCTGTTGAATGTTGCAAGGTCATTTTTTCAACCCCTGTGGCATACAAGCACTTCAAAGCATTTTTGAAGAGATAACCGCCGTGAGAGGGGCCTTTATCGCGCTTCAAGATTTGATGGAATATATTCCATGAATCGACAGCACTTAAGACAGTGGCTCCACCTCATGCCACCTATGATGACATCTTTCCTTGATATCGGCGTTGGACCGGTACCGTAACTGGTTCAGCTATTATAAGCATGAATGATCTTCCAGCCTTCAGTGGACTTCTTCACTGAAAGATGGGGCTGGTGTGCGGTGCGGTAACCTCATGTACATCACCTGCCTTATGTTGATCTTCAAAGAACTCGTCAAATCCTTTGACTTTATCTCGCGACGGATCTCATTGCCACGTGGCGCAATGACTCGGGTAGGGCACGAGTTCGATTTCATGTCGTGGCTCTAAATATTTTTGGAGCTCTCATGGAACTTCTCCTGGGAGTACTCAGCATATTCCTAAAGCACATGAAAAAAGGGGCGTCCCTTATATCGACTGTAGCTCTGCCATCAAACCGCCGATCTTTTTTTACTATCGGGAATGCACTCGTTCTCGATGTCACGTGCTTGTAACGTGTATATTGGTTAGTTTATATCCACGATTTCATCATTTGCAACAATGATACATATCTGTTCCATCTGTTCGTCGCGTATGTTCTTTATTTTTTACAAACTTCTTTCGACTAAGCGTGGGATGATCGATCAACTCCAAGCCCGTTTTGGAGGGTTACTGGGCCCTAAAAACTGGGTAACTTATATTTTAATGGGGTGCCATTACGTAATTGATATTCAAGTTAGAATATCACAGTTTAACTTCAGACGCGTTGTCTGAAATTTAAATAAGAGATTATAAGTTATTATAATCTACGAAGGAAAAGTCGATTCGGTATAAATACCGAATCTTGCAGGTTAATCAATAGTACAGTTAGTTGAATACTTAATATTATTATATGAATTAGGTAGTTACTATACTATTAGCCTCTAAACCACCCATTAAATAAACACTCTTAATTTTGCGTCCTTAGACTCAAGTAAATATTTATTTTTACTTTTTAGTATAGGATTAGTTGTTATCAACTAATCCTGCCCTAATTGTATTGCGCGCTTCCTCGCAATTACAGTGTAAGCCTGTAACAGGATCAGTCCTGTTACACCTGGTAGCACTTTGTGGTCCGTCCTGACGACCACAGTTCCGTTCCGCTAGTTAACTAGCGGAGCGAAGATTAGGAGCCGCTCGGCATCGAGTCGTGAGACATGACGCCTGCCGAGCGAGAGAGAACGCTGGAAGTGGTGAATAAACACTTCCCTCACTTCTCGTCGCGTAGTAAAGACGAGAAGGTGGAAAAATGGTTCGGTCTATTGGGACCGACATCATTACCTTCCTCCAGGGTAAGTCCCCGGAGGAAGTGATAGATGTGGTGAATCGCTTTAGGCGAAACCTCCTAGAAAAGCCAGCACGGCCCGCGCAAGAGGCATCGCGGACCGCATCTGCACCTGCAACTCATAGCGTTAAAGTGGTAAAGGCGCGAGTACCGCCCTTTACCGGTGAAGGGGGCGAGCCCCTTCGTAGATGGTTCGCAGAGGTGGAAGATGCCATCTCTGCGCAAAATATTGTTGACGAACGTCAACAGGCGTACTTCGCCACAACATGTCTGGGCGGCAGAGCCAGGGCATGGGCGATGAGTCGCAGAGCCACTGATGACTCTGCGTTCCTGACTTATCAGGAACTAAAAGCTGAGCTAAATCTCAACTTTGAAGCTCCAGAAATGGAGCTAAGTAGTCGGCAGGAGTTCATGGAACTCCGGCAAGGTAAGCTTGACCTCCAAGCTTACGCTCAGAAGAAGCAATATTTGCTGTCAAATATTGTGTACGAGCCGGTGCCCCCTGCTATGCAGGTCACTGGCTTCATGAAGGGACTCAATGATGGTCCCGTCAAACAAAGTCTCTACCGGCACCCGCCTGAGACTCTAAGGGGTGCCATTGATATGAGCATCCGTGAAGAGTTCAGCATGCGATCAGAGTAATCGCATTCTGGGTACAGCCGAAGGGCTCAACAGCCCTTCGCTTTTGACATGCCGCAACGGCATGTCAACAATCAGCAGTCAGGCAGACGAAGCTCACACTTCGTCTCAAGAAACAGCCACCCGCGCCAGAGCATGGGCGGTGGAGGTCCAGAGCCGATGGACCTATCGGTTGCGGTTTCTTCGAACACGAAGCAACCGAAATTTCAGAAGAATATTCGCTGCAATAGATGCGCAAAAATGGGGCATTTTGCCCATGAGTGTATGGCACCGAGTCCGGTGCCACGCAGTCAGCGGACGGAACCGTCCGCTGCACGGCGACACCAGCAGGGACATCACCCTGTTGGTGCAAAAAACGTAGAACACCAGTAGGGGCGGGGCGCCCTACTGGGAATATTATCCCACATGCCGACATAGGGCATGTGAGGATAATAGCCCCAGACGGGACTATGTCCTGTCAAAAGGTGCAGGGTGATGGTAAGCCTCTTATCACCCTGGAGGTTAAGCCGCACGGGAGCGATGTCCCCATGCGAGCTTTGTTTGACACAGGAGCGTCAAAAAATTTCGTTAGAACTCAGAGTCTAACGCTGTTGAGCTTCGTGGAGGTAGAGACCCCACGAAGTATGTTTTCAGTCCGGTTAGAAACAGGTGCAACCGTGACTATTCCAAAGCGTGTGATTAAAACACGCTTCGAGTTGAATGAACTGTCATTCGAGAATGAATTCATAGTCCTCGATTTGGATGACAAGTTCGATGTGATACTTGGAATCCCATGGATGTCCAAGTTTAGACCTTCGATCGACTGGATTAACCTGTCGATCGACTGCGGCGGACCCACAGGATCTGATCACCCTGTGTGTAATCCGGCTGTATCAGAAGATACAACCGCAGCGTCAGACAGTCTCGTGGATAGCGATGGCACCACCAGGTCTGTTCTGAAACGATCAGCGGAAGGTACCTCTGCTGGTGAGAGTCCAGAGGGACTACCACACGCAACAGTAGAGTCGTTGCGTGTTGGAGAGGAACATTCCACGGGTGATAAAGACCACCGTGAGAATGAAGTGATATCCACGGTGGGAAACACCCACCGTGAGAATGAAATAGTATCCACAGTGGGAAACACCCACTGTGCGACCGAAGGTTCCAACACGATGAAAGAATTCCGTGTTGATGAGAGTGAACTTACGATAAAGTGCAATCGTGAGCACAACTCCGTGGTGGCCAGTGCCCACCACGTTGCGTTAGCCATGCACACGGGTGATAAAGACCACCGTGTCGCAGAAGAGGCGTCCGATCAGACGAGCACATCTGATCGCCAAAACTCCATGGTAGGCAGTGGCCACCATGAGGATGAGTATTCGCACACGGTGAATCGTAATCACCGTGTAGCAGTCAATCAGACGAGTGCGTCTGATTGCATGGGCAGTTCCGTCGAGACGATCAACGTCTTGACGCAAACGGAGACCGGATTAGCTACCCAGTCTCTGTTGATGGAACACCCTCCGAAAGAAGGTTTGGAGGTGATGGCTCTTCCAGCGCTAAGCTGGAAGAAGTTTATGAGAAACTTGCACGATGATCAGATCGAACAGATCTGTATTATCGTTGCAACAGATGATGTAGTGGATATTCGTGAACGAATATCCACATTACAAGTGGAAAACATTGGGAAAGAGGTTCCCAATGACCAAACGAAAGTTCAGCGCTTTAAAGCGCAGAGCTGGGAGTCGCTTAAAGCGAACTCCCCATTTTATGAGGTACTTCGGGAATACGCTGACGTATTCCCAGAAGAAGTACCTAGCGAGATCCCTAAGGATAAGGGAACTCGTCATGAGATTAACCTCGTGCCAGGCACGAAGTATTGTGTCCCGCGGCAATGGCCGTTGCCGCGTGATCAAGTAAAAGCGATCGACGAGTTTTTCGGGGCTCGTCGTAAAGCAGGCAAAGTGTGGGAGTCTATCTCACCGCACTCTACCCCAACCTTTTGTGTGAAAGTCCACAGGTGGGCGGAAAATCGTTCACGCTTACAACAAGCTGAACGCGGCGACGGTACCGGCGCAGACGCCGGTACCGCAAAAAGATGTTATCATTGATGGCATGTGCGGAGCACCATCTTTAGTGCTCTTGATCTAAGAGATGGATTTTATCAAATCCTAATGCGTGAGAAGGATATCCCTCTCACGGCGGTAAGCACCCCAAGCGGCATGCTTTGGGAGTGGCTTGTTATGCCGCAGGGGCTTCTAAATGCCCCTGCTACGTTTAACAGATGCGTAACGCATCTATTACGCCCGGTGCGAGAATTCGCACCGATTTATTTCGATGACGTGTTCATCCATAGTAAGGGTGAACACGATAAAGCGATGTAGATGTCCATAGGGAACATATACGTCGAGTGTTAGAGCTTATGCGTAAGCATAAACTCTATGCAAATCTAAAAAGGTGCACCTTTGGTGCACCTGAGATACCCGTTCTTGGATGCTTTGTGGGCAAGAACGGGGTGCGTCCTGATCCAGAAAAGATCAGGGTGATCGTTGAATGGCCTACGCCAAACAACGTTATGGAACTTCGAAAGCTCCTTGGGTTGGGAACATATTTGCACAAGTATTCGTGCAACTATGCTGGGTTAATACGACCTCTTTCTCAATTACTTAAGAAAGATGTCGAATGACATTGGGATACCCAATTCCAAGATGCTTTTGATGCAGTCAAGCAAAGCTTGACTGAAGCGCCTGTCTTGGCTATATCCGATAACGAGCGTCTGTTCCACGTCGTTTGCGACGCGAGCGATTTCTCTATCGGCTGTGCTTTGATGCAGAGTGATCACGATGATCGTGATGCGTAATCTGCTATCAATCGCGTCAGTTGCGCCCAGCCGAGCAAACTATCGAGTGCATGAAAAGGAACTCCTTGCCATGAAGTATGCACTGGCCAAGTTTCGGATCTATCTCTTGGGAGATAGACCATTTGTGGTTTACACGGACCATGCGTCGCTACGAACGGCCGTGAAATCACCACACATTTCTCAAAGAATGGCTCGATGGCTGTCATTCTTAGCTAAATACAACTTTACGGTTGAATAAAACCCCGGAAAGTTGAACGTGATAGCGGAAGCGCTGTCACGAAGGCCCGATTACGAGACGAAACCGTCCGTAACAGAAGGTGCCAGTGCAAACGCGATCCGTTGCACTGCTTCGTCGTCGTCAATTATACGACAAGTACGCGAGGCGTACAAAAAAGACGAGGAGACACGTCTGTTGATTGATTACTTAAGTAATCAATCAAGTGAGAAGCGCGACGAACTCCCAGAGTTCCTCCGCGCTTGCGTGCATCGATATCGACTGCACGATGGTCTGCTGCTTTACAGCACAGACCAAAAAGATGAAAGTCGCATCGTAGTTCCAAACGACGATGATCTCAAACATCAAATTATGTTTGAGTATCATGATGCACCGATTTCGGGGCATCAAGGTCGAGAGAAGACATACGCCTCTCTTGCACGTGACTTTTACTGGCAAAACCAGTACAAGTGGGTACGGAAATACGTCCGTGCTTGCGAGATTTGCCAGCGCGTTAAGCCTGCGCAGTCTGCACAGGCTCCGCTGCAATCTCTGCCGGTTCCGACAGAGTGTTGGAATTCCATTTCAATGGACTTCGTATTCGGTCTTCCACCCGACAATAGTCGGAAGACTGGAATAGTGGTCTTTGTAGACCGTTTCAGTAAGATGGTACATCTTACTGCAGTATCAGCGAACGTAACCGCCGCTCAAACAACGCGGATATTCGTTGATACGGTATTCCGTTTGCACGGAATGCCGGAAGATATTGTCTCGGATCGAGATCCGAGATTTACAGGACGTTTCTGGCAAGAAACGTTCTCATTGTTGGGAACCCAGTTGAAGATGTCAACTGCGGACCATCCGGAAACGGATGGGCAGACGGAACGGGTTAACCGCGTTCTCGGAGACATGTTGCGATGATACGCACGTGCCTTTAAACAGGGGAGTGAGTACCAGCCCCTCACTTTATTAGCGATTAACAATTCGGTGCACACTTCAACTAAGCATACACCGTTCTACGTGAATGCCTTAAGGCATCCACGAACCCCAGCTTTACTTGGAGGTACGCCAAATCTAAGTGGGGGAGGGACCCGCTCAAATTTTGAGCGAGTCAATGCGCAAGTTGCGACTGCTTGTGAACAAAACGATGGCCCTTCTACTGAAAGTATAGTAGAAGCGGAAGCAGCTTCAATTGAAACTGAAGCTGCATACGATGAATATGTGTCTGCAGCAATGGCTGCAGACAACGAGGACAATGCACCTACTGCTGATAAAGCAGTAGATGAATTCGTATTCAGCGCCAAGATGTAATACGCTATATAAAAGATGCACTTGCCTATGCTTTTGATAAGCAGAAGAAAAATGCAGACAAACAAGGAAGGAAGAACAAAAACTCCTTTCTGAAAGGTGAATTGGTATTATTAAGTACTACCAATTTGCCTATACATGCAATAAGCAACTTCCCTACACGGAAGTTGCTTCCTAAGTACATTGGACCTTTCAAGGTCCAAGAGATTCGGGGGAATGCCTTTACCTTAGACATTACCACAGCAATGCGGCTTAACCCAACATTCTATGTTGGGCGGATCAAACCGTATTACTCGTCTTTGTCTTACGACGAGACGCAGAACCACGGAAAATAACGTGCTTCTCCAAGTCTCCCAAGAGAGACTTGTAATCGGCTTCCAGCCGTTGGTGAGCAGAGCGGAGAGTCGTTACCTCCGCCTTCGACTGCTCAAGATCAGCCGTGCGCCGATCGAGCTCTCCCTTATAGCGGGAAAGCTCAATGTACAGAAGATCATTCTTCTGCTGGAGGGCAGTGTGCTCCCCGAGGATGTCGCGGACATCCTCGAGAAGAGACCGATATGTCTTCACACAGTGAGACATATCGCTGCTCAAGGAAGAATAACCCTCCTCGAGCTTGCGGAGCAAAGAACCATGCTCCGCAACAACGACGGCGAGGTAATTCTCAACCTCCGCCGCCCCTGATTGATAATCAGGGGAATAAGCGATATATCCTCGAGCGCTTGATCTCGAAGCGCTCGGTGCCTTCGAAGAAGGGGCAGCGTACCGAGTAATTGGTACGCTGGCTGGGATATCCCCAAGAGTTCGACTCTTGGGAGCAGATTGAGGTTCTGAGGGCCAACGCCCCAGAACTTTTGACTGAGTTTGAGCAGAAGTCTCAAACTCATAATGCGAAGTAGCATCAACAGTAGGTGTTGATGCATTCAGGGTATCAATTAAACCCTGAATTTCGGCGGGTACGGAAAACCACCGTACCCCCGCAACTCCTCCTTTGACAGACGAGGAGCGCCCTGCGTACACCGCGGGCAAACGAGGTGAGAAGGGAAACCACTCTTTAACCCTTCTTTGATGCAAGCAAAATGGATGTATTCCATTTTGCCTGTTCGTGAGTGCTTTAAAAAGCTCTCGCGCATTACGTGAACTTTATTCACGTAATCATCTGGGCTTTTGTTGTAGTTGTCAACAAAAGCGTTCCAACTCTGAGTCAGGGCGTCTTTATCTTCCCTGTTCCTCCTTGACCCTTTCCGGCTAGAATAATATCGAACCTGGCAAAAGAGGTCAATAAATTACAGACGTCTATCGTCTGTACTTCGATCGAATCGAGGTGACTCGATGTCTTCGCAGTCATCCAGCACGTTGATATCGAACAACGCATACTGGCAGTCCCGCTTACGGTGACCGCCACTGTTGGGGAAAATAGCCCATCCAGGGATCCAAAACCCCACTCTGTACGGAACATGTGGTTCCGTACGATGATACGATTTAGAAGCGGCAGGCGCCGCTTCTGTTCGAGCCCTTTAGCAGGCGGAGCACCTCCTGCTTCAACATCACGCGCCGGGGTTAAATCACCCCGACGTGGAGAAGTACTTGGTCCAGGTGGGGATCTGCGTTCCCGCAACCACCTGTGATAAACATTGTCGCTGTCACAGCAGACAGCGACACCAGAGTGGTCATCGCTGTTAGGCGATGAGCACCTAGCGAGTTTCGACTCGCTAGATCCTTTAGTGGGGACATCTGTATCCCCATCACTTTGTTCGGAGTCAGAACTACCGAACATGGCCCTCTTGGCAACACGATATTCGGAAGTTGCCATCGTGCGAGATGTTGCATTAGCAACATCTCCATGTTTCTTGCCAGATGCCGCCTTAGCAGCATCTGTGGTCGAAGACGGTACGTCTTCCGACCTTTGCGTAGTTGACGCTGCTAATGCAGCGTCACCGTTGTCACTCAACACCTCAGCACCTAGTGCTGAGGCGGAGGAAGAAGTTCCTTCAATGTTTTCAGCAGCGCTCTTTAGAGCGCCGCCGCGTGCTTTGACCATCGAGGCGATGGTCAATCAGTTGGTGAATGAGAAATTCCGACCAACACGTGCCACCTATGATTGGCCAAATAAGAAAATTTATTGGCCAACCACCTTAAGTGGGGGGGGGGGTGATGTAATGGGGTGCCATTACATAATTAATATTCAAGTTAGAATATCACAGTTTAATTTCAGACGCGTTTTCTGAAATTTAAATAAGAGATTATAAGTTATTATAATCTACGAAGGAAAAGTCGATTCGGTATAAATACCGAATCTTGCAGGTTAACTAATAGTACAGTTAGTTGAATACTTGATATTATTATATTAATTAGGTAGTTACTATACTATTAGCCTCTAAACCACCCATTAAATAAACACTCTTAATTTTGCGTTCTTAGACTCAAGTAAATATTTATTTTTACTTTTTAGTATAGGATTAGTTGTTATCAACTAATCCTGCCCTAATTGTATTGCGCGCTTCCTCGCAATTACAGTGTAAGCCTGTAACAGGATCAGTCCTGTTACATATCTGGTGTATGTTTGCGGTAGGTAGTTGTTCGGTGCAAGTGCTCCGTAATGAAGTTAGATTAGCTCGTCGTAACTGTTTCTTGTTCACGGTGGCCGTGGTAGAGCTACCATACTTGCGGGGCCACTGCCTGCCGCGGTATTGATTTCTTCACGGGGGAAACTGTCTGCTCCGATATTTATTCCTTCCTCATGGTGGCAATTGCATATCATGGGTAGCTCCTCTTCATGATACGTCGTCTGTAGTGAGTACTCAAACACGGCAACTTTTATTTCCCGTTCCAGCCACTTCCAATTCACGCTATTGTTCCCCTGCTGCGCGAGCAAGTAACATTGGACACTTACCAACGGACGTACCGTCCGTTGCAACTGTCGTATCAGAGCTAGCGCCATGCTACCACCAGTATGTCTCAAGCTGCGATGATAAAATTGAATTACTCACAGAATGATCAGTTCCTGTGGCACTGCCGCATGATCGATAAGGTGTCCCAGTCGATCGCCGATTTATTCTTGGGCGTCCATATGATGCCCAAGGTAACATCGAACGACAGTGCGCCCACTTCAAACCATGTGTTCATCAAGCGCTTGGGCATAGTCAAGGTTGCATCTGTTCCTAACCGGACTGAAACATTTTTCGAGGTGTTTTTACTTCCAGGAAATTTAAAATACGTTAAGTTTTGTGCTCTCACAAAGTTGATTGATACAACGGTATCAAAATATGCACGCATAGTGAAATCGGTTAGACTTCATCGTGATATGAATTTTCGCACATTCACGTTGTTTGAACGAACTAAGGTATACTGTTGATTCCGTTTGACACTGGAATTAGCCTTCCGTAGACTGCGTAGCAACGGTTGTGGTGCCTTTTACGCATTTAAAATGTGCCCCAACCTCGCGCATCTATTCAGCGAAGGTTTTACTTATTATTTTTCGATTGCTTCGGATGTAAATCGGCTCTGGACTCCACCCCCGCTATGTCTTCGTTGCGTTTAGGCGAAGGATAAATACTCTCGCCTTATACTACCGCCATGTGACACCTTTTGCGGCATGTCAATGGCTAAGGTCTTTGACTCTTAGAGTAAGTTGGGTGGATGCCCGTATAATAGCCTCTTGGATGCTTAGGAAGATAGCATCAACCCTTCGTTTAATGATGAAGATATCCTGCGTGATGACGGGACTTTAACCAGTCCCGTCATTCATACCGCTACTTGATTATCTGCTTCCATAGGTTAAATAACAATATTTGAATGAAATATTGTGCTTTCTGCGATTAAGCTTGCATATAAAGTTTTCACTGGCGCAGATCTAAAAATTCAGATCGACATCCGAATTGTTTTTGAGGAGGCGCATAGGTGAGATTCAACTTCTCCTTAAATGCGTATAGCGTTTCACGAAGACGGGTCATCATGTCTGTTCCCCCCCCATACCGCGACCACCAAGAGATGTAAGGGGGGTACAATTACATTTCGGCTATCGATGTCTCTAATTTGAGCGGTCAGCGCAGGAGAGGTTCTCCACGCCCCGTGCACGGCCTTAAAGATGCCAAGTTGCGATGTCTCTGGCGCTGGTGGCGCCGGCAAAGCGACTGAATTCATTCCAAATCTGTCATTGATTCCGGGCTGAACGCTGTTTGGGCTTTTAGCTTTGAGCATTGTTTTCATGTCGGGGCCTAGTCTCCTGATCATGTGTACCTGCGCGATGAACTGGCGCGTCGAAAGATAGGGGAACACTTCGTGAGTAACCCTATAAAAGCGCCATGATTCTTTGTCGCCCTACGCTCTGTTTTTTTACGACTAGCAGAATGACAGTGGTCGTTAAGTCAGACCCAAAGGTAAAAATGTTAATGAGCCACCATTTTTTTATTCACTTTTGCAGCAGAAAATTGGTATAATAAGATTAAGATTAAATCATAATTTTGAAACCTAAATTTTGCAACAAAAGATTTAAAACCGATACCTTTTAAAAGTGCTACCAAGTGTAACAGGGCTTCTGCTAGAGATAGAAAAATACAAGTTGCTTCGTTGTAAGTGATCTTATATTAAATAGTAATTATACCTATTTTCCCAATTTAGTATTATACAAATATTTACTTATGTGCATTAAGCTATACTACTAAGCGCGAAGCGTCTGTGTGTGACGTTTTCCGGCGTCCCGATTGACCCGACGCCCTAGACTGTACATACAGTAAATCCCCCGAACCCCGCCAACCCCACCACTACCTCCTCCTTTTGAAGCACTTAAGGCAGCAGAGGGCGACGACCCTTTGACAAGAAGAAGGAGGTGAAGAAGGCACTTGAACTGAAGGAGGTAAGTTGGAAAGTGAATTTGGTTAGAGAGCGCTGAAACTGAAAAAAAAACTACTTGACCGATATAAATCACTTGCCCTTTGCGCGCCCTGTGCTCGCTCTCTTGCTTCTGCCTATGCACCATATCTACCCAGCTGTTTTTTTGCCGATGATGACCCGAGATGCAGTCGTACTTGACTATCCCTGTTATCACGACGCTCTGTGCTGCAACAAGCCATAGCCACCATGGCACTAGCCCACCTAGCGCCATCCATTTCCACTTCCGGCATCCCGTGACTGCTTAGTGAGTGATGCCGTCTGCATCACTGCTTGGATTCGACTTCTGGTCCATAACTCCCACTCGGCGAATGCCGAGCAGTTCTCGAAAGTATCTGAACTTTGTCCGTTCGAGGGGCTTAGTAAAGTTGTCTGCTATTATTTCGCTGGTCGGACAGTATTGTAGACGAAACAGTCCATCTGACACCTTCTCACGCAGCTAGTGGTACTTCTTTTCGATATGAAGAGAGCGCTGAGTGACACCTTTACTTTCTGCCAGGTGCTGGGCTCCTTGATGATCATCCATCACCACTATTTTGCTGATAGGTTCTTCAATACCAGTATGATCCCAATACACTCCTGCAATCTGGTGGACATCGCGACATACTCAGCATCGGTCGACGACAAAGTCACTTTGCCTATTTTTTTCGACCCCATTCCACAACATTACATCCGAAAAGAAGAAAAATACTGTGGACGATTCGCGCTCTCTCTCAACCGCAAACGATGCATCGCAATAGACGACCAGACCATCGTGCTCAGCATCATCACGAATCACCAGCCCATGTTCTTTCGTTGACCCCAGGTAACAGAAGACATGTTCAGTCGCATCTTTCAGTGCTGCTGTCGGACGCTCCGTTTTTTGGGCTTGATGACGAACGGATGTAGAAATATCTGGTCGGGTGAGCGCCGAAAGATACAACAAAGCACCGAGTGCTTATCGGGGCTTAAAAGTGGTCAAATCTTGCTCCTGGAAGAGACGGTCTCTATACCGTTTTTCCATGGGAGTTGCTGCAGGACGTGCATTCTTCATTCCAAACCGGTACAAGATAGTGTCAGCGAACTTGGGCTGGATCACTTGCACTTCATCATCACTGGCTGATCACTACAGTTCTAAACCCAGAAAGTAATTAATATCATCAAAGTTGTTGAATTCAAAGCTGCATCCATCGATGTATAAAAATAAAGCAGTTCCGCATCACACAAGGCAAACGCCAGTATGTCATCGACGTAAACAAGTA
This sequence comes from Peronosclerospora sorghi, assembly GCA_026184515.1. Lineage (NCBI taxonomy): Eukaryota > Oomycota > Peronosporomycetes > Peronosporales > Peronosporaceae > Peronosclerospora > Peronosclerospora sorghi. The sequence goes on from CM047580.1 coordinate 16,751,875, forward strand.
CAATCATTAGAGTTTCATACGAACATTTGATGAAAAGGCAATTGTCCGCTTTTCCTCATCGAAAGCCCAAACCTATCAGGTACGCACAGAGCTTTTCGTACCACTAACGCGGCGCCTGTTTAAGGCCGTATAAAGTCCTGTTCAGCAACCACTCATAACCATCGTCATTTTCGGATCCTTCAACAGGCTCCATATAGATTTTTCTCGAAGTGGTGACCCTTTTTGATGTCCAGCTGAAGGCGTCTCATGCGTCGACTCATAACCACCACTATAACAGCACGCACAGTGCTGTGACGTACTACTGAACTAAACGTATCAGTGTAGTCCTCTCCGTAACGCTGGCTAAGCCCCTTGGCCGCAACTCGCGCTTTATACTTGTCGAGGCTTCCATCAGCAAGTCTTTTTCTTAAACATCCACTTGGACTTCACCGCTTTGAGTCCTGGCGGAAGGGGAACTTCTACAAACGTCCTCATTTGGAGAAAACTCACAATTTCATCCTCCGTAGCGCGATCCAATCGCTTTGCTCATCACTGTTCTGGACTTCAGCCAGGTTGATGGTCTCTAATGAAAATGCCCATTCTTCGAGTTCAGTTGGAGTCATCGCACGATAGATGTAGTCATCACTAGGGTTGGTGCCATTGAACGTAAGCGTTGCCAGACGCTCTTCAACCATTGCGCAAGTTTCTTCTATGGATTATTGGCTTTCTTCATAGTCTAAGCGACGTTGACTGGGTATTGGGATTATTCTAGAACGACATGGCGGAGGAATAGCTTTTTCAGGACGTGGGTAACCTCGCAGCCTAGCTCGCTGTTGAGTGACTCCCATTGCCACAAACATTGACCAGGAGTTGCGGCTTTCTCACCGAAGTCAATCGACCGATTGACTGTAGGACTCATCTCCACGTCCTCCACAGCCTCTTGGACACTGGTGTCCAATTGCGTGGTGTTAGTAATCTCCTATTCAACTCGAGGGCAAGAACTGATCTTGGTAAAACACCACCGAACGAGCAGTAATTGTTCCTTCGTGACGGATATGGACGCGATACGCTCTACCAGTTGCGTAGCCAATAAATATCTCATTGCGCGTCCTTGAGTCAAGTTTCTTGCGGTGCTCTTTCGAGACGAAGACTTGTACTTTGCAACCGAAAGCACAAATGTTCGCAAAATCTGGAGGCGTCCCCATAAAAACTTTCCATGGGTGTTTTGACATCCAGCACCTTTGTTGGACTGCGGTTTCTAACATATGCTGCATACTCAAAAGCATCATCCCAGTAAGTCAATGCCAAATTGGCTCCAATCATCATTGAACGCGCCATCTCCACGATCACTCTGTTTTCACGCTCGACTTTTTCGACTGTAAGGAGTCGAAAAAAATTCCAGCATAATCTCGTTTTAGTACAGTAATTAGCAAACTTTCCACCAGCATACTCAGCAGCATTGTCCGACTTAATGAATGCCAAGCGGTAGCTCGTTGCGTAAGTCTTCCGCTTTGCAATGCAGTCATTCACTTCATCCAGTTGGGAACGAGAACTCTTCTGGATTAACGGGTACTCCATCTCCTGGTAAATGGCTCCACAATATGTTCGCCAATCCAGTGTACCTTCCGCGGCGGTGACTTGTATCGGTCCGACGTAGTCAATAGCCAGTAGAGCTTGGTTCTTATTGATTACTCACTTCGCTTTGGCTGCAAACAGCTTCTGAGCCATTTCCCACTGACACACGTCCGGAAGGACTGGTTAATGGTCCCTCCCCCCCGGAACATTTAAATGTTCCAGTATCTCCTTTCCACTGCGCGAACTCAGATGACCCAAGCGACGGTGCCATGTAACGAGGCTACATGGGTTAAGCTTACGGTAACGGGGCTACATGGGTTACGGTTACGACGGTATCGTATACGAAGAGGGGTACGGTATATGTACCGTACCTAGCGAACTAGCATTAGTTTTTGTAGGTTATCAGTTTTCGTAGGTTTTGGTATGAATGGTCGTGAGGACCATTTTCTCCCTTTGATATTCAATTCAGTCCTAAAATTACCTTATTCTGTTGAGTGCAAGAGCGCCTCATCGCCGCTCTGTGTAAGCTGTTGTAACAGAGTGCTTAGAGCCCTGTTACACCTGTTAGCACTTTGTGATCCGTCCAACGACCGATCTATTGTATGTCTACAAGTTTGGGAATGAACGAAGAAGAAATTCCTCCTCTGGAACGCCAGTTTTTCCAGCATCTGTCGGATTCGAATGGGAAGCGGTTGGACGCATGTCCAACCAAATCGGCCTGATGGCAACGGAGTTATCGTTGTCTGGTCCGCAGAATCGCCAACATTAAGTTATCTCGGAGCTCTTAGCTCGCGAAGTGGCGTCGCTCAGATCGACCCCTTCAATGGCACCTCCTAGTGCGCGGTCCAACGTTCAAGTTGGACATTTCCAGGTATGATGGTTCCTCTGAACCACCGCTTGTTCGCTGGTTTTGCGAATTGGACCTTGCGATTAAGGCCCGTGGCATCGCGGAAGATGAACTCCAAGTGGCGTACACAATCGCAAATTTATATGGTCGTTCTCGCCGGTGGGCACTGGGAAAGACCATTGACAATCCTGGCGCTTTTCCAACGGTCCAAGATCTCAAGGACCAGCTGACGGCTACGTTTGAGCCAGCCAAATCGGAATTCCGAGCCCACTCGCAGTTCCTGGCACTTAAGCAAGGACGTGATTCTGTGCATGATTATGTGTCAAGTTGCGTTACTTGGCCTCGTGTGTGGTTACACACCCAATCGCTGAGTCCACTAAGTTGGCGGTATTTTTGAATGGCCTTCGCGAGGGACCAACGCGCTCGCAATTGTTCCGTGAGCGTCCGACAACTATTGAAGCCGCATACTCCCTGGCGCTGCGTGAAGAGTTCAGCGCCCAAAAAGCGAACGAAGTTGGGTCGGTGTCCGATCCCCTTTGTCTCCTTCTCCTGGTGGTCCTGAACCCATGGAAATCTGCGCGGTGACGTCGTCCGCCACCTCTAAGAAGAAGACCAAGTGTCACTGCTGTGGCTATTCGGGGCATTACGCTGCTGTGTGTCGTATGCCGTTTGAGAAGATCCAGCGTCATGCCAACAACTCGAACACTGGTTCTTTGAGTCCAGCGTCGAGTCAAAAAAACAGCAATGGACCGTAGGCGCGGGTCGTCCTACTGCCCGTAAACGGGAGATGTCGTCTTACCGAAAGACAGCGTCTTCTGGGTCCCGTGTGCAGTATGCACATTTGTACTCGTCGAGTGTTGGTGGGGATTCGGCGAATTTAATCTTCGTCAAGGTTAAGGTCAAAGGATCTCGTCGTCCTTTGACCGCTATGCTTGACAGTGGAGCCACAAACAATTTTGTTGGAGCTTATTATGTTCGTGATATTGAAGGGATCTCTGTTGTTCGAGATCCAAACGTGAAGATGATTGTACGGTTTGCCGATGGCAAGCCTCGATCGAGTGAGAAACGCACTGTTTCCCTCGATTGCGAATATGATGTTGGTAATGGAACTTGTCGTGCGGAAGACAACTTCCTTGTGTTAGATACGGATCAGTCGTTTGACTTGATCCTGGGTACGCCATGGCTCCAACGCCATAGGCCAACAGTGGACTGGTCACGCGGGGTGATCAGCTCCACACGTCCATCTCAGGACGTGGTAGAGGAAGCAACTACAGCCACCGTTAATGGAAGTAATGACCCCCTTTCAAGTGATTGTTTTGTTGTTGGTTTCGTTGATGGATATCGGACTCCCATAGCTACTTCTCCTGAGCAAGTGAGTGTCAAGATGAGTAATGACACCCATACGACAGAGGCCAGGACATCAGTGTCACCGCCAGGGGCCTCGACATCCGTGTTGCCGATAAACTGTGTTCGAGACCACTCCCCAGTGACCTTTGTCAAAGCAGAGGACCAGCCAAGGTTGAAGTGCTGATCCAGTTTGAAGATTGTACCGTTCTCTGGGAAATCCAAGTCGAGTGTCCTCCCACCACTGCTTCTGACATTCTGAACCTCAAGCTCATGAGTACAGACGCATTCGTGGGTGATCTCAAACCGTGTGAGATCGAACAGATCTGCGTTCTCGTATCAGATCAGCGTAAGGAAGAAGGGAATGTGGATACTTCTTGCACTTTGGATCCAACTGTTCTTTCGGCAAAAGAACTTCGTTTGGCTCAACAATCGCTTGAGTCACTTCGTGTGTCGAACAATCCGGCGTATGAGTTGGTCAAGGAATATCAAGATGTATTCCCAGAATCAATCCCGGAGAAGCTTCATCCTGATCGTGGAATTCGCTACGAAATTGATCTCGTCCCAGGCACCAAGTGTTGTGTCACTCGTCAGTGGTCACTTCCTCGTGAACAAGTCGAAATCATCCACAAGTTCTTCGCGGCTCGCTTGAAAACAGGCCACGTCCTTGAGAGTAAGTCGCCTCACTCCAGTCCGAATTTCCGTGTCAAGAAAGCCACGGGCGGTTGGCGTATCGTCCATGACTTTAACAATGTAAACGACGCAACTGTCCCAGCGCAAACGCCAATCCCTCGTAAAGACGTGATTCTGGACAGTATGTCTGGTAGTACGGTGTTTAGTACCATCGATTTGTATGGATGGTTACTATCAAATACTCATGGACGAGGCCAGTGTTCCACTGACCGCGGTAAGCACTCCAAGTGGCATTTTGTACGAATGGCTGGTCATGCCCCAAGGCTTGAAGAATCCTCCCGCCAAGTTTAATCGCGTGGTATCATTGTTGTTGAGACCTCTTCGAGCCTTCGCTCCCAGCTACTTCGACGATATTTACATCCACTCCCGTGCCAACCCTTCACGTGGGTTGACGGATGTGGAGGTGACATTTTGATCACCTCCGCTCAGTTTTGGACGTCATGCGAGCCAATCAGTTGTACGGCAGTCTCTCCAAGTGTATCTTCTGCGCTGATGAGATCCCCGTCCTTGGCTCGTTTGTCGGACGCGCGGGTGTGCGTGCAGACCCAGAGAAGGTTGCAGCGATCTGCGACTAGACAGTACCGTAAAACCTGAAGGAACTTCGTCAATGGCTTGGCTTGTCCACGTATCTGCATCGTTTTACCACGGACCATGCTTTGATGATCCGCCCGCTGTCTCGACTGCTCCAAAAGGATGTTGTGTGGACATGGTCGAGTGAGCATCAAGCTGCATTCGACTACGTTAAAGCGGCACTACAATCAGCGCCCGTGCTTGCGCTACCGAATTTCGATAAGCCTTTCCATGTGGTCTGCGACCCCAGTGTTTTTGCCATCGGCTGTGATTTAATGCAATTTGAAGATGCTGGTCACGAGCGCGTGATCTCCTATCAATATCGTCAGCTGAAATCAGAGGAGCGGAATTATCTTGTCCACGATAAGGAACTGTTAGTGATGAAATACGCCTTGGTGAAGTTCAGAGTTTACCTTCAAGGTGAAGAGCGGTTCGTGATTTACACCGACCACGCGTCGCTGCGTACGGATGTGAAGTCACCGCACCTGTCCCAACGGATGGATAGGTGGCTTTCCTACTTTGCGCAGTTCCACTTCGTCGTCCTGTATAATCCCGGTAATCAGAACATCTTGGCTGACGCTCTGTCGCGCCGCCTGACTATGAGAATGTGGCGGACGAATCCACGCTGGCGACCACGGTGGTCTCTGCTACGTCGTCCATTTACCCGTCCATACGCGCGGCATACGCGGCCGACACGTTCTGTCGGCCTCTGATCGACCATCTTCGGGATGCTGCTCAGTTTCTCCTGTCGTCACTTCCTCCGCGCCAACGCGCACAGTGTTCTCGCTTTTCGGTTGTCGACGGTTTGCTTCTTTATCAAGTAGATGCGTCCGACGCTCCGCGTGTTTTAGTTCCCGCTGATGATGCTATTCGGAATCGTTTGATTCGTTAATATCACGATTCCCCAGTGGTGGTCACTTCGCTCGTGAAAAGACCTACGCTGCGCTGTCAAGGGACTTCTATTGGCGCCACATGTACAAGTGGGTCCGCACGTGGGTTCGCACATGCGAGGTTTGTCAGCGCGTCAAACCGTCTCCAGCTCATCAAGTTCCGTTGTCTCCGTTTCCAGTCCCATGTGACGTCTGGTCATCTGTCAGCTTGGATTTTGTTTTTGGCCTTCCGAAGGATATCCACGGCCGCGCGGTATTATGGCCTTCGTGTGTCGTCTCATCAAAATAGTGCATCTTTCGTCAGTCGCGGGTAGCGTCACTGCTGCCCAAACGGCTGATGTGTTCCTGAACGCCGTGTTTTGCCGCCATGGGTTGCCGGAGTCCATCGTTTCTGATCGTGATGTCCGCTTCGTTTCTCGTTTTTGGCGCGCGCTCTTCGCTCGCCTCGGCACTCGCTTGGATATGTAGACTGCAGCCCATCCGGATACTGACTGGCAGACTGAACGTGTCAACCGTGTCTTGGAGGATGTGTTGCGTAGCTACGCTGCGTCCACGTCCAATTGGAGCCGTCTGTTGCCGATGGCTGAATTCGCCATCAACAACGCGGTTCACTCGTCGAAGGGGTTGACGCCTTTCTTCGTCAACCACTTGCGCCATCCTCGTGTCCCAGCGCTGCTTACTGGTGGCTCGAATTTAACGGGGGGAGAAGCTGCGCTAACATTGCCGCCTTCTCCACGTCGGACACGCAAAACCAAGTCGCAACAACGAGTGGAATCCAGTCCGGAACCCGAAGAAGAAGAAGGTGATGCGGTCGCGGTTGTCCCTGCCGACAACCAGCCGTTAACGGGAGTGAACGATGCGTCGATGGAAGAGGGAGATACGTCGGTGGAGGCGGAAGTCGCGTCTCCAGTGCCAGTTCAAGATCCAGTGGACGATGAAGAATTCTTTGACTGCATGGAACCCTATTCACCAATTGCGTCTGATGTTGGTGATTATCAAGACGCAGCCTACACCATTCGAATTCAAAGTGGTTCGGCTGCGACGGGATCAATCAGTGTGATCCCTCGTGATATCGTGCTGGCTTGGAGTAAGGTTGAGGATGGGTTACAGTTCTTAACACCATCCACAACTCCATGCCAGCGGCGCACGCGGTGTTTTCCAATACTGAAGTTGAGCCCAACTTCGTGGTTGCTCCAAGTTTGAATTCCGTGTCCAAGCAAGAACTGAAAACTCTGGATTCGTTTGTGTTGAATAGTCAAGCGACGATACGCTTTGTACGTGACGCGATCGCAGTGGCGGTTGATCTTCAGAAAGAAAATGCAGATCGACGAGGGCGACGAAACGCGTTGTCCTTTCGAGTGAATGATCGGGTTCTGCAGTCAACTCAGAACCTTCCACTGTAAAATGTTGACAAAAAAGGATCAATAACGTTAATGCCAAGATTTATTGGTCCGTTTAAAGTGGTGGCTAAGAAAGGGGATGCGTACAAACTCGACATTCCCACGGCCATGAAGCTCCATCCGACATTCTACGTGGGACTGTTGAAGCCGTACCATCCCTCGCTCGCAATAGCTTCCAATTCGGATGGAAGAATCCAAGCTATTCCGGTTGATCGCTTGGCCTCTGGAGCTTTGGATCAGGAGGCTGCTGATCCTCGTCGCGTGGCTCTTTCTCCTTATTTTCCCCACACGATGGTGGAGAACGCGACCGCCTACGCAAGATCTGGCTAAAGTGATCCCACGAGTCCTGCATCGACCTCATTGCATTTTCCTGGCGACGCAATCGCGCCAACAAATTCGAGTTCACGTCGGTCAAGACGTTACTTGATCCTGTAGTTGCCGCGCGTGGTCCTCAGCGCCACGAAGACCAACTTCCAGCGACCGCAGAGTCGGTTCTGCGCGCGTCTCCTCGTCCACCCAGTCCAAGTGTTCACGTTGATGTTCTCCAACCGCTCGTTCTCGTATACGACACGCTCTGGCAAAGTAGGTTCACTTTGCATTGGATGATCCAGCTCGGGCAGTTTCTGGCGTGTAGCACGGGGTTCGGAACGATCGCGATAATACTGGCGTGGATGTGAATAGTCACGTCCCCGGCGGTCTTGATTCCAGTCCGACTGAGCATACTGCTGCGGGTTCCAGCCGCGCTGATCCCAGCCATAGTAGTCGTGACGATCGTCACGATGGGAAGGACGCGAACCTTCGCGTCCATACGAACGGTAAGGTTGGCCCCATCCATCATGATCGTGCTGCTGATGATGGCGTCGTGCTTCGTACCGCTCGTACTCCTGTTGGTAGTGACGATCCCAATACCGCGGTTCGTGCTGTCGCTGATGGTGATGCCAACCACGCTGGTCGTACGCTGCGCCGCGACCCTCCTGCTCCGTTGGTCGACTCACACGGTCAGCCTCGTTATATCGTGGATCGTATCGTAGGTCACGATCCTCGCGTGTGGACCGAGAACGTTCCTCGCTCCTACCGTGTACGCTGGCTTGGTTACGGTCCCTATGACGATACTCAGGAACCTCGTGCTGTCTTGCTGGAGGACGTTCCTGACGTCGTGGCTCAGTACGAGCTGAGTCTCGACCCTGGCGGGCGACATCACTATTGGCGGCACCATGTTGCGCCACTGCTCGTGCGTACGCATCAATCAATGCTTGCGCACTTTCGTGCAAGTTTTCTGCTCTCTTCCACTCGACCAAGCTCTTCCGGTGACGGTCACCACGCGGGTTGCATGCACGGCAACCCTCCATGATGTCGACTACGCTACCAGCAAAATGACTGCAGCCATGGACTCGTGAAACACGATCCCGCAAGATTCCAAGGCCGTATGCGGCACGTTCGATACGTCCCAACCGCAAGTACTCTGGTAGGACGCCACGATTCCAAGTTGCAACGAAATGATTCCACGACCCTTGTGTACCGCGTGTGTCGCCGTACGAAGGCCGACGACGAACAATCCGATATTCGTGGAAATAGAGACGACGTATTTCCGAATCAACAACGCCATAGGGATTGTTGAGGCGGCAGGTATCGTACAACGGTTCGTTGTACACCTCTTCTCGATCGGGACAGCGTGGATCAGCTTGGACGTCTGCATCCGTCAACCAAACGCGATCTGGGTTGTCCAGATCATCGATTTCTCCTGGACGTGGAAACGCCAATCGAATGCGACTCCCTGCATGCATCTCAGTCACGAATTGCGGCACTGGACGTCTTGGAATTGGAGCCAATGCCAATTCATTCACATGCTGTGGAGTCAGTGTTGACGCCATCCCGGTTCGGGTCGTAGTGTTCACACGCGTCCTCGACGTTGGAGCGCCAGTAAGGCTTTACGGTGGCACTGCAGACGACACCACGGAAGTCGTCGATGTCGATGTCGTTCCTGCAGCCGTTGATTGCGCCGTTGATATCGCTACAGTTGCCGTTGCAACTCCTGTTGTTACGCTTGGTGCCTCTTTCGTCGCCACCACTTGTGCTGTTTGCGCTGCTGTCGTCACTGGTGCAGTCACTGGAATTGCTGGTGCTGCTAATGCAGCTCCTGTCGCCGCGGCCACCGCCGCTGGTGTTGTCGCCTCTGTTGTCGCTGGTGCTGGCACCGTTGTCGTTGCCGAAGTTGTCGTGTTTGCGTCGACCGTGTTTGCCTTTTGCGTGGACATCGTCGTTGATGGCGCCGTTGACGTCACCGTTGCCTCCGATGTCACTGTCGTTATTGCCGTCGCTTGCGCTGTCGTGTTAGTTGTCTCTGTCTCTTGCAGGGGTGCCGTCGTCACCGCCACCGATCGTGGTGCGCGCCCTGGCGTTCCTTTCCTACTTGGTTTGACCATCGTTGGGATTCTGGTGGCTCTCAGTTCCCTTCTTTGGTGGTCGTGTTTATTGGAAAGTTCCTCCTTTCCTTGGTTTTATCAAGTACGCGTGGCTCGTACTTTTACGGGGGAATGATATAACGGGGTTACATGGGTTAAGCTTACGGTAACGGGGTTACATGGGTTACGGTTACGACGGTATCGTATACGAAGAGGGTTACGGTATATGTACCGTACCTAGCGAACTAGCATTAGTTTTTGTAGGTTATCAGTTTTCGTAGGTTTTGGTATGAATGGTCGTGAGGACCATTTGCTCCCTTTGATATTCAATTCAGTCCTAAAATTACCTTATTCTGTTGAGTCCAAGAGCGCCTCATCGCCGCTCTGTGTAAGTTGTTGTAACAGTGCTTAGAGCCCTGTTACATGCCAAGTCACGATTTACGGAACTTCAGTCGTACTAGCTCCGAGCCTTCACTCACAGCATCATCAACCACGTACATTGGGTGGCCTTCTCGCGACGCTTACAATGTTCCTCCGCTCGAAGAACGGATAATGCACGATGTTCCACTAAACTCCAATGTCATGCCACGTCGAGACGCAGCAGCGACCGACACTAGGTTGCGATCAAGTTCCTTATCTAACAGTGCATCCTGCAGCACGCATACTTCGCGTCCATTCTTCAACAATGGAGCTTGCCCAATTGCCTTTGCCACCAAACTCTCACCAGATTCTACTGTCAGCACACGAGGATCATCGAGTTCACGCACTTAAGTCAAATTTTCCAAATGGCAAGTCATGTGGCTGGTATCTCCGCTGCCCACAATCCACCCTCCTTTTCCGTAATCCACGGCGCCATCCAAAGTTAAACGCCATGCTGGCAGCTGCTTTCTTATTTTGAGAAGGACGTTCCGTCGTGCAGTCCCGGCTGAAGTGCCCGAGCTTGTCGCACTTACAACACCTCACCTTGGTCATGTCCCACTTCTTCTTGCACTTGGACCCCTTCTGCTCCCGGCGGTTTGTTTGGGCACTGAAAGCGGCAGCGGGTTCGCCACCGTTTGACCCGCATTTTCCACTTCGGTTCTTCTGATGCTCTCGGCGTATCGCCTCAGCTTGGCACCGCTGCACAATCAACTCGAACGTCGGACAGGACGCCAGTACACCGACGAATCCGTTCCATGCAGGTCCCAGACTCTGCAGAAAGTTTTGTCGTTTCCCTTCATCCGACAAAGTCACACGCTGCTCCTGCAGCTCATCGATCACACGCTTCGTGTTCTTAATATGCTCAATCATTGAGTTGTCACCATCCAGGTACAACCCGATGTACTCGCGCTTGGCGGCACCCACACTGGCGCTGCACTTGACATTATATGCCATTCGCAAGTGACGGAGCATAGCCATCGGATGATCCAGCAAATACACCTACACAGCAATCTTCTCGTTAAACACCGCGGGAATGATTGATGAGGCCATCTTCTGCTTGATCACGAGGTCATGGAAAGGAGTAGCTGTGTTCCCGACAACAGCCTTGATCTGCGCCATCGCTTCCGCCGATACCATCCGTGGGATGTTTATGTAACAAGCACTTAATCTCAGGTGGCATATAACACCAACAATTTAGCCGTTGGCAGAATAATGACGATTGGTTGGTTGTGTGTAATACTGAGACACAAATTCGTTTCAGTAGTAAGTCCACTTGTGCTGTAAATATTTATACCGGTACAGGTGTACTAGTACACAAAGTAAGTGTACCCTATAACGAAGCCAGTTCCAAATAAAGGGAACGTAACACTCGACATCACATACGAAAGCACACAGACCGACGTCGTTTACTTTTGCAACATGTACGTATGTATTCAGGCGTCTTTTGACCAAGGCGTCACTCTAAATCTAATGTTCTGTCTTGTGCATTGAGCCAGTACTGATCCAACTCGATCTCTTAATTAATAGCCACCATGGGGTGCATGAGCAGCAAACCGAAAAATTATCCAGAGGCTTCCGAGACGGACCGCTACAATGAACTAAATTACACAGACCTTACTCGAAATGTCGACAATGGTGGGTTTTCGGGGAATCAACCACGTCGTTCACCGGCCATTCGCAATCCGCGTACAAATGTAGGCTCTTCGAATGCTGATAATAACCGCGCGGACTCAGACCACTGTTTCCCAGAGTTGGTAAAGTTTCGATTAGATGAAAGTGAAGTCTTGCTGACTCGAAAGGTTTCGAGCGGTGCCTTTGGAGTTGTGTGGCTGGGTCACTACCATGGCCAGCCAGTGGCGGTCAAGCGCATGATCGATGGTGAAGACGAAGCCATCTCGTTTTCTCGGGAGATTGAGACCATGTCAAGGTTGACACATCCCAAAATTGTCCGCTTTATTGGGTGCACGTGGACCAACAAAAAAGATCTGGGTGGTGTGTCCGAGTATATGGACGGTGGCGACGTCCGTACGCTATTGGAGACTCGTAAAATAGAGCTTAGCTGGAAGAAAGAGAAGATCTCCATTGCTATTGATATTGCTGAAGCACTTGCCTACATGCACTCGCGCTCGCCAAAGATTATTCACCGTGATCTCAAATCTCGTAATGTATTGCTAAACACAAGCATGGTGGCGAAGTTGAGCGATTTTGGTCTCAGTCGAAATCGCACATATGAGGAGACGTTGACAGCTGGGGTGGGTACAGTACGCTGGACAGCACCCGAGGTCATGCTGGGCGACAATTATAGTGAGCAGGCCGATGTGTACTCGTTCGGTGTGGTGCTCAGTGAGCTAGACACGCGCGAGATTCCATTTGAGGAAAAGAGTAGCAAGACAGGAGCCAGTGGCGCACCTGATATGGCTATTGTGATTAAAGTGGCCAAAGGCGAGCTGCGACCAAGCTTTGCTCCAGACTGCCCTGATGTTATTCTACGTATCGCTCGCGCATGTTTGCAATTCGACCCTGCCCTTCGTCCGGATAGCGAGTCAGTTGTGCAGATGCTTAACGATGCGCGAGAGCAGTTACAGGCGATGGATTAAATGTAGCATGCCAAACCGATGATCTTAAGCAATGGCCTTCTGCAGCTAAGGATATATTATCTGGTGCGGTGCAATAAGAAGAACACGACTGGGTAGTTGTGTTGCGCTGTGAATTAAGAGACAAGAACAAAGATAGTAGAAATATATGTTGGGTCTGGACTTAATGATAGAAAAGCGGCTTCACATACTTTTTTGTGCCTTCACACCTTGCTGGTAATAACAGCTTATCTTTACTAATTTTAACTGCCTGGGTTTCGTTCTAATTTTTGCATCGGAATCGACCACACACCCCAAGTGTAGCTTCATGGTTATCGTGTCAGTCATGACGCAGTCTACCAAAGCATTTTTTGAGCCGATAACTCTCGTACTATCCACCCATCTGAGAAGATAATCAAGACGAAGCAATGTCAAAAGCGAACCGTGGTTGGAATCGTGGACGCAGATTGAGGAAAAAGGCATCAAGGTTACGGGAGGAACGTCCATGATGAGTTAGATGAGAACCTTCGTATGCCCAAAAAGGGAAATGAAGAACCACTGAAAATTCAATTGAGGTTAACACCAGGTCAAGAATACTCTTTAATGGTCAACAAAACTTCCTTCGTGTTCGGTCTGCTCCTTCCGTGATGTAGTATGCTCGTATTTCGCTTCGCGCTCAGTCTCGTGTGTATGATCTTCCGGAGCTCTGCAGTTTTATGCATGCCGCGCGAAGAAACGCAGGCGTTATGGATGAAGATCTGTATAAGAAGGCACTGCAGTCCATCTGGAGGCCTGGTTAAACTTTGCTTTCTCGCGAAATAAGTTTTTTTTGCATTCACGAAAGACTTTCGAATAGATTTGTTGAACAAGCATTCCTTTCCGCACTCGAAGACCTTGTAATATTTAAAAATGGAAAAGTGATCCTCTTACACACATTATAAATTTGTTGAAGTGACAAACATTCCTTCCGCACTCGACGTGCATTAACCTTGTTATACTTCAAAAAAAAGAAAAGCGATGCCCCTTACGCGAAAACGTGCGCGAATGATGGAAAGTCAGGACGAAGGCGTTGAAGAAGACCTGGACGAAGAACCGGTACAGTCGGTACAGGAAACCCAAGACGAGCATGATCAGCAGGCTTCAGGCCAAATGGAAGCACCTGAAGTAGTCAACTTGAGAGAAATGGCCAAGCAGGTAAATGTAGTATCGGAGTGTGTTGCCAGAACGCAAGTCTAAAGCGTTCACCCAGTTGACAGATACACTAAAGCATTTAATGACAACACATCGGTGGGTACTTGTAATCTTTTCATCTACTTATGTTGTCATTCAAGCATGTAGTGCCTTGTACAGTCAGCTAGAGGATGACGCAATTACGATTCAAACTGGCATGGACGAGCTTTATCGGATGCAAGAAAATGTGAGTTGGTTTTCTCTCGACGCGGTACCGCCAGTTGGTTTCTTATTCGTAACTTTTTTGTAGCGAGCGCAGCGTATAGTCGGGCGGCTTAAAAATGCTAGCTCTACGATCCTCACCTTTGGCGACACAAGCCAGGAAGCTCATGAAGGAGAACGTCCTGAGAATGAGGTCGAAGAAAATGAAGACGAGGTGAGATAGGTAACATTGGTTGCGTCTCTAAAAAACCAGACGTACTCCTCCCGTCAGTATACTTGCTTTTGATATGTGGTTAGCTTCTTACATAATGAAGTATGCAACCACTTTTGGAGCCGACCGAAAATCTGGCATTCCATGAAAGCAATAGAAATTTTTCAACAAAAATGCCGCATGAGTCTGCGTTTCACACCAAAAACGGAGGAAAGCTCATTTCTTCAATGAGTCCAAATCATGCTCATCTTGAAGATATAAGCTTTTGTCCATAACCGTTGTTGCTGCCTCAACGACCGAAGATGGCTTTTCTTCGTCGTCAGCATCGTTTTCTTCCTCACTGTGTATAGAGTATGCCTCGTCATCAGCATCCGCATCATCGCGGAATAACGTTGGGTCAAATGTGAATAGTGCGCGACCACTCACTTCATCACAAACAAGTAGAAATGATGTTACTTAGAATAGATTTCACTGCAAATTACAAGGCCAACGCAACGTACTGATACCACGACCACCCGTCTTTTTTGCTTGCTCTTTCAGTCTCTTCGCCTCTTCTGCTTTTTTCCTAGCTTGTTTGTCAGCCTTCCACTTCGCAAGTGACTCTTCCGTCACAGGTGTGCCTCCATTGGGACCCAACTTTGCACGTTGCTGTTCAATGATTTCCTCAATAGATATTTCAACAACTTTGTTTGCCTTCTCTAGCTCTCGATCCTTTTTAGACTTGAATACATAGCCAGGAGGGAGTGCATGACGGTACCTAAGATTTACAAGAAATTATTAAGTCGATAGCTCACCAATAAGGTAACAATGCTCAACCTACTTGCAAGCGGAACCACCATTTGGGCAAACCCAAAACCAACCGTATAAGGACTTTTCAATTGCATCCAAAAAGTATTTACAAACAATTTCTGTCTGCTTGACACTCTTTTCGTGATGTTTCTCGTTGACAACTTTTTCAAGCTTTTCCTGGTCCCACGTGTCCATTTGATCTACAAATTCAATTCACAGATGATATGATTTTATGGGTGTCAGAGCAGAGTAAGCCAGCAAGTATGCATGTAGTTGAAATATAAGTGAACTGAATCAGGAATTATCATACCTGCTTCTTTCTCGGCGCGGGTGTCTGTGTACAAGTCAATCTTGGCAGCCTTCTTGCCTACCATCAGGTCGTGCGAGAACTTGCAACGATTTCCCTACCGTAGTCAAAGTATTAACTAGATAACTCTTTAGAAATTTTCACAGTGATAAAAACTCACCTTAGTGCAGACACCAGCCTTGAAAAAGGCACAAAGCAATGACTTGGGATCCGTTCCAGGAGGAACCTAATCATTTTATTCAGGCACAGTCTCAACTTATCAGCTAGCGACAGTTCGGAAACTCACCTTGGGTTGCGTGATGGCAGCTGCAAAGAGACTCTTGATATTTTCTTGTTCGGCTTTGGCTTCTTTTTTTCTCTTTGC
The DNA here is from genome assembly GCA_026184515.1 of Peronosclerospora sorghi. Taxonomy (NCBI): domain Eukaryota; phylum Oomycota; class Peronosporomycetes; order Peronosporales; family Peronosporaceae; genus Peronosclerospora; species Peronosclerospora sorghi. The sequence continues at coordinate 16,767,631 of CM047580.1, forward strand.
TTCTTGTTCCTTCAGGCGGTCGGCGCGGGTGTTGCCACCCTTGACTTGCTTGGACACCTCTTGGATATACTTCTGCACATTTTTGCTCTTTTTTTTGTTTTTAAGGCCAAATGTCTTGTCTTCCAAGATCTTTTCTTTTTGCTTCTCAATCGATTTCTTGGATGGACCCGCTCCTCCCTTTTTCTTTGGAGCCATTTCACAGTAGGTCTTGGTACTTACAGGACGGGGCGGTGTTTTTGGCTGACAGCGACATTTATGACATACTCGCATATAATTGGTAGAAATATAACACCTTTTATTGTATTTTAAGTACATGTATTTATCCAATCGAAGAAGAAAATGGTAAGACTATACCCTATCCGGGTATATTCCGATACAACATTCGTTTAGGGCGTCTGCTTCACTCCAGTGAATTTGGTCTCGCTCTGCTGTGAGAGAGGCGACGCATTTACTTCTGGTAATTTGCTGTTGTCGTCGCGATCATAGTACAGTTTCATGGCCAGCATGACGAGCCCCGCCACCTCCTCCACAGACGCTGGAATGTAAATCGGCCAAAGGTTCTCACCAAGGCCATAGATTAGAATAAGCCCAATGCCAAAGCAGTAAAGAATTTGGAAGCGGAGGCTGATGTCCTTGGCACTCTTGGTCTTGTACACCTTCATCATTTGCGGCACTAGCGAGCTAGCGATCACGAATGACCCAAGCATACCGATGGTCTGAAAAGCGATGCCCATGTCGAGCGTATTACGGTATCCGTTAATAAGTAAGAGAAAAGTCGAATAATGAGATCCTTGCAGCACTGTGAAAGTTGACGAATGAGCTTAGAAAAGAGTAGAGTATTAAAAAGAGTTGTGGGATTTTAATGCGTCAACGATGCCGCGACTATTATAAGAAGTGCACTCCGCTGACGTTTGTAACGTCATTCTAGTAGCATACTGGTACTGGTATACAAAGGATAAGGTATTTAGAGACCATCATTTATCAACGTTACCACTTTAAACGAGGCAGTATATCGACCGCTCACTACATTGTTAGCCTGTAGCCCGCTTTCAGGTCTGCTCCTCTGTGCTTTTGGCAGTAACTCTTAACTTGTACCTAATAGGTGGACCCACAAACTCTCTCGAACTCGCGGCTTGTTCTATCTCATTTTCCTTGACGTGCAAACCATTCTACTTTGCTGATACCTTCTACTGTGGAACTCTTGTTCTTGTCCATTACTGCACCCTTTGGTTTTTGCAATGGACAAGGTTGAGACGTAAGGGAACTTTAATGCCTGCGTACGTCATACACTCCGGCACACTCATAATTTTGCGGTAATAGCAAGGAACTTTATGTCGTAAAGTACGGAATAGACAAGGGATAGGGAATTATATGTAATGTTACGTACATTTACCCTTCGTATACCGGTATGTACAAGTGGGATTTTAATCACACAACCAGTGTATTATTACCTGGTCGTACGGACGGGGTGGAGGATATATTAGGTTAACGTAGTTATAAAGTCGAATTCAATTAGGTTCGATTTATAATAAAGTTCGGATTCGATTAGGTACGGCCCTCTACCTGTAATCACTTTCCTGTGCTCTCATTGGCCAGTGAGGGGTCGCAGCATTGATTGGCTGAGAGGGCACCAAGGAGGGGGGCTACGCTTTTAATAATCACACAATGATGGACGCCACGGTTTCATACGTGCATTCTGCAGATTTTGGCATAGAACCAAAATAGAAAATTGGAAATAGTGCATTTTTAATATAAGATTCACGATTGAATTCCTACCCATATTGCACGCTTCCAGTGTAAGTAGACATGTTACAGCTAGTAGCACTTTGTGGTCTATATAAACGACTTCGCTATTATCTAGCAGAGTGTAAAGCAACGAAAGAAGTCTTTTGTTAGTATGACCCTATCCGAGCTCCCGTATGGGCTCAATCACCACGAGTTTCCCATCTCTCAGCGCGCCAGTTCAGCGTGCTAGCTCACATGATCTGGAGGCCTGACATAAAGAAAATGCTCGAGGCAAAAACCCCGGATGTGCAAATCGAAATCTATCTAAGGCAGACATAGGAGCAACTCCTCCTGCGAGTGTACCCAAGTAGGGGTACATTTTGTCTTAACATGTCTCGGCGAGCTTTGGGTATGAGGGTGCAGTCAGACTGCTCCGTTTGCGCACGAAACGATAGAGCGTTTAAAGACCTTTCCGCCTCTTCAAAATAAGTTCAAATGTAGATCTCAATGTTTAGCTGCGCCAACGTAATCTTGATATACAGGCTTACTCGCAGAGGACAATATGTATAGGGGAATGTTAAATCGACCCCCCCCCCAATTGTTAGTTCGACCCCCCCCCGCCCATTTCTACACATCAATGTAACAATGCCTTATTTATATTGTAAATAATGACCGTCGCCTCAGCCTTCGAAAGTGACGATGGCTCGCGAGCTTTAAAGCTAAAGTGCAAGTGGATGAAAGCGATGGTTTATCCGTAGAAGATTATGTTATTTGTGAGTACTATTACATTTACACACCTTCGAGCAGCTCCGTATTGGTGCCTACAAGAAAATTGCTCTCCAGTTTCCCGATTGGCTATTGCCAAATGCTCCTTTAGTCAGCAGAAATTTAAAGAAGAGCTGGTGTAACAGGGTTACCTTCTGATTACATTTAGTATGTGGTGTACGTGAGTACCCTACGGTTGGGGTCAGTATTGACCGGTCCGAAAGGTTTGGACCTATTGGTTATTTTAACCAATCGGGGAAGGAGCCCTTGGTGGAGGCGTGGCAGCCAGCCACGTGTTAGTACACAGGTGGTGTACACTACATTTTAGCTAGGTACGAATTTAGTAGTGTGTGTATACGCACGGTGCGACTAGCGCACAGAGGAAGACTCTTCCTTAAAGCGGTAGCTACCGCTACTTAGCCGATACGCCCTTGTAAAGGGCTTAGTAGGAGAGCTCTCCTACTCGGGGCCAAGATTCCCGGGTTGGTTTACTATTTAGCCTTAACGGCTGTATTCCCTTTACGGGATGTAAGTAAAGGGAGGGCTCCCTCTTACCTAAGACATTCACTGCGCGCGCGACCGGTCGAGGTCGCACGTCCGCAAGATAGAGTGAAATGTAAACTGAATATATTTAATATGTAATTAGCCTAAATTAATTTAAACTAATATAAACTATATGTAATACTAAGTAGAATATTCCTAATTCGTACCTAGCTAAAATGTAGTGTACACACCTGTGTACTGACACGTGGATGGCTGACACACCACCACACCAAGGGCCCCTGCCCTGATTGGTTAAAATAACCAAAGGTTCAAAACCTTTCAAACCGGTCAATACTGACCTCAACCGTAGCGTACTCATGTACACCAACATTATATGTAACTCGAATGTAACCACGTTACATCCTCCCCCATCAAGACTATTGCTTACGCAATAATCAAAATCTTGTTGAAGAAGTCCAACGCCAGTACCTCTGGCTGTCCATTGTACACCTTCAGTGGTGCTATGGACGAAAACTAGTCCGACAACTCGGAAGTGGATGCCCTTGGGGAGATCTCCCCAACGGATGGCCATGCTGATAGCGCCGAACGGCGCTGTCGGTCATCCAACCCATTCCCCACACGCGGGGAAAACGCACTAACTCGTGCGCCACCGTTACCCGCTAGGGGTGATACCTCCAGGTTGCCACAGGCAACCACCACCAATGAACCGTCCTTGGTTAAAGAGGACCGACGTGCCGTATGGGCACGAAAGGGATCTCGCGACCCTCAAAAGAGGGCTAAGAGCGCTGTCAAGAGGGGTTTAGCCTCCTATACCCCTGGTCCAGCGGCTCTACTGCCGCGTGAAATTTCGTATCGGAACCAACTCCGGGTCCGACTACTAACGCCCAAACATTATTCCGTTAAGTCCTACCGGACGCGTTTCGGGAAGCAGGCACGCGGTGTCCTCGTGGATATTATCCGCGAGATTCCCATTGTTCTCCTGAGGGACGAAAGCGTCGAAGACGCAGAACAGGCGTTCCGTGCTTGGGCGGAAAGGGAGAAACGCCTCCCAGTTTCGATGCGCTGTACAACAGCATTTCCGATTACTACGTTCGGGTAGAGAGGGCGCTACGCTTGGCATATGCTCAGGCCAAAGTGCAAGGGCAATTACCTGCCTCCTATTATACGCGCTCTTCTCTCGATGTGGTGCCGGAAAGCAATGAAAGCAAAGCATCTGCCTCCGGCGAACTCCCAGCTACTGGGAGTGAAGGGGCTTCTTCAGCCCCTTTGGTCGTTGACTCTCAGTGGGATTCTCCCGCTCGAAAGCGTCAACGACGTCACGGCAATCCTGCCGCAGGGGAGTCTAGTACTCCCACGAGCTCAGGGAATGTGGATACCCTTTCCACTTCACCAGGTACTGGGTCTCACCCCGGTGATGGCGTCGTGCCATCAAGCGTTCCACATGATAACGTGGAGTACTGTAACGGGGTTACATTCGAGTTACATATAATGTTGGTGTACATGAGTACACCACGATTGAGGTAAGTTTTGACCGGTTTGAAAGGTTTTGAGCCTTTGGTTATTTTAACCAATCAGGGCAGGGGACCTTGGTGTGGTGGTGTGTCAGCCATCCACGTGTCAGTACACAGGTGTGTACACTACATTTTAGCTAGGTACGAGTTAGGAATATTCTACTTAGTATTACATATAGTTTATATTAGTTTAAATTAATTTAGGCTAATTACATATTAAATATATTCAGTTTACATTTCACTCTATCTTGCGGACGTGAGACCTCGACCGGTCGCGCGTGTCGTAGGTAAGAGGGATCCCTCCCTTTACTTACATCCCGTAAAGGGAATACAGCCGTTAAGGCTACGTAGTAAACCAACCCAGGAATCTTGGCCCCGAGTAGGAGAACTCTCCTACTAAGCCCTTTACAAGGGCGTATCGGCTAAGTAGCGGTAGCTACCGCTTTAAGGAATAGTCTTCCTCTGTGCGCTAGTCGCACCGTGCGTATACGCACCAGCTACATCTGGTAGCACTTGTAGTCAATCCAACACCTGTGTTGGTAGACTAGGCATCCTCTGAAAAGGATGAATCAGGACGATTGGGAAAGTTTGACCCTCGTCCAGCAGGAAGCCTTTAAAAGGCTGTTACCCTTAACGGGGGAAGAAGCATAAAGCTCCTAGTGGAGCAGGGCCTTGAGGCCGTAAAGGCAAGGGTAAATGCCCTCATCGCTCATGAGGCGAGTTGTAGTGGAGGTCGTTCCACGGGGGTGCGCCCTCCATTATCATTCAAGATAAAGGAGTTCACCGGGGAGAAGGGTGACAACCTTTACGTGTGGTTGCGAGAGGTCGAAACGGCCTTCGCCACAGCGAATATGACCGCTGATCACTTGCAAGTGGGACTTGCGTTGACCCATCTTACGGGAAAAGCCCGTACATGGGCGTTTACGTGTTCGGAGTCAGTGACGGACGTGTTCCCAACATGGAAGGTCCTTAAGCAGAAGCTCATGGACATTTACGCAACGCCTGATCTGGTTTTCCAGAATCAACTGGCGTTCGTGAGGTGCCGTCAAGGCACTAAGGACCTGGAGATTTATATCCAGGAGCTTAAGACCCTGTTGGAAGGGATGTACGCGAAATCGTATTCGGACGATGTGTCCATCCCCGTCTTCATGGGAGGCCTGAGAGAAGGGCCAGCACGTTCGGAATTGTTCCGATGCCGACCCCAATCCCTGGAGGAGGCGTTCAAGATGGCTTTCAACGCCGAGAAGAACTTCCGTTCCTCTAAGGTGGGTCCTGAACCCATCGACCTGAGTCAGGTCGAAGCAGAGGAGAAACATCCCGCTAAGAGTCACACTGACTCTCTTTCACAGAGCTTCGAGTCAGAGCTCTTAGCTATGTTGCAGTGGCATGGACCGCTGAGATGCTTCCTGTGTGGGAGCATGGATCATCTGAGGAACAGATGTCCGAAAAATCCCCAGCGAGACACTCGCTACAAGGGACCAAGGGTGGGAAAAAATCCCTCGCCCAAGCCGTCGGGAAACGACGGCTCCCAGTAGGTTCGGGGCGCCCTACTGGGGGACCCCTCAATGCTGTTAAGCCCCAGGGTAAGGGACGACAGCATAAAGCCCCGAGGGAAGCGGTTCTTTCTAGCACCGAGTTGGTGTACCAGCCAGGTTTGCTGGTAGTCCTTGCGGACGTGAAAGGCTTTGATAAGCCTTGGAGAGTCTTGATAGAATCTGGAGCGTCTGACAATTATATAAGAGCGAGATTCTGTGGAGAAAAGTCGGCTGTATGACGAGGCCCTAGAGGTACGTTCTCGTGACCTTGTCACAGTCCGTCTTGCGACGGGTGTACAGGTTTCTGTACCCAAGGTCTCTATTGACCTTAAGCTGAAGTTTGCAGACTTCGACAGCTTAGAATGTTTCCTAGTCCTGGATTTGGACGCGAGGTATGACCTCATTCTGGGCATGCCCAAGTGGCTGGAACGCCAGGAGCCATGGATAGACTGGAAGTCTAAGTCCATTGGATCAACGCACCCGCGGTCGGTTGATACATTGGCGAGTCATGAACCCACCTTTGCTCGATCGCAAAAGCGATACCGGCGTGAGATGGCAGAGATTGAGATGTCTGAGATGATCAGTCCCAATGAGGTCAAGGAAGTGATCCTTGACGAGGGGGATTCGGCGGTTAATCCCCACGCCGTTATAGGCGAGACTGGTGAGTCGCCAGTGGTAGAGGTGGATTCCTCTAAGAGTAAGCGCGAGGCGCTTAGAGAAGAGACCCGAAGTTCGTCTCTTCTACAGGTCGGAACAGATTCCGACCACGCCGTGTCCGGCGAACAGTTGCGACTCCAGTGGTATTTGGGGTAGAGACCCCTGTGGTTAAGTGCGAGGTGCTTCCAAGCGAATAGACCCGTAGTTCGTCTCTTTCGCACGTCGGAAATGATTCAGACCACGCCTTATTAGGTGAGACCAGCGAGTCACCGGTCGTAGAGGTAAAGATCTCTGTGGATAGGCGCGATGCGCTTCCAATAGATGGGGCAATTGACTCCCCCCATCTGGGTCTAGGGAAGAGTCCCGATACCAGTAGTCAGCAGTCCTACATGATGCTGAATAGTGTGACAGGTGTTGTCACAGAAGGCGTAAGCCTGGAACGGTTGCCTGGGGTAGGCGAACTGGTGTCGTTGGAGGAGATGTCCTTCAACGAATTTGAAACTGCTTTAAAAGCAGATGAAGTCGACGAGGTTGTCGTATTACGTCCGGAAGAGGAGTTGAACTCCTCTCCACGATGGACGAGTCAGTTTTGGTGCAAACCAAACAGGAATTGAATGCACGAAGCGGCATCAGGATCCTTGCGGATCCTGAGGACCCTTACCATTCCTTACTGAAGGAATTTGGAGATGTCATTAGTGACAACCCACAGATGGGGTTACCACCGGATCGGGGAGTCCGACATGAAATTGATTTGGTTCCTGGAACCAAATACTGCGTCACTAGGCAGTGGCCTCTCCCCAAGGAGCAATGCGACGTCGACGCATTCTTTAAGGGGAAAGAATAGGCAGGGATGGTACGGGAGAGCAAGTCTCCCCATTCATCTCCCACTTTTTGTGTTCGTAAACCGAACGGAAAGTGGCGCATTGTGCATGCGTACAACAAGCTGAATGCAGCTACTGTGCCCATGCAGAATCCGATTCCTCGGAAGGATGTCCTCCAGAACAATATGGCGGGCTGTACTGTGTACAGTGCCTTAGATCTGGTGGACGGGTATTATTATCAGGTGCTCATGCGAGCGTCCGATATTTCGCTGACAGCGGTTAGCACGCCTAGTGGCATGCTGTGGGAGTGGCTTGTTATGCCACAAGGGATTTCAAATGCACCAGCGACTTTCAATCGCTTGGTGACTCAACTCTTCCCCCCTGATAGGAAGTACGCTCAGACGTTCTTCGACGATATATTCATCCATAGTCGCGCGGAAGGCGACTCGTCTGATGTTCAGACGCACCTAATACACCTTCGAGCGGTGCTCCAATGTATGCGGGAGAATAAGTTATATGCAAACGCAACTAAATGTATTTTTGGTGCTGAGTAAATCCCTTTCCTCGGATGCTTCATCGGTAAGGATGGAGTGCGGGCGGATCCCGCGAAGGTGAAACCCATTGTGGAGTGGCCTTTGCCTGTAAATCTTAGAGGTTTACGGAAGTGGCTTTGGATTAGCCAATTATTTCCACAAGTACAGCGAGAACTACGCTGAAATGGCGAATCCATTAACCGACCTTCTTAAGAAGGATGTTGATTGGTGTTGGGAAACCAAACACCAAAACGCTTTTGAAGCGGTAAAGGGGAGCTTGTTAAAATCTCCCGTTCTTGCTCTCCCAGATCTTGGGAAACCATTTAGTGTCATCTGCGACGCCTCCGATTTCGCAATCGGTTGTGCTTGTTACAAGCAGACGATGCAGGAAGGGAACGCGTTATCGCGTTTGAGTCGAGGCAGCTTAAAGCTGCGGAACGGAATTATCCCGTTCATGACAAGGAGCTACTTGCAATGAAGTATGCTCTTGTCAAATTTAGGGTTCAACTACTCGGCTCAAAGGCGTTCGTGGTTTATACTGACCACGCGTCGTTACGGACAGCGACAAAGTCGCCTCATCTCTCGCAACGGATGACCCATTGGCTCTCCTTCTTTGCGGAGTACAACTTTGAGGTTAAATATAAACCTGGCAAAGCTGAACGTGCTTGCAGACGCGTTATCGCGTCGTACCGATTACGAGCTCGCTCACGCGACATTCATCACCTCGTCTGTGGTGGATCTCATACGCCAGGCGTATGAGAAATAACCTCAATGTACGGCGCTTATCCGTGCGTTAGGTGAAAAGGGTCTTGGCTCGTCTGAGCCAACCCTGTCAAGTCGAGCTAGAGCTCGTTTACACCGTTACAGGTACTGTGACGGTTTGCTATATTATAGCACGATCGGGGAGGACAATCTGCGGGTGGTTGTTCCTCATGATGAGGACTAACGTATAGAGTCCTCTTTGAGGCACATGACGCCCCTACCGGGGGTCATTTAGGTCGGGATAAGAACTACAGCGCTTTAAGCGATTTGTATTGGTGTACCAACATGTATAAGTGGGTCGGTGCGTATATACGCACCTGTGAGACGTTTCAGATTGTTAAATCCTCTGCAAGTTCAGCTTCCCCTTTGTCTAGCTTGTCCGTTCCAACGGAGTGTTGGAAATCCATTAGTATGGATTTTATCTTCGGTTTTCCGAAGGATAAGGCCGGGAACACCGGCATATTGGTCTTTGTAGACCGTTTGAGCAAGATGGCTCACCTGGCGGCGGTGACAGAGTCCATTGATGGACAAGGAACAGCAAAAGTGTTCCTAGACCGTGTCTTTCGACAGCATGGTCTACCCGATTCCGTTGTGTCGGATCGGGATCCCCGTTTTACGGGACAGTTTTGGGGAGCGTTGTTTAGGGTGCTAGGCACCAAGCTTCTCATGTCCACTGAGGATCATCCGCAGACGGACGGACAAACGTAACGCGTTAATCGCGTTGTGGAGGATATTCTCCGGAGTTTATGTCCGGATTCTCCAAAGAGTTGGAGTGAGATTCTTCCTTTGGCCGAATTTGCTATTAAGAATTCGTTCCATGCATCTACGGGGTTTACCCCGTTTTACGTGAACGGATTCGTGAACCCGAGGGTTCCGTTGACTCTACGTGTGTGTGTCCCAGGGCTTGAGGGGGGAGGGTTCCCTGATGTCAGCCGTGTATCTGTGCGAAAGCACATCGATAAGTTCTTATCGACGCGACTTAGTGTCTTACGACACGTCTGCGATGCCATGGCGGAAAGCCAAGACAAGCAGAAGGAGCAGGCTGACCGCAAGGGGAGGCGTAACGAAAAGGTGTACAAAGTAGGAGAAAGTGTTTTATTAAACGCTAAAAATCTTCCTACATATGCAGTTTCCAACGTGTTGAGGAATAAACTGCGCCCCAGGTTTGTGGGTCCGTTAAGGTACTAGACTGAAAGGGCTTCTCGTATACCTTAGACATCCCGAAGGCGATGCGTACGCATCCAACCTTCTATGTGGGTCTGCTTAAGCCATACCAGAACCCTGAGGCGGTTCCCCTCTCGGAGGAGGGTGAGAAGCCGGATAGCCGAAAGGCGCGACAGGTCGGAACATCTCCGACAGGGTTGAAATACGACCCTGAAGTTCCGCAACGAGAGACTCGAGAGAGGCAAGCCGCCCCTCGATGCGTTCATTCGCACTCCCTTCGTTGCGGAGTCTCACCTGAGCATCTTGGATGCGACGGCTGTGCCGATCACAGCGCTCGTGGAAGTCACGCCGCAATAGCGCGACCCCCTCCTCCAGTGCTCGATACGGAGGGTACTCCACATTACCATGTGGAACGTCTGATGGCACGACGCCACCACCGGGGTGAGACCCAGTACCTGATGAAGTGGAAAGGTTATCCACATTTCCAGAGTTCGTGGGAGTCCGAGACTCCTCTGCGGCAGGATTGCCGTGACGTCGTTGACGCTTTCGAGCGGAAGAATCCCGCTGAGAGTTAACGAAAAAAAACAAAGGGGCGGAAAAGCCCCTTCACTCCCAGTAGCTGGGAGTTTGCCGGAGGCAGATGCAAAGTTTGCATTGCTCTCCGGCACCACATCGAAAGCAGGGCGCGTGTAGTAAGAGGCAAGTAATTGCCCTTGCGCTTTGGCCTGGGCATAGGCCAAGCGTAACGCCCTCTCTACCCGAACGTCGGGTTCGGAAAAGCTGTTGTACAGCTCATCAAAGTTGGGGAGGCGCTTCTCCCTTTCCGCCCAAGCGCGGAATGCCCGTTCTGCGTCCGCGACACTTTCGTCCCGTAGGAGAACGTAGGCAACTTCGCGGAGGATATCTACGAGGGCACCGCGTGCCTGTTTCCCGAGGCGCGTTCGGTATGTCTTGACAGTGAACTGCTTAGGCGTTAGCAGTTTGGCCCGGAGTTGTTTCCGGCGCGCAACTTCACGCGGCAGTACAGCCGATGGACCAGGGGTATAGGAGGCTAAACCTCTCTTGGACTCGTTCTTAGCCTTTTTTTTAGGGTCACGAGGTCTCTTCCGTGCCGGTACGGCATGTCGGACTTCATGAACCGTGTCCGGTTCATTGGTGATGGTCGCCTTCGGCGACCCGGATGCATCATCCGTAGATGTTAGAGGTGGCGCACGAGTTAGCGCGTTTTCCCCACGTGTGGGGAATGGATTGGATGACCGACGACGCCGTTCGGCGATGTCGGAGTGTTCAGCCTTTGGGGAGATATCCCCAAGGGCATCCACCTACGAGTTATCGGAATAGCTTCCATACTCAGCACCACTAATGGTGCTAATGTTTAGCCAGTGGTTCTGGCAGTTGGAGTTCTCGAACTAAAATTGATTTATTGCGTAATCAATAGTCTTGATGGGGAGGATGTAACAGGGTTAGATTCTGGTTACATTTAGTATGTGGTGTACGTGAGTACACTACGGTTGGGATCAGTATTGACCGGTCCGAAAGGTTTGGACCTATTGGTTATTTTAACCAATCAGGGCAGGAGCCCTTGGTGGAGGCGTGGCAGCCATCCACGTGTTAGTACACAGGTGGTGTACACTACATTTTAGCTATGTATGAATTTAGTAAGTTCTACTTAGTATTACATACAGTTTACATTAGTTTAAATTAATTTAGGCTAATTACATATTAAATATACATTCAGTTTACATTTCACTCAAAAGACTTCAGGACGCACGACCTCGACCGGTCGCGCGCGCAGTGAGTGTAGTAGCGTAAGGGGATTTCTTCCCTTAGCTACCCCCTTATTAAGGGAGCCTTGTGTTAAGGCATTAGCTTGTGCTAACTGGTAAACCAAAGTGGAATCTTGGCCCCGAGTAAGAGAGTTCTCTCTTACTAAGCCCTTTTATAAGGGCGTATCGGCTAAGTAGCGGCGACGCCGCTTAAAGGAAAGTCTTCCTCTGTGCGCTAGCCGCACCGTGCGTGTACGCACCGGCTACAGCTGGTATGCCAATGGGAGTTTGCTTTTGTGCTCGGAGACACGCCATATGGTAGCTGATGTGTAGATGAAGTGGCAGCACAGCATCTTGCAGCTGACTGCATTGTGCATTACGGTCGCACGTGTCTGAGGTGAGACTCGGAGGTAGATTTTGTCAAATTGCATGGGCAGGTGTTAATGATCATCCGTTTCATTTTTTATGGCTAGTGTCACGACTAAAATTACGGTCATTTATGTGTTTGGAAATGCACGAATTCAAAATGACGATTGTGTGCAGCGACTAAGTGATACAATTGATGCTCAAATGAATAACGTTAGTGCTTTTGAACTTTACCTTCCAGAAGCGGACGTAAGTCGTACCTCTTCGTAGTAGTCGTAGAGAGACGCTTGTTCTTTGCACATCCGGGATGTGTAGAAATGGGGGGGGGTCGATTTAACATTCCCCTATATATTTAAATGTTATCAAATATTGTGAATAAGCCACTGGACTCGGCTACGCAAGTGTCGGTGTTCGTTAAGGGAAATTATTTCTTCTAGCATAAACCAAAGGGTCTCCAGGATGGTATCTTCCAAAAGCTTCTGTAAGAATTCCGTATGAAGGCATCTATCAAGTATAATGGTGATAGGCGAAGATGAAGCGACTCTTGGACTTTAACGTGCACCAAATAGTTTCGCACGATGGTAGTATCATGCGAGGGTGCTCATCCTTTGCCGTATCGCTACAACGAAATATTGGGGCGGGGGCCAGAGCCGATAGACATCCGAAGCAATCGTGGAATAATAATAATAAGATTTTTTCCACAATAGATGCGAGAGGATGGTGCACATGGCGAACGAGTGCATGGTATCGCGTCACGCGCCACGCGGGTAGCTCCGCTTGTTTCAGCAGAATCAACGGGGAATCTCGTGGTGGTTTTACAACGGTAAAAAGTCAGTACACTTGTAGCGCCCTATTAGAAGTTTTTTTTCGCGTATCTACAACCGGCATAGGAATAAATAGTCCTAGACGGTGTCAGGAAGTTTGAAGTTATGCAACAGCGCTCATCACCCTAAAGTTTAGGCCGCATGGGACCGATGCAATTATGCGTGCATTGTTTGGTACATCAAACAAGTTTGTCAGAACACAAATATTATTGTTGAACTTCGTGGAATCCGAAAACCACGAATCATGTTGTCTATCTGGTTAGCGAACCTGTGAATATACAATAATTTACGCTCTTTGAATTCGATGAACTCTCACTCGAGAATGAATACATCATCCTCGAACTTGATGAGAAATTTGATGTTATCCTGGGCATCCCCTAGATGTCCAAGCATCAACTAAGGAACAATTGAGATAACTTATCGATCTTCCACGGCAATAGCACAAGGACGGATCACCCTGTGACTAATTCAAATGCATAAGTGGATACATGCGCAGCGATAGGAAGACTGGTCCGTTTTTAACTTATTTTATGCACCTATTTTGTGGGTATCAGATTTTTTCCTGTTTTTGTAAACTCCAAAATTTCTATCTCTTTCAGGGCCCTTAATTCGACTCCTGTTTTCCACATCCAAGTCGGGACGGTTGTTGGCCTGTTTGTAACTCGTCGATTCCGGTGACGGATCATAGTCCATGCAACTACCGGCTCATCCGATACTACAACGCCACAAGAGAGTTTCATCTGACTTCTGTTCCTGCAATTTGGCTTGTAACCTATTTTGGGTACGATCGCCTTCGAAACATGATTTTTTTCTTCTCTTTGACTCATCTTTGGCATGTTTCCTTGTATTCAATTCGCTTTGGCGCTTGTTTTACCTTTCAGATCGATTTCGGGCAGCAGGAGATAACTTGTATAGATTTTTATGATCCTCAGTATATTTTCGTTATCCGAAATTTCCACAAATTCATCGTCATTGTTGGTGATTTCTACATTATTTCTGTCAATTTTTCAAGCGCCTGCATGATCCTTTTGATAGTTTCTTTATCCAAAGTTTCAATATCCGAATGGTTGGTACAATCCAACTTTAAGCAGCAGTACTTTTAAACCTTTTAATTTCATCATCTATGCACAATTATTTTCTTTTGAAGTCTCTCCAGACCATGCATAGCAAACTAAAACTGACCATATTCGAAACTTTTGTGTTTCTTGTTCTGTGAGTCTCTCCATTGGTGATTTACCTCCAGAGTTAACCTTTTTGTAAATGTGGTTGAGTATATATGTACCATACCCAGCTGCTTCCGCCAAAAAACTAATGGTTCTCCAGAACCAAAGATCATACAGCGGACTTATTGAAAATGGTCTCTCAGCGTTTGCGTTGGAAACTGGGCATCCAGTCTGAGCTTACGTCGCACGCATTCTAGTTTAGGTCCACATTAAAAATTTTCTACCACCATCACTTGGTAATTTCTATATCCAAGTTCATTTTCGAAGCACACCAAGAAGTTCTTCAACATTTTGCTGCTCTACCTTTAGTTTTAGAAGCACTTGACAGCGCGTAATGTTCATATGAATCAGAAGGAGTCTTTGATGTTTGTCTCCAGATATCTCACTGCCAGGATCCCCGCTCAATCGGATGAGTTACTCTTGTTTTATTTAGAGTAAGTAAAAAGAAAAAGTAGATTATTTAGAGTAAAGAAATATCCACCCAAAGACAATTCTCGTCTGAGTAAATGTATAAAGTGGACCACAGTAAACTTGTATCACATGAATTTTGATTTTTCACACGAGTCATCGATCAAAGTCATTACTCCTTCTAAGGTTACTGTGTATATCTACGCATACACAGACCAGTTTCTACAAACTTCCATCGCTCCCTAATGAAATTAGTAAGTAAAGAACCATTAGAAATTCACTTGAATCCTGTTGCGTTCTCAATTCAGCAATCCGCGTCAAAAATAATGTTTTTGTACGAAAATCAGATCATATTAGCACTGCATACATGCTCAGGTGTCATCTTTCTTTTCTGGTATAATCCCTCAGAAACATGAAATTAATATCCACGCGTTTTGCGCCCGCAGCGCTAGTTTCATTCATCATCTGCTTTATATCCGCTTGACTATATAGACTTTTTAGATATAACAGCTAACACGTTAAGCACTCCGCCTGAAAAGTATAATCGCAAGATTCAAATTCAAAGGAATTGACGGGAGTCTACACAAGCGGTGGAGCATGTGGTTTAATTCGATAATACGCGCAGAACCTTACCAACTCTTGATAATTTGTATATAAAATTTATATAAAAAAACAGGTGTTGCATGGCTGTCGTCAGCTCGTGTTGTTATCCAAATAATTGATGCACTATTTTCAATACTAATCTCGGAAAATAACTCTTTCATTCCGAGGGCTTTATTGGGTAGGCAGTAGATTGAAGAGTGAGTTTTATTAGCATCAGAGTTAAACGAAAGATATGCATGTGCATCGCTAAGGCTAGTTCGGTCTGCCTCCTACGTCTAGCTAGCCCCCCCCCAATCGACGCGTGCCCTAGTACCCACTCGGATATATCACGCTTGCCCAGCGACCAATCAGCTCGGTGCGGGTGCGGAGCGTGTGCCAGCGATCCAATCACTGGCACATTACCACACGCCGCCACGCGCGGTCTCAACGGACCAATCGTCCATCAAATCTCCCATGGCGATCCCATGAGGGGTTCAACGTGTTGGTGGGTGCCGTGGACAGGCGGCCACAGATGAGATGGGCAATTCCAACACTCCCACTCCCATCATATCTTAGACCACCGAAACACGACACGAACATGGTCGCCTTATGCGACCGAGCGGAAACAACATCCCGAGCGGAAATTTTCGAACTGCGCCGTCGCAATGCCCTTGGTCATGATGTCGGCCAATTGTCGCTTTGTCTCGACATACTTCATAGAAATCTCGTTGGAGTGGACCTTCTCGCGGACAAAATGATGGTGCATATCAATGTGCTTCGCGCGGCTGTGATATCCGTCGTTCTATGCGAGTGCAATCGCACCCTGGTTATCCTCCATGACCGTGTAGCACCTCGCTGCTTGATATCCAAGTCGGATAGCAGAGCACGAGTCCATAGCTCATCTTGGACACACAGACTGAGAGCCATGTACTCGGCCTCGGCCGAGCTCAGGGCCACGGTGCGCTGATACTTGGACTTACCCACAACTGGAGCCCCATGCAGCATGACCATCACTCCAGTGATTCGCGATCATAAAGGTTGCTTCCCCAGTCATCATCGCTAAACAAGATAGCTTCCCCGCCATGTTGCTTGGCATGAAAACAGAAACCGAGATACACCGTGGTCTTCAGGTAACGGAAGATACGAATCGCCGCCTTCCAGTGCTTCTTTCCGGGATTCTCGAGGAACTTGCTCAGATTACAAACCGCATAGCCGATGTCTGGTCGAGTGCATACCGCGACGTAGAGCAGACATCCCATCAAAGCACGAACTACTTTTTCATCTCGTCAACTTCTTCATCCGTGGATGGGTAATCAGCACGAGAAGGCTTTACAACATCCTCACACGGGTTGTAGACATCCTTAGAATTGCACTGTTTGAAGCGTTCGACGACTCGGGTGATATAGTGACGTTGGCTCAGTGTGAGTGATCACTTGCTGGTATCGTGGGCTATCTCAATACCAAGGACAAAACTTAGCCCTGCCGAAGTCCTTCATCCTGAGCTCAGAATCCAGCTCTTCCTTCACGTCTTACACATCCTCCTTCGTCTTGGAGGCGATCAGTAGGTCATCGACGTATAGACAGAGCATAACGAGGTCATCATCAACATCATCATCATGATCCTTGCGTTTATTCGTGAACACACACGGATCGGCACACGACGGCTTGAAACCAAGTCGGATCAGTACAGCCTTGATGGTGTGGTGCAACACATTCGTATCCTGCTTCAGCCCATACAGTGACTTCAGCAGCTCGAGAACCGAGCCTGGTTTGACGTCCAAGCCCTCCGGACATTCCATGTACACGTCTTCGTTGAGAACACCATACAAGAAAGATGTGTCCACATCGAACTGGTACACCACATACTCACGGAAGCAGAACACCGAGAGAAACATTCGGATCAACTTCATACTCGCGACCGGCGAATACGTGTCCTGGAAATCCACTCCCGGTGTCTGTGGAAATTCACGCGCAACCAAGCGCGCCTTGTGACGGATGATCTCACCCATTTTCAATTCTCTTGAGAGCAAACACTCACATGCACGTCACTGGACGAGTCCCGACGGGAGGGATCACCACGGACCAGGTTCCATTCCACTCGTGTGCTTCAATTCTTCCAGGATCGCGGCACGCCACTGCTTACCATCACGGCCAGTGATGGCCATTTCGAAAGAACTCGGCAAATCAGAGAGGGTAACAACTGTAACCGGGTTACATGTGTTTACATTAGTGTACGTAAGTACACAACGGTTAAGGTCACATATTGACCAGTCCGAAAGGTTCGGACTTATTGGTTGTTTTAACCAATCAGGGCAGGAGCCCTTTGTGAAGGCGTGGCAGCTTGCCACGTGTTAGTACACAGGTGGTGTACACTATATTTCAGCTAGGTACGACTTGAATAAGCTCTACTTAGTATTACATATAGTTTACATTAGTTTAATTAGTTTAGGCTGATTACATATATTAAATATAAATCAGTTTACAAAAATACTTAGGACTGCTAGGCGCGCGACCACGCCCGGTCGAGCGCGCAGTGAGTATTGTAGCCTAAGGGAGTTCTCCCTTACGCTACCTCCCTTTATAGGGAAAGCCTTGTTACAAGGCGTTAGCGAAAGCTAACTGTAAACCACCCCGGAATCTTGGCCCCCAGCAAGAGAGTGATCTCTTGCTAAGCCCTTATACAAGGGCGTATCGTCTAAGTAGCGGCGAACGCCGCTTAAAGGAAAGTCTTCCTCTGTGCGCTAGCCGCACCGTGCGTTTACGCACCGGCTACATCTGGTAGCACTTGTAGTCAATCCAACACCTTTATTGGTGATCAACATCCTCTGCAAGGGATGGATCAGGATGATTGGGGTAAGCTAACCCCCGTCCAACAGGAAGCATTTAACAGGCTGTTACCCATATTGGGTGAGGATGGCATGCGCCATCTAGTGGAGCAGGGCCTCGACGCCGTGCGGGAAAGGGTGAATGCCCTTATCGCCCATGAGGCGAGTCTTCGCGTGAGTTATCCCATGTCTACGGGGGTGCGCCCTCTGTTATCCTTTAAGATAAAGGAATTCACCTGTGAAAAAGGTGATAACCTTTATGTGTGTCTTCGAGAGGTTGAAACCGCATTCGCCACCGCGAACGTGATCGCAGATCACTTGCAAGTGGGACTTGCATTAACCCATCTTACGGGCAGAGTACGTACATAGGCGTTTGCGTGTCCGGATTCGGTCACGGAAGTGTTCCCGCACTGGGAAGTCCTTAAGCGAAAGCTTATGGACATGTATGCAACGCCTGATCTGGTTTTCCAGAATCAGCTGGCGTTCCTAAGGAGCCGGCAGGGCACTAGGGACTTGGAAACGTACATCCAAGAACTTAAGACCCTGTTAGCAGGGATGTACGCGAAAGCGTACGGGGAAGATGTGTCCATTCCCGTGTTCATGGGAGGCCTGAGAGAAGGGCCAGCACGGTCGTAGATTTTCCGATGCCGACACCAATCCCTGGTGGAGGTGTTTAAGATGGCGTTTAACGCCGAGAGGAACTTTCGTTCCTCTAAGGTGGGTCCTGAACCCATGGACCTGAGTCAGGTCCAAGTGGAGGGGAAACCTTCCGCTAAGAGTCACTCTGACTCTTTTTCGCAGAGCTTCGAGGCGGAGCTCTTAGCTATGTTGCAGCGGAGTGGGCCGCCAAGGTGCTTCCTGTATGGAAGCGTGGATTATCTGCGGAACAGATTTCCACAAAATCCCCAGCGAGATAGTTGCTGGAAGGGGCCGAGGGCGGCAAAAAGGCCCTCGCCCAAGCCGTCGGGAAACGATGGCTCCCAGTAGGTGCGGGTCGCCCTAATGGGGTATCCCTCAGTGCTGCTAAACCCCAGGATAGGGGCCGACGGCGCAAAGCCCCGAAGGAAACCACTGCTTTTCAGCACCGAGTTGGTGTACCATCCAGGTTTGCTGGTCGTCCTTGCGGACGTGAAAAGCTTTGATAAGCCTTGGAGAGTCTTGATAGAATCTGGAGCGTCTGACAATTATGTAAGACGAGCTTCTGTTGTGAAGAGTCGGCTGTATGACGAGGCCCTAGAGGCACGTTCTCGTGACGTTGTCACGGTCCGTCTTGCGACGGGCGTATAGGTTTCTGTACCGAAGGTCTCGATTGACCTTAAGCTGAAGTTTGCAGACTTCGATAGCTCAGAACGTTTCCTAGTCCTGGATTTGGACGCGAGGTATGACCTCATTCTGGGCATGCCCAAGTGGCTGGAACGCCAGGAGCCATGGATAGACTGGAAGTCTAAGTCCATTGGCTCAACGCACCCGCGTTCGGTTGATACATTGGCGAGTCATGAACCTACCTTTGCTCGATCGCAAAAGCGATACCGGCGTGAGATGGCAGAGATTGAGATGTCTGAGATGATCAGTCCCAATGAGGTCAAGGAAGTGATCCTTGACGAGGGGGATTCGGCGGTTAATCCCCACGCCGTTATAGGCGAGACTGGTGAGTAGCCAGTGGTAGAGGTGGATTCCTATGAGGTCAAGCGCGAGGCGCTTCCTAGAGAAGAGACCCGTAGTTTGTCTCTTCTACAGGTCGGAACTGATTCCGACCACGCCGTGTTCGGCGAACAAGTTGCGTCTCCAGTGGTAGGGGTAGAAACCCCTGTGGTTAAGCGCGAGGCGCTTCCAAGCGAACAGACCCGTAGTTTGTCTCTTTCGCACGTCGGAAATGATTCAGACCACGCCGTATTAGGTGAGACCAGCGAGTCACCGGTCGTAGAGGTAAAGATCTCTGTGGATAGGCGCGATGCGCTTCCAATAGATGGGGAAATTGACTCCCCCCATCTGGGTCACGGGATGAGTCCCGAGGCCAGTAGTCAGCAGTCCTATCGGATGCTGAATAGTGTGACAGGTGTTGTCACAGAAGGCGTAAGCATGGAACGGTTGCCTGGGGTAGGCGAACTGTTGTCGTGGGAGGAAAAGTCCTTCAACGAGTTGGGAACTGCTTTGAGAGCAGGTGAAATCGACGAGGTCGTCGTATTGCGTCCGGAAAGGGAGTTGAACTCCTCATCTACGATGGACGAGTCAGTTTTGGTGCAAACCAAACAGGCGTTGAATGCCCGAAGCGGCCTCAAGATTCTTGCGGATCCTGAGGACCCTTACCATTCCTTGTTAAAGGAATTCGGAGATGTCATTAGTGAAAACCCACCGATGAGGTTACCACCGGATCGGGAAGTCCGACATGAAATTGACTTGGTTCCTGGAACCAAATACTGCGTCACTAGGCAGTGGACTCTCCCCAAGGAGCAATGCGACGTCATCGACGCATTCTTCAAGGGGAAAGAAGAGGCAGGGATGGTACGGGAGAGCAAGTCTCCCACACTTTTTTGTGCTCGTAAACTGAACGGAAAGTGGCGCATTGCGCATCCGTACAATAAGCTGAATGCAGCTACTGTGCCCATGCAGAATCCGATTCTTCGGAAGGATGTCCTCCAGAACAATATGGCGGGCTGTACTGTGTACAGTTCCTTAGATCTGGTGGACGGGTATTATTATCAGGTGCTCATGCGAGCGTCCGATATTACGCTGACAGCGGTCAGCACGCCTAGTGGCATGCTGTGGGAGTGGCTTGTTATGCCACAGGAGCTTTCAAATGCACCAGCGACTTTTAATCGCTTGGTGACTTAACTCTTCCGCCCTCATAGAAAGTACGCTAAGACGTACTTCGACGATATATTCGTCCATAGTCGCGCGGAAGGTGACTCGTCTGATGTTTAGACGCACCTGATACACCTTCGAGCGGAGCTCGAATGTATGCGGGAGCATAATTTATATGCAAACGCATCAAATGTATCTTTGGTGCTGAGGAAATTCCTTTCCTCGGATGCTTCATCGGTAAGGATGGAGTGCGGGCGGATCCCGCGAAGGTGAAAGCCATTGTGGAATGGCCTTCGCCTGTAAATCTTAGCGATTTACGGAAGTGGCTTGGATTAGCCAATTATCTCCACAAGTACAGCGAGAACTACGCTGAGATGGCGAAGCCATTAACAGACCTTCTTAAGAAGGACGTAAATTGGTGTTGGAAAACCAAGCACCAAACCGCTTTTGAAGTGGTTAAGGGGAGCTTGTTGAAATCTCCCGTTCTTGCTCTCCCAGATGATGGGAAACCATTTAGCGTCGTCTTCGACGCCTCCGATTTCGCAATAAGATGTGCTTTGTTACAAGCAGACGATGCGGGACGGGAACGCGTGATTGCGTTTGATTCGAGGCAGATTAAGGATGCGTAACGGAATTATCCCCTTCATGACAAGGAGCTACTTGCAATGAAGTATGCTCTTGTCAAATTCAGGTTTACCTACTCGGCTCAAAGCCGCTCGTGGTTTATACTGACCACGCGTCCTTACGGACAGCGACAAAGTCGCCTCATCTCTCCCAACGGATGGCCCGTTGGCTCTCTTTCTTTGCGGAGTATAACGTTGAGGTTAAGTATAAACCTGGCAAGCTGAACGTGCTTGCAGACGCGTTGTCGCGTCGTACCGATTACGAGCTCGCTCACGCGACATTCATCACCTCGTCTTTGGTGGATCTCATACGCCAGGCGTATGAGAAAGACCCACAATGTACGGCGCTTATCAGCGCGTTGGGTGAAAAAGGACTTGGCTCGTCTGAGCCAACCCTGTCAAGTCGAGCTAGAGCTCGGTTACACCGTTACAGGTACTGTGACGGTTTGCTATATTATAGCACGAGCGCGGAGGACACTCCGCGGGTGGTTGTTCTCATGATGAAGAACTAAAGTATAGAGTCCTCGTTGAGGCACATGACGCCCCTACCGGGGGTCATTTAGGTCGAGATAAGACCTACAGCGCTATAAGCGCTTTGTATTGGTGGCCCAACATGTATAAGTGGGTCGGTGCGTATATTCGCACCTGTGAAACATGTCAGAGGGTCAAACCCTCTGAAGAGTCAGCTGCGCCTTTGGCGAGCTTATCCATTCCTACGGAGTGTTGGAAATCCATTAGTATGGATTTATCTTCGGTTTCCAAAGGATAAGGCCGGGAACACCGGCATATTGGTCTTTGTAGACCGTTTGAGCGAGATGGCTCACCTGGCGGCGGTGCCAGAGTCCTTTGATGGACAAGGAACAGCGAAAGTGTTCCTAGACCGTGTCTTTCGACAGCATGGTCTAACTGATTCCCTTATATCGTATCGGGATCCCCGTTTTTGGGAAAGTTTTGGGGGGCGTTGTTTCAGGTTCTGGGCACCAAGCTCCTCATGTCCACTGCGGATCATCCGCAGACGGACGGACAAACGGAACGCGTTAATCGTATTGTAGAGGACATTCTCCGGAGTTTATGTCCGGATTCTCCAAAGAGTTGGAGTGAGATGCTTCCTATGGCCGTATTTGCCATAAACAATTTGGTTCATGCATCTACGGGGTTTACCCCGTTTTACGTGAACGGATTAGTGAATACGAGGGTTCCGTTTACGCCACGTGTGTGTGGACAAGGGATTTAGGGGGAAGTATTCCCCTATATCAGCCCTGTATCTGTGCGAAAGCACATCGATAAGCTTTTATCCACGCGCCTTAGTGTCTTACGACACGTTTGCGACGCCATGGTGGAAAGCCAAGACAAGAAAAAGGAGCAGGCCGACCGCAAGGGTCGGCGTAATAAAAGGGCGTATAAAGTAGGAGAAAGTGTTTTATTAAACGCTAAAAACCTTCATAAATATGCAGTTTCTAATGTATTAAGAAAAAAACTGCGCCCCAGGTTTGTGGGGCCGTTCAAGGTGCTAGCCCGAAAGGGCCTGGCGTACACCTTGAATATTCCAAAGGCGATGCGTACGCATCCAAACTTCTATGTGGGTATGCTTAAGCCATACCAGAACCCGGAGGCGGGTCCCCTCTTGGAGGAGGTTGGGAAGGCGCATAGCCGTAAGGCACGGCAGGGCGGAGAAACATCTCCGTTAGGGTAGAAATGCGACCACGAAGCTCCGCAACGGAAGTTTCAACTCTTACCTCAAGACGGCAAAAGACGTCAAGGGCAGACTCGATAGAGTCAAGCGGCCCCTCGATGCGATCAATTGCACCCGCCTCATCGTGGAGTCCATCCTCGATTCCAGGATGCGACGTCTGTGTCGATCACTGCGCTCACGAACCTCACGTCGCAATATCGCGACCTCCTCCTCCAGTCCTCGATTCAGAGGGGATTCCACACCACCATGTGGAGCATCTGATGGCGCGACGCCATCATCGGGGTGAAACCCAGTATCTTGTGAAGTGGAAGGGTTATACACATTCACAGAGTTCGTGGGAGTCCGAGACTCCCCTGCGGCAGGATGCCGAGACGTCGTTGACGCTTTCGAGCGGGAGAATCCCGCTGCGAGTCTACGACCAAAAGGGGCGGGAGAAGCCCCTCCACTCCCAGTAGTTGGGAGTTCGCCGGAGGAAGATGCAGAGTTTGCATTGCTCTCCGGCACCACATCGAGGGCACGAGCGCTAGGATAGCGCGTGCAATAAGGGGCATGTAATTGCCCCAGCGCTTTGGCTCTGGCAAACGCCAAGCGAAATGCCCTCTCAAGCCGAACGGCACGTTCGGCACAGCTGTTGTACAGCTTTAAAAAGTCAGGGAGACGTTTCTCCCTTTCCGCCCAAGCGCGGAACTTTTGCTCTGCCTCTTCGGCATCCTCTCCTTGTAGGAGAACGAAGGGAACCTCGCGGAGGTTCTCTACAAAGACACCCAGCGCTTGTTTTTCGAGGCGCTCTCGGTATAAGGTGGCAGTAAACTGCTTCTGCGTGAGTAGTTTTTCCCGGAATCTTTTCCGGCATGCGATTTGACGCGGCTGTACAGCCGCAGGGCCAGGGATACAGAAGGATAAACCCTTCTTTACCTCGTTTTTTGCTCACTTTTGGAGGTCACAAAGACCCGCAAAGCGATATTTCGCCCGTGAAGGGCGTTTTTAGGGGCGCATAATGCTGCCTCTCGTGCCTGTGCGGCACGTTGAGCTTCCTGATCCGCATCCAACTCATTGGTGATGGTCGCCTTCGGTGACCCGGATATGTCATCCGAAGTTGGTAAGGGTGGCGCACGAGTTAGTGCATTTTCCCCACGTGTGGGGAACGGATCAGGCTGCCGACATCGCCGTTCGGCGTTGTCGGAGCGGTCATCCTTAGGGGAGCTATCCCCAAGGGCCCCCTACACCGAGATACCGGAGTCGGAGTAGTTGTCTTCCCCTTCTCGGGGAGAATCATCAGCTCCACTATAGGTGCTCATTTGAGGCCAGAGTTCTGGCAGTTGGGGTCTCCAACTACAATTGATTATTGCGTCGCAATAGTCTTGAAGGGGAGGATGTAACAGGGTTACATTTGGTTACGTTGGTGTACGTAAGTACACAACGGTTAAGGTCAAGTATTGACCAGTCCGAAAGGTTCGGACCTATTGGTTGTTTTAGCCAATCAGGGCGGGAGCCCTTCGTGAAGGCGTGGCAGCCTGCCACGTGTTGGTACACAGGTGGTGTACATTACATTTTGGCTAGGTAAGAATTAAGGAAGTTCTACCTAGTATTACATATAGTTTACATTAGTTTATTAATTTAGACTAATTACATATTAAATATAAATCAGTTTCCATTTCACTCTAAAGTACAGCTAGACGTTCGACCGTGCAAGGTCGAGCGTGCTGTGAGTGTTGTAGCAGGGTAGTACCTCCCCTATCTAGTCTCTACTAAGGGAAAGCACTAATCTTTAGCGTTAGCATACGCTAACAGGAAACTGTGGAAATCTTGGCCCCGAGCGAGAGAGTAATCTCACGCTAAACCCTTTTATTAGGGCGTATAGGCTAAGTAGTGGCGTATCGCCGCTTAAGAAAAGTCTTCCTCTGTGCGCTAGCCGCACCGTGCGTTTACGCACCGGCTACAAGTTTCATATCTAATCCTTCTGAGTCTTGGATCTCGCACGTAACTCCTTCTGGGAATACTCCCAGCTCTCTACTTTAAAGCGCTAAAATTTGGTTTTATCATCGAAAATTCTTTCAGTTGATGTCACGTGCTTGTAACGTGGACATGTGCGCGTTTATATCCACCGTTTTATCATTCGCAATGATGGTACAGATTCGTTCCATGTGATCGTCGCGTATGTTCTTCACGAACTTGTTTCCAACTAAGCGTGGAAGGTCCATCACCTTCCCGCCCGATTTCGTAGGGTTACGGAAATTAATAGACTGGGTACCTAATCCGGGCTCTCGTTGACCGTCCCAACGCGCTCCGTAGTCGAATCAGCTGACCATTCTCTTCTTCACTGTGGTACCGTAATGTTCTTCGTGGGGTCACTGCATGTATCAATCTGTGCCAGGGAGTCTATATTCTAGATTCAGCCTTTGATCGTACGGTTTCACGTGCGGTAGAAGAGAGTAAGACGCAATAATAACGATTGCACGGATTTGGTTGGTTGGTAATGGTTACACTGTTACTGTAGGAAATTGACAAGAGTTAGGGACAAGGCGAATATTCCGTAGTGACTATACCGGCCGTTAGTGCCTGATAGTCTGGGAGTAAGTTTCTTTAAAGAAGCACCCCTACGCGATCAGCGTAGGGGTGCACGGGAATCAAGTAAGTGTTCTCTGTGTTTTAGAGTTAAAATATTCTAATTATAAAGGGAATTGCTATTGCCACCCCATCTGCCACCCCACTGCCACCCTTGGTTACGTTCTTGTGTATCCTTGGTTATAACCGAATTTGAACAAGAAAAAAAGAGGGTGCGCTTGTGTGGTGAGTGCGGGTTACCCACGACAAGCGGACCTGTCCTCAGCAGGTGGCCAAGCAAGATATGTGAGATACCACTACATACAAGAAATTTATACGCACCACCGTGTTGCCATAGTAAAACTTGCATTCTTACGTGCACACGTCATTGGGCATAATTGCCGACGTGGATGCTTGGTTGGTCTGATTCTACTTTGAAAGAATCTTAATTCTTGTACTTATTACCACTATGAGACCGTGTAGTCCTTCAAGAATTGACCTAAAAGAAGTTCGGCGGTATTGCCATCTCGAAACAATGCGAAGATCGGGTCCAGTACACAAGCAGCGGCATCAATCTCATCGAGAGGTGTCTGGAAGTTATGTTTTCTGCAATACGAACAGCTACATTACGCGGGTTTTCGTCATTGATCAATCCCTGAAAAAAATATGGACAGACCGACACATATAAGTTGCGAAAACGATATGGTCGATGAAAGTGGATCTGGTTACCGTGTCGACACTGTTCATGTAAGTGCCTTTTCTACTAAGATCTTCGACGCATGTTCTCGTTCATCATCTTTTCTGCTGCCTTGGCCATATTGGATGCGGATGGTTTGGCGGACAGCATTCGGTATGAGTTTTTCCACTTGCTGACCTTGCTCCTTGAAGCATCGACAAAGCAACTTCACCAAATGCAAGAGCTCATTGAGGCCAGGGTGTGTACCAAAGAAATCCATGGCGACAAGTTACTGTCAGCGTCTATTCCGCTAGCTGTGCACGAGATACTAGTAGTGCTGGAGGCTTGTTGTTTCCCTTGTCCAGGAAGAGACTGGGAGCACCTTCAAATGACATGCAATCTGCACGCTCTCAAGATTCCGGACAGAGCATCCTTCAGCATCTCCCACTGCTTCAAGTTAAAAGTTTACATTACCAATATGCAGCACGGCCGCTAATACCTGAATCACCAGCTCAATGTGTTTTCTTTTAACACCAACATGCTGCATGGCTGCCATCGTCTCTTCTAACTTCTTTGCGTCATTCACATCATCGACATCGTAGGATCCACTAGTTTTAAGATAGTGGAAACATTCTGGTTTACTTTTTTAAAGCCAAGTGTTTGCTTTGCTCCAGATGACAGTCCATGTAGAACTTGGTAGGGAAATCTGAAAGTTTCAGTCTCCTTTGCCAGACCTAACAACCCGCGACTTTTCCAGTAAATAGTTCGTCACTTTGCCACCTTGTGGTCGTCCCGCTGAGTAAAATAGTAGCTCAAAGTATTTGCCAAAACGACTGGAATTGTTACGTAATGTCTTGGCATTTCCAAATGCTTCTAGCAGTGGAATACTTTCTAGAAATGTGCGTTTGACTTTATCAACACCAGCGCCACTACCACTGACCCCTGCGATGTAGTTTTGAATTTGTTTTGACGCCTCTGTTTTACCCACTACTCTCTCCACTGATAATCACGCATTGATTATCCGCTTCACACAGCATCTTACGATATGTTTACTCAGCTGTGGCGAACACATGTGGCGCCATATCAATGCGTGCTTTATGCATATACGCTCGCATACTTTCTTCTCCATAAATATCGAGCCATTTGTAGCGGTTTACGACCTCAAGGACATGACCAATGTATGAGTAAATGACTTCGCGGCGTGGCGCATCTTGAGGTTTTCCAGTATGGATGTCTCGCTCACAGATGACAGTAGTATCAATTCTTCGACACCCACGATAACACGCTCATCACTAATGAGTGTCGCATGATTTAACGCTGTAGTTTTACGCCGTTCCATTTGATCGGATTGTCGACGGGAGAGACGGTCTTGGGGTGGCAGATGGGTAAATTGGAAATTCATTAGTTATAAACAAGGGTACAAATAAACGAAACCAAGGGTGGCAGTGGGGTGGCAGATGGGGTGACAATAGCAAAAACTGGGGTGGCAATAGCAATTCCTATTATAAAAGCATACTTAAGAACCTAATTTAAGATTCCTAATAGGGGTATTCAAAATGAGCTTTTCCACCAAATTTGAACCTCGGGTTTAGCCCATTTTAAACTCAGATTTTAGTGGCTGCTGGCCACGTGTTTGGTGGAAGGGTCGTTCAAAGTCGAGAAGTCACTCTGGTTTGTTCATCGCCACGATACATCGAACAAGCGAACAGCAAGCTAATTCTTTTGATGCGGCTCAAGCTCCGTCGTGCACGTCTGTTGAATGCCGCAGCCGGTGACTGGGAGAAGAAATTAGAGCGTGCCATGTGCTTCCTCCGTGTCGTGTGCTCTGCACGCGACAGCATTGAAAGTAAGCGCTATCTTGCACCAAGGACGCGTAAAATACCAAAGAGCACCAAGATGTTTGATCGTCTCCTCCATTTGTACGGCCCTAATGAATTCCGTCAGATTTCTCGGATTAACCGCGAAAATTTTGTTTCGATGACTAGGCTCATTGAGCACCACCTGGTTTTTCATACAGCAAACGAAAGTGGCGCACAACAGCGACCTTGCTGGCGGAAATTGGCCTTGACGTTGGAACGACTGGGGTGGGACGGGACTGGGGCATATGTGGGTCGTTTTGCAAGGACATTTGGTGTTGGCAATGGCACAGTCCCGCTCTAGACCAATCGTGTTGTGGAGGCGCTATATGACCATGTGTCCGAGTTCATCAGATGGCCTGACGTACAGGAACGGGAGATGATTTCTTTACGCATGGCGGAGCATGGATTTCCAGGGTGCATCGGGTTTGTAGATGGAACGGATGTCATCCTTGCACATCGGCCGAAGAAAGATGGAGAGACGTTCTTCAATCGCAAAAAGCGATACGCTTATAACATCCAACTAGTTTGTGATGATCGAAAAGCAATCCGTCTGTGTGTTGCAGGCTGGCCTGGTTCCTTGGTGGATTCAACCATATGAAAAAACTCACGGCCATCAACATCGCCATGGCAATACTTTTCTCCCGAGCAGTATGTCTTGGCCGCCAGCGCTTATGCTGTAAGCAAACACACCCTCCCAGTGTTTTGTCATCCCGCTGCCTAATGGCTTGTGAACTAACGCTTCAACGAGCTTGTCGCGGAAAGGGTGCGCATCGAACGCGTCAACGGCATTCTCTTTAGTCGCTGGAAGAGCCTCAATGGCATTCGTACGCCGGTCGACTCAAAGGACCATGCTATGAAGGTGGTGAGGCAGATTTCGGTGTGCTTCACGACTTTTCCCTAACATCAGATGATGAATGGGAAATTGAGGACCAGGAGCTGAGATCTTTCTTAGAAATACAACGTGAACATCATGTTAATCACAGGAATGTGTCTAACGCTAGTGATCCAGATGGATCGCATCGGGGGAAGGAGATCCAATTTCAGGCATTGATGCACTCTCGATGCCTACCAGGAGACTCAACTCTTGCAAAAATCGATCAGTTCAATTCCAGGGCAAATAAGGAGGGCATTCGTTTAATTAAAATCACATGAACAGCAGCTTTCGAAATTCTGCGATCTCCTCCGCACTTTTTCCCTGTTTAACCAGTTCCATCATCATCATTAACTGATTTTGTTTCTCCCTTTCTCCTCGCTTTTCCTCAAGCTCAAGTTCCCTGTCCCTTCGCTGCTGCTCCAATTCAAGCTTACGTTCTTCCAGCTCAAGCTGTTTGGTTGCTACCTTTGCAGCTTGCTCTGCCTGTTGGCGTCCCAATTGTTGCTCCCATTGAAGCCTCTCCCGGTCCAAAGCAAGTCGCCTTGCAGAAATTCTTTCCTCCTCCGCCAATAACTCGACAAGTCCATCAAGTTTGCACTCACGCTTTCTGGGCCTGGTTGTACCGGAACGCGATGATCGTGACAAGGAGGTCGCAGTAGAATATCGTCTGGATGGCCCTGCGTCAGAATGATGTCCTTCTCTGAGGTCACGGCTCGGTTAATTTTGAGGTTATGTCGCGGTGATGAAAAAATGTAAAAAAAGAAAAAAATATAAAACGATTGGAACTGACAGCGGTACAATGACCCGCGTCAGCCTGCTTACTGTAAAGGGCTACTTACTTTCCGCAGGCGCACAATCTACAGGTGGGCTGTCTGCACGCTCATCCTCATCAAAAATGTTGACTTGGTCATCCCTTCGTACCAATTCCTCACGGCTGCGGAGAATTAAACTCTGGGTACTATGCTCACTTTCTGCATCTGAAATATCATTGCTCCTCTGAAAACGAACCTGCTATTTTAGTGAAACAAAAATGCAGCTCGGATTAGAACAGAAATAAAGATGCCGCACTGTCATAATAGCGAACCGAGTTCCCATCCATTCCATCATTGCTATAGTTAGGTCCACCGTTCACTGTGCTGCTGATTTCCCGTCGATCTGGATCGTGCTCATTCCTCCTATTGCCATCAGCATCATCAGCGCCAGCATGAACTGTGTTGTGCAGCACATCTACAAACAGTATAATAAGCACACAAGTTGCTGCATTCAACAACCCGTGCAACATATGTGGTGGAGTCAAGTTCAAAATCGAACACCGTAGTGTCGAGAACTTGACCACCATCGTGCCCAGCTTTCCAACTGACGGGGGGGGGGTACCCCGCGAACCTTCGCCTACGATCCGATCTGATCGTCCGCTGCTAGCAGACGACCGATCATCAGCATAGGACGCCTGGTCCGATTCGTTCCTCATCTCACCTTGTGTACCCGATGGAATGGGCTGGTTACACACTTGGTGAATCGTCGCTGGGAATTGATGTGGGGTCTAAAAACGTGATACCGTGCTGGGTGGTGTACCCTGGGCGGAACTCTTCACCCTGGGTACGGGCAGACCAATTAAACTCCGAGTAAGTATACTCCAAAGGGCAGATCGCTCAACCGATCGTAGAGCCCAACCAATACGAGAATAAAAGACCAATACTCCAATATGGAGATCCAAACGAGAACGTGACAAACTTCACGAACGATATCTCCACGTAACAATCCAAAACTTGTTTACACGTTCCAAACGTGTGTGACTTGGGCTTGAGAAGCAGACCAATTCGTACTCCCGTCGAGGGACTTCCGGCGGACCAAGTGCGTCTGTAACGCGTCCCGGCCGGGTATAATGATCTAGAGGGGATTACTCGACCCTCCGCTCCCAAACACTCTGCGGCGTGCAGAGGCGACCAACGTACTTAGCAAAGATGCTAACGACTTCCTGTTTAGTGTTAAAGACCGAAAAATAACGACTAACAAAAACTATCTCCCTACGGTCCCCAATATGTACAAACATGAAAATATGTAAGTATACGCAATATCATGTGACTTACCAAAATCCGTGTTCTTGACACCCGTCGCACACGATAGGCTTAAAAGCCTCCTTGATTTCCACCAATCCGATCGCCTATAAGCCGATCGGTGTGCTGCTGACACAAAGCGACCAAAATTCTTGAGTCCGCTTCGACACAACCGCCCCTGAGTATGGTCGTAGCCACGCAACGGTAGCGACCCGATCTCACCACATCCCAGATCTTCGCAGTAGCGGACTTCACCGATGGACAGATCTTCGAATTCGCCTTCGCCAGGTACTGGTCCTTGTGCACCTGATCATCTTGTAACCCCTCTTGACGCTACTTGCTGCAGTTGGCATGTGTTACCAATCGCCCCATATCATTTCGCCTCCCCGATCGGCCCGATCTGACAGCCCTCGCAACACTCCAGATTACGACACACCGGATGGGCATCGGATAGGGGTCGATCAGCTCCGGAAAACAGTCCAGGAGCTTCAGTCGCAGTTGGACGTCAAGAAATCATCACTCCTGCAACTGCGGAAGGAGGTGGATACTTTGATCCCCATTTCCACGAACTGCAGGAGTTGATCGCCAAAAACGCGCATCTCCGGGGACAGATCTCCCAAAAAACAACGCGAGGTAAGCCGATCAGTCTGTTTTTCGTCTTGAATCTGCTCTAGCCCTCCTTTGCGTGCAGATCGGTTGTCCACCGACATCGCCAAAACGTTCGACGCTTTATTAGCGGCTGATCGGCATTCGCATGACCACTGCGATCAGCTCCGACCGATCTTGGACGGGCTGATCGGCGCACGGCATGATCTGTCTCGTTTGGAAGCCTACAGGTCACACCTCCGGGAACAGCTCGCATTGGTAAACCGTCAGAGGTTGGAGGATCATTCCGATCGGACTTTACTCCGCACCCAACATGGTGACCTGGAGAGGCAGATCGGCGAGTTGCAGGTCGTGGTCAGGGACCAGATCGGGAAGGTCGAGTCCTTCCAGAGCCGATCGGACGCCTGGACCCAGGAGTCAGACCGTCGCTGGGCGGCCGTGAATCGGTGCTACCAACAGTTGAACGACTTGTTGCACCGGCGTCAGGCTGCAGGCTCTTGCGTTGACCGATCTGCATCGGCCGCTCTGATCGATCTGCACCAAGATCGGACACGACGCCACTCATTGGCTAAAAGTAAGCACTCCGAAATTCCAAAAATTTTCAAGAAGCGTAAGGACGAGTCGAAGGGCTCAAGGGCGCGCGGCATAGCGCGCGACTCTGAACTCGAGGAGAAACGAGCGGTGCCTCAAAATAAATCCAAGACGCTGGCGCATCTTCCAAGCCCAAGATCGGACACAGGTGACACGTCTATCACCGTCAAATCGCATGCGCCCTTACGCCCCCGCGCTGCTCACACCAAGCGTATAGAGATCTCCTTCGTCGAGGACTCGGGGACGGATCGGGAGATTCTGAGTTCTTGTTCACTGCTTTGTCCAAGCCCCGATCCGATCAGCGCCGAGGTCCTGTTACGGTGAAGCCTGCATCGGGGTCTGATAAGGTGATCAGCTCCCAGGGTGATGGTGTTGCACGGACGCGTGAGTCAACCGGATCGGTGCCTTCGTTCCAGCCCGGCACATCTGGTCTGTGATATCATGCCCGATTGAAAGGGGTGTCGATCGGAGATCGACCTCTCCCATCGCTGACTTCAGATACCACTTTGCCATGGTCACCGGGGCAGATTGGTAGCTTGCACCGGTCAGTCCTGACCAAGCAATATGTATCCCGGTCGATGTCCCGACCAGATTTCTGGATCTTCCCTCCAGCTTTGAAAACCCCTGACCCGTCTGCGTGGCGGGCGGATATGGTCTCAGGACCGCAAATCGCCCGTTTGTATACAGATCGACCATGGGAAGTGCTGATCAGCGCCAAGTTGGACTCCATATTCGCGTCGACTCCTTGGATCGATTCGCTTCTGGGTAGACTTCGGGTTTTTAACACAGCCCACAGCCAGGCGATCTGGGAGTCTACCCATTATCTCCTCCTTCCCGCGGGTCGGAAGTTACGTGACCAAGACCTGATCCTGTTTCAGAAGCGCCGGAAACAGCGCCGGAGTCGGGCGGGCGAGGCCTGGCTGGCCCTATGCCAATTTATACTGGAACGGATGCTGTCCCGCGAGTGCGACATCGACATCTTTTTGTAT
The DNA here is from genome assembly GCA_026184515.1 of Peronosclerospora sorghi. Lineage (NCBI taxonomy): Eukaryota > Oomycota > Peronosporomycetes > Peronosporales > Peronosporaceae > Peronosclerospora > Peronosclerospora sorghi. Next base: position 16,800,913 of record CM047580.1, read on the forward strand.
CCGGTGTTTCTTCACATTGCCAAGCGTCGCGTTGAGAGCCCCGGGGCGTTGACTGAGTACGGCATCTCGTATCCTGGTCTACATTGTGACGAGCCGGTCACAGACCGGAAGGGCGCTTTGATACAGGTCGATCGGAAGGAGCCCTATCGCGATCAGCACCAGAACCAGATCGAATACCATCCGTCGTTGACTATCGTCCGTCTGTGGAGTGACTGCGAATCTTGATGCGGCATTTATCTGACCAGATAATCCATAATACATGTCATCATTCTTTCCAAATTCCTGATCACCCAATCACTTGACCAAATTTCATCACTTTCTCCAAACTTGCTCCAACACGTTATCACACACAGTTTCCATCCAGATCGCGAAAATTATCACCACGTTCGTCATTCCACTACTCCAGTTCATCACAGTTCATCACACTAATTCACAATAATTCAGACCTTACACATATTCACACCGATCGATATACTGATCGGTGCTACTGTGTGTCTTGATCTTCATCTTCATGAGTCTGCATCACTGCAAAGCGATTCCGACTGACTCGTTCTCGCTCGAACTCTCGTATCAGTGCTCCACAATTTAGATCGAGTTCGTCGATCCAAGTTGCTTCGTCATGATCCTTCCAGCGGACCTGATATTCTCGGTGGGTGCGACCGAAGCGTGTCTTCTTGACCGATCGGACATCTAGCACCTTTTCCACCTCGAATTCGTCCTCTTCCAATGGCATTTCCCAACTTTCTTCCGGCAGCAGAGCTTCATCAAAATCGAATCTCTCCGCTTCGTCCACCAGACAGGACATTTTAGGCCAATCGGGGAATTTTCTGACCCGCTTCAGTTTGGACACGTGCACGATCGGAAGAACTTTATAATCCGTGCCGATCGTGATCAGACGGGCAGCATGCTCACCGATCATCTCTGCTACACGGAAAGGACCGTGCCACATATGAGTCAACTTCTTTGCATAGCCTTCCTTGACCCGATCGAGGTATAACCATACCCTATCCCCTGGTTCAATACCATGAGGGTGGACCTGATCGTTATTCCGATATGCTCGATCTTGAGTGTCCTGACGCAACTTTGCATTGACGACTTCTTTCGCATGCTGATAATGCTTCTGGAACTGCATGCGCCAACGACGGGCATCGCGATCTCGGGTCCGAGTGCAGCCTATCGGTATCGCCGCTTCAAGTGTCTATCGAGGGTCCGATCCATACGCCAGATAGAAAGGCGTTTCTCCTCGGACACGATCGGTTGAAGAGTTAAGTGCGAATACCAGTCTCTCTGCATACTCACCCCAGTCACGTTGGTCCGGATCGGCCACATACATCTTGATCGCCCTTGTGATTGTCTGCACCATGCGTTCAGAAGATCCGTTCGCTTGCGGGCGATATGCCATCGTCGCGCTCTGCTTCTGGCCTAGCATATTATTGAACGATCGGAACACCTCAGCCATAAAACCGGGTTCACGATCGTGTCTGATAACTTCGCTGGCACCGACCCTTCTGAACACGCATTCCTCGTGACTCTGGGCGATCTTCTCCGCAGATCGGGATGCACTAGCCTTTGCCATCACCAGACCAGTGAATAGGTCGACCCAGATCAGCAGCTATGTGTTGTCGCGTGTCGATATGGGCAGCGACGGTATGTGATCCATTGCTATCACCTGGAAAGGGTAATTAGCCTCGATGTTTCCGGGCGATCGGCCTTGGATTATCGGTCTTCCCTTTCCGGTCTCGAAATCTGTGCAACAGCCCACATATTTCTGCACGCTCCGAAAAAGTCCTATCCAGTGAAAGTGGGCCCTGATCTTGTGGTATGTCCTGCCTATGCCTTTATGTCCCCCTTCTAAACTCAACATGTAGTGGTGAAGGACATCCGGCTGTAGCAACTCAGGGATCACCAATTTCGCTAGTCGATCTCGATCGGCACTGTCTTGATCAACGTCACGGCAGTAATAAAACAATTCATTGTCGTCCACATCATAACTGTCCGCGATCTTGGTACACTCTTTCGCCTGCTCATTCGTTAACTTGACAGTTCACCGCGCATATAGGCCTTCAAGTTGACGATACACTCTTCTTCGTCCTGCGCCTTGAGGATCCGTTCCTGCCTTAGCTGTTGTACAACGTACTCACTCAGCCTTTTCTTTGGGAACGATCGGCGAGACTTCCGAGTTCGCGATCTAGTTGTCGCCATCACATGCACCTGATCAAGGCTGTCCTTGGTCTTGATCAACTCCGGGAGCCGATTTATGTTCATAAGTTCATGTAGAACGGCCTCCTCGGTGATCGTCGCCCCGATCTGGTCCCGCATAGCTTGGGTCGCGAGGTGATCGGCGCTTCTGTTCCAATCCCGTTTCACGTGCAATAGATCGTGGTTGGGATAGTATTTTAGTGCCTTCATCACCCAATCATTCAGCAACTTCAGCCGTGGTGCCTTACAGTCGATCTCCCCGGTGATCTGCCTTATCACTAGGTTGGAGTCACCACATATGATGATCCGTCCTTTCTTGTGATGACAGCAAATCAAGACATAGAAGAAGTCCCCGATATTCCGCCTCGTTGACCGTTATGTCAGGCGTGAAATCAGGGGAGGCTGATACTATAGACCACCGTGGTAACTTCCACAGTATGGCACTATAGGAGCCAACCTTCTTCTTCACGCTAGCCGATCCGTCGAAACTCAAGACCTGGAGTTCCTCATCCCGATCGACGATCGGTGGCGGCAGCGAGATTGACTGTCGAGGTTGCTTCCTTGGAGCAATAGCCATCAGGGCTTCATCCACTTCAGACCGAGGGGTGATACTGGCAGCCAATGCGCCCAATATCTACTCCTCTCCCTTGGTGCACTTGACGACCTCGGGGGGCCACTATGACAAGATCGCTGACCATCTGCCGAGCCGACCGTCCATCCCATTGGCTTATAATAGCCAGACCAATTTCGACTTTCTCGAAAGTACCTTTACAGATCGGCCTACCAGTAGGTTGTAGCACACATCCAAATCCGTAGTAAAGCCAGAACTTCCTTTTCGACGATCCCATATTTAACTTCGTTCGGATTCAACGTCCGGCTCGTAAAAGTGACCGGGTGGTACACTCCATCATGTTCTTGCACTAGAGTGGCAGAAATGGCCCACTTACTAGCATACACAATGACGATAGGCATTTTTTCCGGATCGAAGTGCCTGAGAATCGGTGCCGTCGCCATCTTGGCCTTCAGCATACTGAAAGCAACCTGTGCACGCTTCATGTGGTCATCTGCCTCCACCTGCGGAAAATCTGCGGGCAGATCAGAGACGCAGCCCTCCCGTAAAGTTGCCCGATCTCCTTCGCACAACATATGGTAGTCGACTTCCCGGAGCTCGTACAGCACGGCCGCGTAAATCGCGAAGTCTTCAATGAAGCGGCTGTAGTAATTTAGGCTCCCTAGGAAGGACTGCATTGCATTCAGTGATCTGGGAAACGGGAGTTTTCTCAGTGACTCCAGATCCTTGGGATTGGCTTCCAGCTCACTGATCGACACCATATGACCCAAGTATGCGACCTTGGACATGCCCCAAAAACTCTTTACAGCACTGATCGACAGGTTCCAGCGATCGCATGTCTCCAACAACCGTTCGACCTTCTCGCACAGATCGCTCCATGACGAAGCAGGGAGCAGAATGTCGTCGATATACGATCGCCTCCCCAGAACGGACGGTCTCCTTTCCCGATCGGGTTCACCCTCTGTAAATACAACATGGTTTTCGGTGGGGTCCCGATCGGTACTGATCTTGAAGTTTCCATACAATGCGTTGTCGATCAGCCTCTGGTAGATCTGGGGCGCGTTCTTCAAACCAAACGGCATACGGTTCCACTCGAACATACCGAACGGCGTAATAAATGCGGAGATCTCGCGAGCCCTATCGGTCATCGAAACCACCCAAAATCCACTTGCCAATTCCAGTGAGCAATACCATAGGATCTTGTCGAGATCTTCTATCAGATCGCTGATCAGCGGCATCGGGTACACCATAAGCATGGTCAACCGATTTACCAACCGATAATCAATACACAACCTGATGTCGACGCCGTTCTTCTTGATCACAATCACGATCGACGAGGCCGACGGCGAGGCCGACGGCTTAATAATCTTGGTAGACAACATTCCTTTAATAAGATCAGACAATTTTTCGCGGTAATGTGGCGCCACACGTTGGCATCGCTGGGCGATCGGCTTGGCATCGCCCACGTCGATGTCACAGATCGCTCCGCGAGCAGCAGGGGGTAAGGCGTTGCCTTTACCGATCAGCAGATGTTTATTTTTCCATATGATCTGCTTTAGCTGATCGATCTGGTCGGGACTGTTGACATCCCGATCACCCACTTGCAGATCGTCCAAGGTGACTTCGGGAGGATCAACAGACACTTCAGGGAGGACTGCCATCTGGCTATCCAGCTCCTGAATGTATTGATCCCCGCCCTCATGGATACAAACTTGGTCGTCTTCCGGGGCAATATCACCCAAACCGTCCTGATCGGTTGAACACTGCTGTTCCCTATCGGCGGGCTGCTTTTAAACGACATCGATCTGCTTAGACGCGCCATCGTGGTCCGCCCCAGAAATGCCATGTTTCCCCTTTTCTATTCCTGGCTCCGCTGTATCCTGTTCTTGTGTCGCCACCACGTTGATGAACCTTGGCCCATCTGCTTGATGGTACACCGTGTCCGGCGACCGGTGCCTTTCTTCGAACTAACATATTCTTTGGGGTTACATAGCTGGGTCGTTCCACCATAGGTGATGTATCTTCTTCCACCGATCTATCATCGCTGATCAGATCGGTGGTCGCTTGGTATGCCAAGTTCTGCCACTCAACATACCGTCTCGATCCGATAAAGACGAACCCCATCTTTCTTGGCACTTTCCCTTCAGTCAGCCACATGCCAACAATAGTATTGTTGTCGAGTGTAAGCGGCTTGTCACCGATATTAGTGACTCGAACAAAATCATATCGGACGGCGCTCTTCACAAAGGTCGACACCCACCGATCGACCCTGGTCACCCATGACTTCCTTGATCGAAAACCTTTGTCGACCGGGGTATCAGCGGATTTTTCGACTGGAATGGTGACATCTTGGTCCCACCTGACCATATCGGTGTGCGATCCGTATAGGGGCCGCCGACCAGCTAACTGGATATGGACCTCATCCGGGAGTGTAATCACTCCATGAGACAGATCGAGGCGAATACCCGCAGGCACCATGAAATCCATGCCTTACAGGACATCCTGACCTGCCAGTTTGCCAACCCAAGCGCTGAAGGAGTAGACCAACGAACCCGATAGGGTGATCTTCACAAGCGTCCTCCCTTCGGTCATGTAAGAACTTTCACCGATTCCGACGCATTATTGTCTCTGGGTGTCTTCTATACGACATCCGACCATACGAGCAAAGGCGGAGTCGATGATTGAGACTTTGTCCCCACAGTCGAACAACATCGTTCCCTTCTGGTTGTTTATCTTACCACAGGCTTTCGCCTGCTTGAACCATTTGTCGGGCGCATGATACTTCCAGTATCCGCGAGATTACCCAGGTAGCAGATCCAGCTGCATGACCACCTTCGATCGGGAATATTCATCGGTCGTGAGATTGTAGACCGGATGATCCCGATCGACGCAATTGAAAATAGAACATGTATTGTCGGTTTTATTCTCCTTGCCGACATATGCATAGATGCCAAACGTAGATCGCTCGGCTCGATCCAGATTCCAACCTGGCGAGCGTTCTAGCTTAACATCTTTTCCACGTCAGGTGGAAGCATCCCCGCGTGCTTACCCGGCACATACCACTTGCGCATCAGATTGAAGAACTCTTAGATCTTGCACTGGCCGGCCTCGTGGATCTCTCCACATGACTTGCACACGAATAGGCAGTGATAGTTGGGGTGTCCGCGTCTTTCGCACTTCTTGCATATTAACTTCTTCCAGCAGTCCCCACCATAATGCTTGCTTGACCCGCAGTGAGAGCACTTCTTGCGAGGTCGGTCCGGTTCGGACTTGTTACCACTCCTGCCCTTCCGAACTGCCTGGTTAGGCGCCGATCTGGTTCTTGGGGTAGGTTCTGTGACGAAAACAACGTGGCGATACTGGTCTTCGTCTGACTCCTGACTGGACAGGCCGCTACTTTCCTCTTCCGATCCAGTGCTGTCTTCAGTCACGATCGCCTTAACAGCACGGTCCGATCTGGTTAGGGACCTCTTCACAGGGTCGGTCTGGGTCTTCGATCGGTAGCGACCCGATCCAACGGCGACCTTCGCCCTCATGCTGCGTGAGTATTGCAGCGTCCGCAACGTCTGCTCCACTTCCCCCACATCTTTGAGGCGCAGCAGAGTGAGCTGATCTGTCAGATCTTGGTCATCAAGGGTACTGATGTAGTGACCCACGTGCTCCATAGCGGCACTGGTCGGCGGTTTGCCTTCCTTGACCACTATCCCGGTGCGAATTGCAGCTACGTTCAAGCGGTGCAAGTACTCGATCGGCGTCTCGTCGCCCCGATTCTGCATATGATGGTATTTGCGGGCGGTAGAGAATCCGGAGTTTTAGTACTGCCCCTCAAATTCTGAACATAGCAGATCCCAGTCAGATCGGACATCCCGACCCAACTGTTGGATCCAGTTCGCGGCCGGTACTTTAAGCAGATCCCTGAAGATCAGACACCGTTCCTTTTTTGGTGTCTGATCTCGTAAGAAAGAAGACTTGACCCGACCAAACCACGACCTGGCTTGCTCCTCGTCGGCGCCCTTTCCAGTGAATTCCTTGAGATCCGTGGTCGCAGCCATGCGAATGCGTGGGATCGCAGCAGATCCAAAATCAATTGCGGTCGTATAGTCCAGGTTAGCCTTGCGCGTTCTGCCCGCCCCTGCACCGTCTGATCCATAGTGGTCATCCGGATCGCCGATCGACTCCATGTCGAAATCGCTGTTCTTGCTTGATCGGCGCGGTCGGGCTGGCTGTGGCTTGCGTCTTCCTCTGCCAACTGGTTTACCACCTCGGATAGCCTTATCCGTTGATGCCACTGACTCCATATCAACATTCTGTCAAGTATTGGCATTTTGCCGGCCAGATCGGTCCTGGGCATGCGAGCGCGGAGGCGATCGGCATCTGTCTCCCATGAAAAGCTCCATCATTGCCTCAAACATGGCTTGGACGTTAGCTTGGGTCATGGGCAACATGTTGGTATCCTCCTTTGGAGCTACTGAAACCTGTGGGGGCTCCTGGGGCCCCGACCGGCATGCAGCCCCTTGCTGCCGCACGTCCTTTTTATGCTCCCATGGGGGGGGGGTACGATCCGCCCCCATGGTCATCTGCTCAACACCGACCTCCAACTCCGATGAGCCATTAGAGGCAGGTGGAGACTGATACAACGACTTATCATCGGAGAACACATCATCGTATGCTGCCGTGGCCTCAGCGGCCTTCAATGCCACGGTGGGAGTTGGGCGGCGAACCGCCCCCACCAACGGCACCAAATGATCATGGAGGGTCGACATCGACATCTCCAGCTTCCAAGTGTACAGATCGAACAGTTTCTGCACGTTGGCGAGGTTTTGCACTTTTATGCCGACCTCAGCCAACATCGACAGCAGGTTCTTCACCAACAGCAACGGCCGATCACTTTGGATCGGCTCGGTGGTGGGTTCGAGAAGGCGATCGGGGATATGGGGTTTTAAGATCCGCATGACCTGGTCTTCAAGAGTAAATCGCTTTAACTCGTGGATTTAATACATCCTGGTCAGGTCTTTTTCCTTGATAACCCCATCCCCGACCTGCGACGCTTCTTCCAAGTCATCTTCATCGGGTGGCATTCCCAGCCTTTGCTAGGGGACCTTGGGAAAGTGGATCGGATCGTTCCGATCAGCCTTAAGTCGTTTTCATCTTTTACTTTTTCATTAAAACATTCATTCAAAGCATATGATCAGGACAAAAGTCCTGATACTTTACGGAACTATAGCAAGACTTGCTATAGTCCCGATTGGCTTCGGTGGGAGCCTTATGGGGAGGAAAAAACTTATTAATCCCGATCTGGTACTCCACCCGGCCAGATCGTACATAGCCATCCTTATCGACAACGAGAACATAAGGCGATAGCCGCTCCTTATGTCCTCTCCAGAACGATTCCACATTTAATTCGTTAGAATCGATTCTTCGCGAGATATCATCTCGGTGATATCCCTGGTTCGAATCCGGTCACGCGCACCATTGTGGTGGAGTCAAGTTCAAAATCTAACACAGTAGTGTCGAGAACCTGACCACCATCGTGCCCAGCCTTCCAAATGACGGGGGGGGGGTACCCCGCGAACCTTCGACTACGATCCGATCTGATCGTCCGCTGCTAGCAGACGACCGATCATCAGCATAGGACGCCTGGTCCGATTCGTTCCTCATCTCACCTTGTGTACCCGATGGAATGGGCTGGTTACACACTTGGTGGATCGTCGCTGGGAATTGATGTGGGGTCTAAAAACGTGATACCGTGCTTTGTGGTGTACCCTGGGCGGAACTCTTCACCCTGGGTACGGGCAGACCAATTAAACTCCGAGTAATTATACTCCAAAGGGCAGATCGCTCAACCGATCGTAGAGCCCAACCAATACAAGAATAAAAGACCAATACTCCAATATGGAGATCCAAACGAGAAAGTGACAAACTTCACGAACGATATCTCCACGTAACAATCCAAAACTTGTTTACACGTTCCAAACGTGTGTGACTTGGGCTTGAGAAGCCGACCAATGCGTACTACCGTAGAGGGACTTCCGGCGGGCCAACTGCGTCTGTAACGCGTCCCGGCCGGGTATAATGAGCTAGAGGGGATTACTCGACCCTCCGCTCCCAAACACTCTGCGGCGTGCAGAGGCGACCAACGTACTAAGCAAAGATGCTAACGACTTCCTGTTGAGTGTTAAAGGCCAACAAATAACGACTAACCAAAACTATCTCCCTACGGTCCCCAATATGTACAAACATGAAAATATGTAAGTACACGCAATATCATGTGACTTACCAAAATCCGTGTTCTTGACACCCCCTCGCACACGATAGGCTTAAAAGCCTCCTTGATTTCCACCAATCCGATCGCCGATAAGCCGATCGGTGTGCTGCTGACACAAAGCGAACAAAATTCTTGAGTCCGCTTCGCCACACATACCATCACCAGTTTCTACCACAATGGTTGGACGAACATTCTCCAGTAGTCCATACAGTGCGTCCATACGCGCGAAAAAAAGGGCAAATGGATTCTAACTTCTCCATCACTGAATGAATACCGCGACGTCTTTCAGCGTCTGTTATCTGTGGTGTAGCGGCTGATCAAAGTTTTTGAATCTTGATCAGGCGTTACCACGGCGCCCGGACTGCCGATTAACGAAGGGGGTCCTCCGGTTGTCCTGTGAATGCTTGTGTTCCTGCTCACATTGTGTACCCGACGGATTGGGCGTGGGTCTCTCTCCAGGTGGCGGGGATATCACGTTACAATTCCTTGATGCGAGATTGAGATGACTTGTGATGAAGCGACTGTTGTCGATCAGGCTTGATCAGGATTGATCGGGCTTGAACAGGCGAAAATAGTCGATGATCAGGGCCTTTGGTCGTTGATCAGGGGTGATCAGGGATGATCAGGTCCAATAGTCGAAAATTAAAAAATCGTGATCGACCTGATCGGTCTGATCGTTCTGATCGATTTAGTCGATCAGGCACTAGTTGGCGCCAGTTGCGAACAGGTGAACGCAGGCCGCAGGTTGCAGAGTGTCGATCAGGTGTTGATCGGCGAAGGGGGTACTTGATCAGGCAGCGGAAGTCTTCACTGCCCGATTACGGAGCCTCTGGCGTCTTAATCAGCTAAAAGAATACCCAATATATATTTATTCTTAGCCTAGACCTACGAGGGAGGGGGATTTCACTAAATCCACCTAAAGTTCCCGTGGGCGCTTACAGCAGCCGAACTACTAGGGGCCAAACGTGAACCAATGTGGAAGAGGTGAGAGCTCACTGCTCGATCACGTTCCCGAAAACCATAAAACCTTTACAGAAGAACCGCTGACACAGCGGGCGGAGTTGCGACGAGTTCTTAACACTCTACGCCTGCCGGTGGACCAAAAACGCACTAGGTGCTCCCGCCCGGGACGTAGAGGTGTTTAGAAGTAAGGGAGGCGCAAAAGTGCCGTCCCAGGGGTGTCCTAAGAGGTTGGACGCAAAAGGAGAACTTTATTATCACTTATATCCTAAAATCTACCAAAAACCTAATTTCAGCGAATCAGAACTACCCATCCCTATGTGCTTCGTCGACCAGTCGACCTGATTTTTCCGCTTACCGTTAGGTTACCGTTAAGTAACTGTATCAGTTGTCGCGTCGTCTCATATGTCCCGTCCATGTCCGCCGCCGTTGTAACAACCGTTGTACCAACAGTTGTACCAGCTATTGTACCAACTATCGTACCGACTATTATACCGACTATTGTACCAACTATGGTACCGCAAAATGTGTAATATTCTTCACCACAGCCGCCCCTGAGCCTCGTCCCAGCCGGACAGTGGTTGGGGCGGGTTTCGATCATTGTCGTTCGTAATCATCCATTTAGCATGGAATTGTGCTCCATACACGTCGGTCCGCGCTACATGCTCAGACCTTTTCGTTCCTCGGCAGCGGCGATGCGGCGTTTCACATCCGGAGCGGATGGTGCTTTAGTAACCGGTTCAAACTGCTCAATCACAGGGGACAGTGCTTTAGTAGGCAGAGCATCCGTCACAGGCTGAGTCTTCTGGTGTATATAGTCACTCGTCTCCTTCAAGTTGACTGGATCGGAAATGTCACATTGCTCGGTGTCGCTCGAACCAAACTCCTGTGTCCAGTAGTGTCGTCATCCTTTTTAAATGCGTACGCAGATCCAAACAATGTGTAGTCACCCATGATGTTTGCCAAATGCCTCGGAGAGTGTATCCATGACACCATTACGTCGGCCACGTTTATCTGTCCAGCAGCCACGTTCTCAGCCACCAAGCTCCATTCGTAAATATGCTGCATGTGACGTGTTAAAGTCAACAGAAATTCCTCGTGGTCGCACATGGCGCCGTTGTCAGTGATTTTCACTTCCCGGTCTTGAAGTAATTTCCTCGGCAGCACGACACCATTATCTCCCACTGTGGTAGTGAACGTATTTCGACCGTCGAGGCCAATGGTTTCTCTTGCTACACTCAAACGTACCAAGAGTGTAATGCCTTGCTGAATCTATTGTAACAGGGTTACATTTGGTTACATTGGGTATGTTGTGTACATAAGTACACTACGGTTGAGGTCAGTATTGACCGGTCCGAAAGGTTTGGACTTATTGGTTATTTTAACCAATCAGGGCAGGAGCCCTTGGCGGAGGCGTGGCAGTGGCCACGTGTTTGTACACAGGTGGTGTACATTACATTTAAGCTAGGTACGGATTAAGTAAGTTCTACCTAGTATTACATATAGTTTACATTAGTTTATTAACTTAGACTAATTACATATTAAATATAAATCAGTTTCCATTTTACACTAGCCAGCTAGACGTTCGACCGGGAAAGGTCGAGCGTGCTGTGAGTGTTGTAGGAGGGGAGTGCCTCCCCTAGCTAGTCCCTACTTAGGGAAGAGTAAAGCTAAAGCGTTAGCGTACGCTAACAGGAAAATGGGGAAATCTCGGCCCCGAGTGAGAGAGTAATCTCACGCTAAGCCCTTTGATTAGGGCGTATCGGCTAAGTAGCGGAGTATCGCCGCTTAAGGAAAGTCTTCCTCTGTGCGCTAACCGCACCGTGCGTTTACGCACCGGATACACCTGGTAATACTTGTAGTCAATCCAACACCTGTGTTGGTAGACGGCATCCTCTGCAAAGGATGAACCTGGACGATTGGGGTAAGATAACCCCCGTCCAACAATAAGCCTTTAAGAGGCTGGTACCCATATTGGGTCAGGATTGCATGCGTCTCCTAGTGGAGCAGGGTCTTGATACCGTTCGTGAGAGGGTGAACGCCCTCATCGTCCATGCGGCGAGTTTGCGCGGAAGTTATCCCGCGTCTACGGGGGTGCTTCCTCCGTTATCCTTTAAGATAAAGGAATTACCGGTGAAAAAGGTGATAACCTTAACGATTGGCTTCGAGAGGTCGACATGGTCTTCGCCACAGCGAATGTGATCGCGGATCACTTGCAAGTGGGACTTGCACTGACCCATCATACGTGTAAAGCCCGTGCATGGGCGTTCACGTGTTCGGAGGCAGGCACAGACGTGTTCCCAACATGGGAAGTCCTTAAGCAAAAGCTTATGGACATGTATGCCACGCCTGATCTGGTTTTACAGAATCAGCTGGCGTTTCTGAGGTGCCGTCAGGTTACTAGGGACCTGGAACCATATATCCAAGAAATTAAGACCATGTTGGCAGGGATGTACGCGAAAGCGTAATCGGACGATGTGTCCATTCCCGTGTTCATGGGAGGCCTGAAAGAAGGGCCAGCCGTTCGGAGCTCTTCCGAAGTCGACCCCAATCCCTGGGGTAGGCGTTTAAGATGGCGTTCAACGCCGAGAGGAACTTTCGTTCCTCTAAGGTGGGTCCCGAACCCATGGACCTGAGTCAGGTCGAAGCGGAGGAGAAACCTCCCGCTAAGAGTCACTCTGACTCTACTTCGCAGAGCTTCGAGTCGGAGCTCCTTGCAATGCTGCAGCGGCATGGGCCGCTGAGATGCTTCCTGTGTGGAAGCACGGATCATCTGCGGAACAGATGTCCGAAAAATCCCCAGCGAGACACTCGCTATAAGAGGCCGAGGGCGGGTAAAAAGTCCTTGCCTGTAACAGGGTTACATTTCGGTTACATTTAGTTAAGTTGTGTACGTAACTACACTACGGTTGGGGTCAGTATTAACCGGTCCGAAAGATTTGGACCCATTGTTATTTTAACCAATCAGGGAAGGATCCCTTGGTGGAGGCGTGGCAGCCTGCCACGTGTTGGTACACTGGTGTGTACATTACATTTCGGCTAGGTACGAATGAAGAAGTTCTATTTAGTATTACATATATTATACATTAGTTTAAATTTATTACATATATTATACATTAGTTTAAATTTATTTAGGCTAATTACATATTAAATATATATTCAGTTTACAAAACACACTAATCCAGCTAGACGCACGACCTCGACCGGTCGCGCGTGCTGTGAGTGTTTGTAGCCAAAAGGAATACCTCCTTTATCTACTCCCTTTCTAAAGGAAGCCTTGTTTCAAGGCGTTAGTTAATTCTAACAAGTAAACCAAGGGAAACCTTGGCCCCGAGTAAGAGAGAACTCTCTTACTAAGCCCTATTATAAGGGCGTATAGGCTAAGAAGCGGCACATCGCCGCTTAAGGAAAGTCTTCCTATGTCCGATAGCCGCACCGTGCGTGTACACACTGGATACATTGCCCAAGCCGTCAGGAAACGACGGCTCCCAGTAGGTGCGAGGCGCCCTACTGGGGGACCCCTTAGTGCTGTTAATCCCCAGGGTAGGGGACGACAGCACAAATTCCCGAGGGAAACGGTGCTTTATAGCACCGAGTTGGTATACCAGCCAGGTTTGCTGGTCGTCCTTGCGGACGTGAAAGGCTTTGATAAGCCTCGGAGAGTCTTGATAGACTCTGGACCGTCTGACAATTATGTCAGACGAGCTTCTGTGGAGAAGAGTAGGCTGTATGCCGAGGCCCTAGAGGCACGTTCTCGTGACGCTGTCACGGTCCGTCTAGCGACGGGCGTACAGGTTTCTGTACCCAAGATCTCGATTGACCTTAAGCTGAAGTTTGCAGACTTCGATAGCTTAGAACGTTGCCTATTCCCGGATTTGGACTCGAGGTATGACCTCATTCTGGGCATGGAGTGGCTGGAACGCCACGAGCCATGGATAGACTGGAAGCCTAAGTCCATTGGCTCAACGCACCCGCGATCGGGTGAAGCATTGGCGAGTCATGAACCCACCTTTGCTCGATCGCAAAAGCGATTCTGGCGAGAGATGCCAGAGATTGGGATGTCTGAGATGGTCAGTCCCAATGAGGTCAAGGAAGTGTTCCTTGACGAGGGGGATTCGGCGGTTAATCCCCACGCCGTTAGAGGCGAGACTGGTGAATCGCCGTTGTAGAGGTGGATTCCTCTGAGGTTAAGCACGAGGCGCTTCCTAGAGAAGATAACCGTAGTTCGTCTCTTCTACAGGTCGGAATTGATTCCGACGACGCCGTGTTCGGCGAAAAAGTTGCGACTCCAGTGGTAGGGGTAGAGACCCCTGTGGTTAAGTGCGAGGCGCTTCCAAGCGAAGAGACCCGTAGTTCGTCTCTTCCGCTCGTCGCAATTGATTCCGACCACGCCGTATTAGGTGAGACCAGCGAGTCACCGGTGGAAGAGGTAAAGACCTCTGTGGATAGGCGCGATGCGCTTCCAATAGATGGGGAAATTGACTCCCCCATCTGGGTCCCGGGATGAGTCCCGAGGTCAGTAGTCATCAGTCCTATAGGATGCTGAATAGTGTGACAGGTGTTTTCACGAAAGGCGTAAGCCTGGAACGGTTGCCTGGGGTAGGCGAACTGTTGTCGTTGGAGGAGATGTCCTTCAACGAGTTTGAGACTGCTGTAAAAGCAGGTGAACTCGACGAGATCGTCATGTTGCGTCCGGAAGAGGAGTTGAACACCTCATCTACGATGGACGAGTCCGTTTTGGTGCAAACCAAACATGCATTGAATGCCCGAAGCGGCCCCAAGATCCTCGCGGATCTTTAGGTCCCTTACCATTCCTTATTTAAGGAATTCGGAGATGTCATTAGTGACAACCCGCCGATGGGGTTACCACCGGATAGGGGAGTCCGACATGAAATTGATTTGGTTTCTTGAACCAAATACTGCGTCACCAGGGAGTGACCTCTCCCCAAGGAGCAATGCGACGTTATAGACGCATTTGTGGTTGAGCGGCTGATGAAAGTTTTTGACGCTTGATCAGGCGGTACCACGGCGCCCGGACTGCCTACTAACGAAGGGGGTCCTCCGGTTGTCTTTTGACTCCTTGTGTTTCTGCTCACCTTGTGTACCCGACGGCTTGGGCGTGGGTCGCTCTCCAGGTGGCGGGGATGGAATGCTGAAATTCCCTGTTGAAAGATTGAGTTGACTTGTGACGAAGCGACTGATGCGATCAGGCGTGATCAAACTTGATCAGGCTTGGTCAGACGCAAATAGTCGGTGATCAGGACCTATGGTCGTTGATCAGGTGGTGATCAGGGGTGATCAGAGCCAATAGTCAAAAGTCAGATCGTGATCGACCTGATCGGCCTGATCGGTCTGATCGGCCTGATTGGTCTGATCTGCCTAATCGGTCTGATCGGTCTGATCGATTTAGTCGATCAGGCACTAGTTGGCGCGAGTTGCGAGCAGATGAACGCGGGTCGCGAGTTGCAGAGTGTTGATCAGGTGTTGATCGGCGAAGGGGGTACTTGATCAGGCAGCGGAAGTCTTCACTGCCTGATCGCGGAGCCTCTGGGGTCTTAAACAGCTAAAGGAACACCCAAATATATGTATTGCTAGCCTAGACCTACGAGGGGGGGGGGGAATTTCACTAAATCCACCTAGAGTTCCCGTGGGGCGCTCACAGCAGCCGAGCTCTAGGGGTCAAACGTGAACCAAACGGGGAAGAGGTGAGAGCGTTGCTCAATCACGTTCTCGGAACCAAAACCTTCACAAGAAGAACCGTCGACACAGCGGGCGGAGTTGCGACGAGTTCTCAACACTCTACGTCTGCCGGTGGAACAAAAACGCACAAAGTGCTCCCGCCCGGGACGTAGAGGTGTATACTAGAAGAAGGGGGGTCCTAAGTTGCCGTCCCTGTAAACGATCTGCCCGATCGTACGTAAAAGGAGAACTTTATTATCGCTTAAATCCCTAAAACTACCAATTACCTAATATCTACCAATCAGAACTACCCATTACGGCGTCGTCCGTCGACCAGTCGACCTGATTTATCCGTCGTTCTTCGATGTTCTTTGCTGTTCGTTGAGTACCTGTATGTAATCGTACCATCTTCCAATGCCCTGTCTATGTCCTGTCTATGTGCACCACGGTTGTACACGCAACTGTATACACCGTGGTACACACAATCGTACACGATTACGTACCCAATTTGTGTCCGCAGTCAGACCCCTAATTAGGCCCATAATTAGTCCCTTAATTAGGCCCAACTTATATCACACTTTACCACAGCCGCCCTTGAGCCTCGTCCCAGCCGTACAGCGGTTAGGGGGGCGAGGGTCGATAATTCCGTTGGATATCGTAGATCATGCCACCGTTGGTCGTGTTTTCCACACCCATCAATCATGACATTATCGATCATGCTATCAGCACCCATCAATTTGCCCCTTCTCCCGCCGATCAGGTCCCAATCGGTCAGGCCGTTACCGTTAGTGGTATGCCCCTCGCGATCCAACGTTCATCCTCCACCAACCGTAGCATCTGCGATAAGGCTCTCTCGATCACGCATTTCTGCATTTCCATCATGCAAGCGATAACGGACGACACTCCAGCGAACACCGCCAACGCTCCTGCCCTGGACCGAGCCGGGGCTGATCAGGCGATCACCGCCATCAATCAGGCTTACAGCCTACAAGAGGCCCTCCACTCGCGCGATGAACAGATCACCATGTTATCCAACTTGCTCGCGATGAGCGAAGACACTATCGCGATGCTTCGACAGCAGCTCGCCCGTGCCAACCGTGATGTGGCGATCCGAGATGCCGAGATCAAGAGGACCGCCCTTAAACAGCTTGTGCCACTGCGTGATTTCGTTGACACTGCATTCAACGATCTCAAGTCTAAGTTGAAGACCGCCAAAAACACCATAGCCGATCAAGAGAAAACCCTTGGTCGACCAACGCACCCGGATCCGCGATCTGTAGAGCAGTCGTGATCGCGATCGATATCTGCGATCGGTGCATGAAGATACTATTGCTGATCAAGCGCAAGAGCTGGATCAACTTCAGCAGCGCATGGCCAAGTTACAAGAAGAATACAATCAGGCTGCTTCCAAAAATCAGCGCTTGGTCGAGCAGGCGTTCAAACTCACCGCCAAGATTTACAGGCGCAAAGATCAATACGATCGCCTCCGGATGAAGAATAAAACCAATCGCATGCAGATGGATGACTATACCGCCTTCATAGCTCAGACGCAGGAGATATGTGAGCGAGTCGATGGAGTGTCTGACCTCCAGGCTGAGCTGGATGATCTACGCGCCGCATATTCTCAGCTGGAGGAAGAGCTTTCCACCACGCAATGCCGCTTCGATCAAGTTTCTGCAGAACGCGACACGCTGCGCAATCAACTGCAACAGGTTCAAGACGAAGTAATGCAATTGCACTCGTTTCACTCGTACCTTCAGGCCCAGCTGGCTGGTATGTCGTTGCAGATGCAGATCGCACCGGTTGCCCGCACCCCTCTTGCAGGTTCTAGTCAGGATGCATCGCCTGCTGGCCTTCCCGCCGGTTCTCCAGACGGCTCGATCAGCCGCGCCGCTCCTTCGCCTAAAAGAAGTATTCAACGTTCCCGATCTTCCTCTCGGTCCAAGCGGCCACGCCTCCTTTCCCCCATTTCGGAGGCGAAGACGGAGGACGATGATCCTCCAAGTCCTGATCAGGACGATGAAGGTGGATTCCCTGAACCGATCGCTTCCATTCCATCTACTCCAACAATTAGAGAGTTCGGGAGCGAGGATTTGCCTGATCAAGGCTCTGCCGGGTTCCTTTTTTCCTCGTACGGGTGATTTCAAGTCGTTGGTCACGGTGCCTGATGATTCCACTGACGCCGACATCCTGCCGTGGACTCCAAGTCAACTCAGTAAGTTCGATCTGCGTAGCGTCACGGCTCAAGTGGTCTTTGACTACTTGACTCGCCCCGAAGGATGGTTGTTTCCAGCCACCACGCATGCCCCTCCGGCTGATCAGTGGTTTGGTCATTTGATCACCCAGCCGGAGGTGGAGCGGTTATATTCCCAACGCCCCTGGGACATTTTCACGACCATGCTGCCGCCCATTTCTTTCCGCTCTGTTGGCGGGTTTGCCGACTTTGAAGCGAAGTACCGGTCGTTTCTTAACCATCACGCGCTGGCGATCTGGGAGTCAACGCACTATCTCACCATCGATAAAAGCCTTCGCGAGACTGACAACTATTTCCGGGACTATTATAACGATCGACGTCAGCGCCGAAGTCGTGCCGGGGCGACTTGGAAGAGGATTGTAGAATTTATCCTCCGGAGGGGGGGGATGATCGACGGGAAGTGTGATATCGACATTTTCCTGGACCCGTCGATCACCCATTGTGCTCGAAACCGTCCTTTGAAGTTTTCCCCGGCCGACGATGGGGCGTGGTACCCCGGGTTCCTATCGGACCCGCCACCTCGGACCCTATCAGACGCGTTGAGAGAGGCTGATGACTTTGAAACTTGGCGGGTTCAATATAGTCTTCCCCAGAAGACCACCCTGGCCGTAAAATCCCTCACATCCGTCGCAAGTTCTATGGGTCTGATTAGTTGGTTGATCACTTCTCCTTTACTCAATAAACACTCTTGATCATGCCATTTCCCACTGTTTCTTCGTTACTTTTCAATTCATAATATAAATCGGTATTCTGTCGGCTAATCTGCCGTTGCTCCATCACCATACTTCCCAATATCCATCGTAAATACACCACTTCAAGTCATTCATCATTTTTTCATCAATTGTGAGTTTCATCAATCATTTTCTTCGATCGGAGGTTCTTCGATCATAATCCCACGATTGGTCCATCGATCACGCATTAGTTGGACTCTTCGTCCACTTGCATTACGTCAAACCGATGTCTGTTGACCATCTTCCTTTCGAAGTCCTTGATCATAGCATCACAGTTCAGATCTGCCTCGTCTACTCACTACGGCTCAGCATAACCTTTCCAGTAGACTTGATATTCGCGTAACGTTCTTCCAGACCTAGTCTTTCGACCAGATCGGACATCGGTGAAACGATCAACTTCAAATTCATCTGTATCCAGCGTCCTTTCCCAGCTGACTTCTGGTAGCAAAGCTTCATCGAAGTCGAAACGATCTTCTACTCCAGCCGCAACGCAGTAGTAGGGCGATCTGGAAACTCATTGACCAATTTCAACTTGGACAGGTGCACCACTGGGAACATACGATAGTCGGTGCCGGCTGTAATCAATCTCGCCGCATGATTACCGATCACCTCATCGACTCTGAAGGGTCCATGCCACATATGCGCCAGTTTCTTCGCGAACCCTTCTTTCACCCGATCGAGATATAACCAGACCCTTGAACCAGCTTCGATCTTGTGCGGTGTCACTCGATCGTTGTGCTTTTCAGCTCGATCAGCCATCGCTTGGTGTAATCGAACGTTCACCTGATCACGAGCGAGGCGATAGTCTTTATGCAACTTGTACCTCCATCGGCGAGCATCACGGTCCTTGCGTAGAATTCCACCTAATTGCAATGTCGATTCCAGCGATGATCGTGGATCCCACCCATACGCCAAGTAAAAGGGCGTTTCTCCACGAATGCGATCAGGGGTTGAATTCAACGCAAAAACCAGTCACTATGCGTACAAGCTCCAATATTTATGGCCGATATCTGATACATACATCTTGATGGCCCTCGTAATCGTCTGCACCGTTCTTTCTGCCTTGCCATTTTCCTGCGGACGGTACGCCATAGTGGCACTCTGCCGTTGTCCCACGATCTTGTTAAACGCACGAAATACTTCCGACATAAAGCCAGGCTCTCGGTCGTGCCTGATCACCTCACTTGCACCAAATCGTCGGAACACGCACTCTTCGTAATTTTCCGCGACTTTCTGCGCTGTGCGAGATGATCCAGCTTTAGCGATCACCATACCCGTGAATAGATCAACCCAAATCAACAGTTCCGTATGCCCATCGGTTGATCGAGGCAATGACGGTATGTGATCCATGGCAATCACTTGGAACGGGTACGTGGCCTCGATGTTCCCCGGCGACATGCCCTTGATCGTAGGCTGGCCCTTCCCCGTTTCGCAATCCACACATTGTCCAACAAATCTTTGCACGCTGCGGAATAGACCACGCCAATGGAAGTACCGTCTGATCCGTTGATAGGTGCGGCCTATACCCTGGTGTCCTCCTTCCAAACTCACATGATAGTGGTGGAGGACATCCGCGTGCAAGGTCTCGGGTAGTACTAGCTTAATCGAAGAACGTCGATCGTCTTGATCATCTTGATCATCGCTGGCTTTTTCTTTAGCCATATTTCCACAGTAAATCAGAAATCCTTGTTCGTCGACATCGTAGTTGTCGGCAATTTTCGCGCAATCATTTACCTCGTCTGCGCTCAATTGTGAGGCGTCCCGGTACAAATAACTTCGCAAATCATGAATCCATTTCTCTTCGTCCTGCGCCGTTTTCACAAGTTCCGCCCCCATCCCGTCTATGGATATATCGGGTCACGTTGACGGTCGCGGTTGACGGAGGTTACGTGATCGTGTCGTCACTAGCACTTGTGGGAGAGTGGGATCTTCATTCCACGTGATCACTTCCGACAATCTGTTGAGATTGAACAATTCCTCCATCTGTTTCTCGTCATCAATCTCACATCTTGTTCCACCCTGCATGGCCATAGTGGTGATATGATCTGCACTCTTATTCCACTCTCTTTGAACATGCACCAGATCATGATCGGTCCATTCGAGAAGGAGGTTAAACGCACGCAGTTGCAACACTTGAAATCGCGGAGCTTTACACTCTATTTCACCGCGCATTTGCCTAATTACCAAATTCGAGTCTCCACGCACGATCATCGTTGATTTGGGGTATCGCGACAATAAATCCAAACTTAAGAGCAATCCATGGTATTCAGCTTCATTCACCGTGAAATCAGGAGCATGATGAACAACCGCGATCATAATCTTCCACTCCGGTAATTTCCACACGATAGCGCCAAACGCACCCACACGTTGCTTGACACTTGCAGATCCATCGAAACTGATCACGTAGAGTTCTTCGCCTTTCTCAACCGTAGGAGGTGGTACTTCAATCATCTGCCGCGGTTGATTTTTTGGTGCGATCGCAATCAGTGCTTCATCAATTTCTGTGCGGGGGGTGATACTTGCATCTAACGCTACTAGTACCTCCTCTTATCCATGTACACATTTCTTGATCTCGAGGTCCCATTGTGATAAGATCGCAGCCCATCTTCCCAATCGTCCGTCTAGACCGTTGGATGTTAGTAACCATTTCAACGTGGATCGACGTGACAAGACAGTGATCGCCTTTCCGACTAGCATCGTGAAGTAAACATCCAAAATCCGCAGAAGAGCCAGAACTTCCTTTTCGACTGGGATGTAATTCAGCTCACCGCTCTTCAATGTTTGGCTGGCGAATGCAACGGGACAATATACTTGACCATGTTCTTGTACCAGAGCGGCAGATAATGCCCATTTGCTGACGTAAACCACGATCACCGGCGTTTTGTTCTGATCAAAATGGCGCAGGGTTGGGGCTGACTCAATCTTCGCTTTCAGCAGGCTGAATGCTACTTTTTCCCTGATTAATCGATAGCCTTCATGATCCGAGTTCTCCTTGCTCAATGATCGGCTCTTCAACTCTTGATAATCTATCTCTCTTAATTCGTAGAGCACAGCGGCATAGATCGCGAAGTCTTCAATAAATCGACGGTAGTAGTTCAAGCTTCCCAAAAACGATTGCATAGCACGTAAGTTACCAGGGAAAGGCAAATCGATCAGATCATTCAAATTTTTTGGATTTGTTTCCAAACCGCGGCTAGAAACATGAGGCCCCAAATAAGGAACTTCACTTCGCCCCCAATACGATTTATCCACGCTGATCGACAAGTTCCATTGATCGCCCTTTTCCAACAGGTGCCGCACTTTATCACACAGGGTAGTCCATGTAGGTGCCGGGATCAAGATATCATCGATATATGACCGCCGCTGCAGCACAGACGAACCCGGTGTCTGGTCAGGCTCTCCCACAGTAAATACATCAGCGAATTCGTCAGCTCCGTCCTTAACCTTGATATACCCGTATAATGCATTATCGATCAACCCCTGGTAGATTTGTGGAGCATTATTCAGGCCAAAGGGCATCCTATTCCATTCAAACAATAAAACGGAGTAACAAACGCCAAAATCTGACGTGCTCGATCTGTCATCGACACGACCCAAAAACCACTCGCCCTATCCAAAGAGCAAAACCACAACGCTTTATCCAAATCTTTGAGCAGATCAGAGATCAGCGGCATTGGGAACACCATCAAACGCGTGAGTTGATTCACCGCCCGATAATCGATACATAAGCAAATATCAACCCCATTCTTCTTCACGATTATCACTATAAGCGCTGCCCCGGGTGACGTAGATGGCTGGATGATATTTGTGTCTAATAGACCCTTGATCAAGGCTGATAACTGCTCGCGAAATTGTGGAGCAACCTTCCGACACTTTTGAGCACTGCCTACATCGATATCACAAACAACTCTACGTGCAGCAGGAGGCAGCGCGTTCCATTTCCCAAACAACAGATGACAAGCTCGCCAAAGGCGCAGCTGAACTTGCAGAGGGTTTAACCCTCTGACACGTCTCACAGGTGCGCATATACGCACCGACCCACTTATTCATTTGGGCCACCAATACAAAGCGCTTAAAGCGCTGTAGGTCTTATCCCGACCTAAAATGACCCGGTAGGGACGTCATGTGCCTCAAAGAGGACTCTATACTTCTGTTCCTCATCATGAGGAACAACCACCTGCAGATTGTCCTCCCCGATCGTGCTATAATATAGCAAACCGTCACAGTACCTGTAACGGTGTAAACGAGCTCTAGCTCGACTTGACAGGGTTGGCTCAGACGAGCCAAGACCCTTTTCACCTAACGCACGGATAAGCGCCGTACATTGAGGTTATTTCTCATACGCCTGGCGTATGAGATCCACCACAGACGAGGTGATGAATGTCGCGTGAGCGAGCTCGTAATCGGTACGACGCGATAACGCGTCTGCAAGCACGTTCAGCTTTGCCAGGTTTATATTTAACCTCAAAGTTGTACTCCGCAAAGAAGGAGAGCCAATGGGTCATCCGTTGCGAGAGATGAGGCGACTTTGTCGCTGTCCGTAACGACGCGTGGTCAGTATAAACCACGAACGCCTTTGAGCCGAGTAGTTGAACCCTAAATTTGACAAGAGCATACTTCATTGCAAGTAGCTCCTTGTCATGAAGGAGATAATTTCGTTACGCAGCTTTAAGCTGCCTCGACTCAAACGCAATCACGCGTTCCCTTCCTGCATCGTCTGCTTGTAACAAAGCACATCCGATTGCAAAATTGGAGGCGTTGCAGACGACACTAAATGGTTTCCCAAGATCTGGGAGAGCAAGAACGGGAGATTTTAACAAGATCCCCTTAACCGCTTCGAAGGCGGTTTGGTGTTTGGTTTCCCAACACCAATCCACGTCCTTCTTAAGAAGGTCGGTTAATGGCTTCGACATTTCAGCGTAGTTCTCGCTGTACTTGTGGAGATAGTTGGCTAATCTAAGCCACTTCCGTAAATCTCTAAGATTTAAAGGCGAAGGCCACTCCACAATGGCTTTCACCTTCGCGGGATCCACCCGCACTCCATCCTTACCGATGAAGCATCCGAGGAAAGAAATTTCCTCAGCACCAAAAATACATTTAGTTGCGTTTGAATATAACTTAATCTCCCGCATAAATTGGAGCACCGCTCAAAGGTGTATCAGATGCGTCTGAACATCAGACGAGTCGCCTTCCGCACGACTATGAACGAATATATCGTCGAAGTACGTCTGACGTAATTTCTATGAGGGCGGAAGAGTTGAGTCACCAAGCGATTGAAAGTCGCTGGCGCATTCGAAAGCCCATGTGGCATAACAAGCCACTCCCATAGCATGCCGCTAGGCGTGATGACCGCTGTAAGCGGAAGATCGGACGCTCGCACGAGCACCTGATAATACCCGTTCACCAGATCTAAGGCACTGTACACAGTACAGCCCGCCATATTGTTCTGGAGGACATCCTTCCGAGGAATCGGAGTCTGCATGGGTACAGTCGCTGCATTCAGCTTATTGTACGCATGCACAATGCGCCACTTTCCGTTCGGTTTACGAACACAAAAAGTGGGAGATGAGTGGGGAGACTTGCTCTCCCGTACCATCCCTGCCTCTTCTTTCCCCTTGAAGAATGCGTCGATGACGTCGCATTGCTCCTTGGGGAGAGTCCACTGCCTAGTGACGCAGTATTTGGTTCCAGGAACCAAGTCAATTTCATGTCGGACTTCCCGATCCGGTGGTAACCTCATCGGTGGGTTGTCACTAATGACATCTCCGAATTCCTTTAACAAGGAATGGTAAGGGTCCTCAGGATCCGCAAGAATCTTGAGGCCGCTTCGGGCATTCAACGCCTGTTTGGTTTGCACCAAAACTGACTCGTCCATCGTGGATGAGGAGTTCAACTCTCTTTCCGGACGCAATACGACGACCTAGTCGATTTCACCTGCTCTCAAAGCAGTTCCCAACTCGTTGAAGGACTTTTCCTCCCACGACAACAGTTCGCCTACCCCAGGCAACCGCTCCAGGCTTACGCCTTCTGTGACAACACCTGTCACACTATTCAGCATCCGATAGGACTGCTGACTACTGGCCTCGGGACTCATCCCGAGACCCATATGGGGGCATTCAATAGCCTCATCTATTGGAAGCGCCTCGCGCCTATCCACAGAGGTCTCTTCCTTTACCACCGGTGACTCGCCGGTCTCATCTACAACTGCGTAGTCGGAATCATTTCCGACAGGCGAATAAGACGAACTTCGGGTCTCTTCGCTTGGAAGCGCCTCGCGCTTAACCACAGGGGTCTCTACCCCTACCACTGGAGTCGCAACTTGTTCGCCGGACACGGCGTGGTCGAAATCTGTTCCGACCTGCTGAAGAGACGAAATTCGGGTCTCTTCTCTAAGCGCCTCGCGCTTACTCTCAGAGGAATCCACCTCTATCACTGGTGACTCACCAGTATCGCCTATATCGGCGCGGGGATTAACCGCCGAATCCCCCTTGTCAAGGAACACTTCCTTGACCTCATTGGGACTGATAATCTCAGACATCCCAATCTCTGGCATCTGACGCCAGTATCGCTTTTGCGATCGAGCAAACGTGGGTTCAGGACTCGCCAATGATTCACCCGACCGCGGGTGCGTTGGGCCAATGGACTTAGACTTCAAGTCTATCCATGGCTCGTGGCGTTCCAGCCACTCCATGCCCAGAATGAGGTCATACCTCGAGTCCAAATCCGGGACTAGGCAACGTTCTAAGCTGTCGAAGTTTGTAAGCTTCTGCTTAAGTTCAATCGAGACCTTGGGTACAGAAACCTGTACGCCCGTCGCTAGACGGACCGTGACAACGTCACGAGAACGTGCCTCTAGGGCCTCGGCATACAGCCGACTCTTCTCTACAGAAGCCCGTCTGACATATTGTCAGACGCTCCAGAGTCTATCAAGACTCTCCAAGGCTTATCAAAGCCTTTCACGTCCGCAAGGACTACCAGCAAACCTGGCTGGTACACCAACTCGGTGCTAGAAAGCACCGTTTCCCTCGGGGCTTTGTGCTGTCGTCCCCTACCCTGGGGCTTAACAGCACTGAGGGATCCCCCTGTAGGGCGCCCCGCACCTACTGGGAGCCGTCGTTTCCCGACGGCTTGGACAAGGGCTTTTTCCCCACCCTTGGTCCCTTGTAGCGAGTGTCTCGCTGGGGATTTTTCGGACATCTGTTCCTCAGATGATTCATGCTCCCAAACAGGAAGCATCTCAGCGGCCCACGCCGCTGCAACATAGCTAAGAGATCTGCCTCGAAGCTCTGTGAAAAAGAGTCAGAGTGACTCTTAGCGGGAGGTTTCTCCTCCGCTTCGACCTGACTCAGGTCCATGGGTTCAGGACCCACCTTAGAGGAACGGAAGTTCCTCTCGGCGTTGAACGACATCTTGAACGCCTCCTCCAGGGATTCGGGTCGGCATCGGAACAATTCCGAACGTGCTGGCCCTTCTCTCAGGCCTCCCATGAAGACGGGGATGGACACATCGTCCGAGTAAGCCTTCGAGTACATCCCTGCCAACAGGGTCTTAAGCTTCTTGATATAAATCTCCAGGTCCTTAGTGCCTTGACGGCACCTCAGGAACGCCAGTTGATTATGGAAAACCAGATCCGGCGTTGCGTACATGTCCATGAGCTTCTGCTTAAGAACCTTCCATGTTGGGAACACGTCCGTGACTGACTCCGAACACGTAAACGCCCATGTACGGGCTTTGCCCGTAAGATGGGTCAGTGCAAGTCCCACTTGCAAGTGATCAGCGATTGCATTCGCTGTGGCGAAGGCTGTTTCGACCTCTCGCAACCACACGTAAAGGTTGTCACCCTTCTCCCCGGTGAACTCCTTTATCTTTAACGATAATGGGGGGCGCACCCCCGTGGAACGACTTCCACCTAAACTCGCCTCATGAGCGATGAGGGCATTGAACCTTGCCTTTACCGCCTCAAGACCCTGCTCCACTAGGAGCTGCATACCCTCGTCACCCAGTAAGGATAACAGCCTGTTAAAGACTTCCTGATGGACGAGGGTTAACCTATCCCAATCGTCCTGATTCATCCCTTGCAGAGGATGTCTTAGTCTACCAACACAGGTGTTGGATTGACTACGAGTGCTACCAGATGTAGCCGGTGCGTATACGCACGGTGCGGCTAGCGCACAGAGGAAGACTTTCCTTAAAGCGGCGTTCGCCGCTACTTAGCCGATACGCCCTTATAAAGGGCTTAGTAGGAGAGAACTCTCCTACTCGGGGCCAAGATTCCCGGGTTGGTTTACTGTAGTCTTTGCTAGTGCCTTAACGGAAAGGCTCCCTTACTAAGGGTGTAGCTAAAGGGAGGGATCCCTTTACGCTACCGCACTCACTACACGCGCGACCGGTCGAGGTCGCGCGTCTGTAAGATAGAGTGAAATGTAAACTGAATATATTTAATATATAGTTAGCCTAAATTAATTTAAACCAATGTAAACTATATGTAATACTAAGTAGAACATACCAAATTCGTACCTATCTAAAATGTAGTGTACACCACCTGTGTACCGACACGTGGATGGCTGACACGCCACCCCCAAGGGATCCTGCCCTGATTGGTTAAAATAACCAATGGTTCAAAACCTTTCGAAACGGTCAATACTGACCCCAACCGTAGTGTAATCACATACACCACCTACTAAATGTGACTCGAATGTAACCCTGTTACAATCCGGATCATTATACACACATGTAATTGGCGGATGATAACGCAAGTTATGATCCGCATGGGCTCCCGAAGGAGCCTCGGGAGGTGGTTGAGGCTTTTCCTCCTTTATCCCATCAAGATACATCCCCAGGTGCTGATGATCATCATTTCCTTTCTTCTTCAGACTTAACGATGGCGAACTGCCTTCCTTCGTCACAACCACCTCCTCCTTTTCCACTTTGATCTTCAATTCTGCTTCCGCTTCCGTTTTCACGTCCGCATCAGCTCCATCTTGCGTAGAATCGCGGTGATATCCCGCGTCGCCCAAAGATCCGGTCACGCGCACCA
The DNA here is from genome assembly GCA_026184515.1 of Peronosclerospora sorghi. NCBI lineage: Eukaryota > Oomycota > Peronosporomycetes > Peronosporales > Peronosporaceae > Peronosclerospora > Peronosclerospora sorghi. Next base: position 16,828,609 of record CM047580.1, read on the forward strand.
TTGTGGTGGAGCGGCTGATCAAAGTTTTTGAAGCTTGATCAGGCGTTACCACGGCGCCCGGACTGCCGATTAACGAAGAGGGTCCTCCGGTTGTCCTGTGAATGCTTGTGTTCCTGCTCACATTGTGTACCCGACGGATTGGGCGTGGGTCTCTCTCCAGGTGGCGGGGATATCACGTTACAATTCCTTGATGCGAGATTGAGATGACTTGTGATGAAGCGACTGTTGTCGATCAGGCTTGATCAGGATTGATCGGGCTTGAACAGGCGAAAATAGTCGATGATCAGGGCCTTTGGTCGTTGATCAGGGGTGATCAGGGATGATCAGGTCCAATAGTCGAAAATTAAAAAATCGTGATCAACCTGATCGGTCTGATCGTTCTGATCGATTTAGTCGATCAGGCACTAGTTGGCGCGAGTTGCGAACAGGTGAACGCAAGCCGCAGGTTGCAGAGTGTCGATAAGGTGTTGATCGGCGAAGGGGGTACTTGATCAGGCAGCGGAAGTCTTCACTGCCCGATTACGGAGCCTCTGGCGTCTTAATCAGCTAAAAGAATACCCAATGTATATTTATTCTTAGCCTAGACCTACGAGGGAGGGGAATTTCACTAAATCCACCTAAATCTCCCGTGGGCGCTTACAGCAGCCGAACTACTAGAGGCCAAACGTGAACCAATGTGGAAGAGGTGAGATCGCACTGCTCGATCACGTTCCCGAAAACCATAAAACCTTTACAGAAGAACCGCTGACACAGCGGGCGTAGTTGCGACGAGTTCTCAACACTCTACGCCTGCCGGTGGGCCAAAACGTACTAGGTGCTCCTGCCCGGGACGTAGAGGTGCTTAGAAGTAAGGGAGGCGCAAAGGTGTCGTCCCAGGGGTGTCCTAAGAGGTTGGAAGCAAAAGGAGAACTTTATTATCGCTTATATCCTAAAATCTACCAAAAACCCAATTTCAGCGAATCAGAACTACCCATCCCTATGTGCTTCGTCGACAGTCGACCTGATTTTTCCGCTTACCGTAGGTTACCGTTAAGTAACTGTATCAGTTGTCGCGTCGTCTCAGATGTCCCGTCCATGTCCCGTACATGTCCGCCGCCGTTGTAACAACCGTTGTACCAACAGTTGTGCCAACACTTGTACGACTATTGTACCAACTATCGTACCGACTATTATACCGACTATTGTACCAACTATGGTACCGCAAAAATTTGTAGTATGCTTCACCGCATATCCCCATTTCAGTGCGAAGTTCTTCTGCGGTTGCTGCCCTATACTTCTTCTTGTAAGCGATGAATCGATCCTTCGCCTGACTACTCGTCCATTTGCTCCCAGCAACAAGCTCGTTGACAAAACTTGCCATCCGCGTCCACCCAGCCGTCTTCTTTGGCGCCTTCCCGTTTGTTGGTGGGCCGTTCAGCGCGCCACTTCGCAAACCCTCCACAACAGCGAAGTTCTCTTCCACTTCCGTGAAGTCCAGCATCGCCCTAAACTGCGCATACGACGTCTTCTTCCCCCGCTTTGGTCCACCATTTTCTGCCTGTGTGGCCAGCGCGTCGGAAAGTAGAGGATTTGACGTTGAGCGCGTGCGGGATTTTGGGAGTGCTGGGGCATGGATTGCACAAGTCGCTCAGAAAATGCGAGCGTGCTTGCGGCTTGCTACGTATGATATCAGAAAATGTGTCTTGCCAAGTATGATATTAGACGTGCTTGCGGCTTGCCAAGAGTTTAATTTTTTCCCCACCTTCGGCGAGGGGTAAATTTTTACCACGCATTCGGACCTCGAGTTGATTCCGAAATTTACCACAGACACAACCACGACTTTTGTCCCATTTGAATACAGTAGAACATATCTAAACAAATATTCTCGGGACCGGGTCAAACATATTATTTACGGAGGTTATTAAATTGTAGAGATGCGCAGCGGTGCGCAGCGGAACGCAGCGGATCGCAGCGGAATGCAGCGGAACGCAGTACTGTACTTATGATCAGGGGCTGTAAAATGTAACCCTCAACTAACCACCAACAAACAAAGAACCAAAAAAAAAAACACAAAACCAGCAACATCCGACCACACCAACCACAGTTTTACAGCAGAACCCAAAGATGCCAAGGGCTGGAACACAGCACACAACCATGCCGGACAAGGTCCGCATTGCCTTGTGTGAGCACAAGCAGAAGAACCCTTCGCTCACGCAGAAAGAGCTGATTGTTTGGGTGGAGACCAAGCACCACCTCAAAATCATCCAAGCAACGGTCTCCAACACGTTCAAACGTTCGGGCAAGATCCTCCAAAAGGCGTCCAACATCAATCTTGAGCAGAAGCGGCAAAAGACCGTAAAGTATCCTGAGATGGAGAAGGCGCTTTTTGAGTGGTTTACGGCTCATGAGGAGCAGGTGAACATGAGCGGCGATCTTTTGAAAGAAAGCGCTAGCAAGATCCTTGATCTTCTTTACCCAGATCACGAGAAATTCGAGTTCTCAAACGGCTGGCTTGAATCATTCAAGACACGTCACGGCATTCGGTCCGTCCGTCGCTTGGGCGAGAGTGGTTCCGTCAACAAACAACTCATCGAGGATGAGCGCCCGAAGATACGTGAGGTGCTCGACAAGTATGCACTCAGTGACATCTACAACATGGATGAGACGGGCCTGTTCTAAAGGATGCAGGTTTGTTAAACATTGCCATTCAATTCAATTTTGATAAAAATTGCTCTAAGCATGTCACGTTTAAGGCAGATCACTCGCTTGCAACCAAGCAGCTTGAAGGGCGCAAGCAGCACAAGGAACGGCTGACTCTTGCCGTTTGCTGCAATGCCGATGGTTCAGACAAGCTTCCCCTTTGGATCATTGGGAAGTCAAGGAGACCACACTGCTTCAAGAACATCAATCTGAACAATCTTGGTTGCGTGTACCGTAACAATGTAAAGGCTTGGATGACGCAAATTATTTTTCTTAAGTGGCTCAAATCGTTTGATCTTCTAATGGCTGAAAGAAAAGTTCTTTTGATTCTTGACAATTGCGGTGCACATGTTCCTCTTGACGACATTCCGGCCCGCATTCAGCTCCGGAACACTACTGTGTTCTACCTGCCACCAAACACCACATCAAAGCTGCAGACCTGCGATGCTGGGATTATCCGGAACCTCAAGGCCTACTACCGCCGCCCTTTCAACCGCCTTCTCCTGCAGCGTGTGGAGGACAAACTTCCTGATCCTGAGAAGATCGACATTCTTGAGGCAATCAGGATTACAGTCCCCGCGTGGAAGAACGAGGTGAAGGCAGAGACCATTGCAAACTGTTTCCACCACTGCCAGATTCGCAGCACGGCACCGGAGGATCAGCAGCCAGTTCTGGCAGAGGAGGAGCTTCTCGACCAGGAGGTTGTGGCCGAGCTGGAGTCACAGAGTCGCCGCTTCCGCTACGCCAATCCCATGGATGTGCGTAACCTCCTCAACTACAGCGAGGAGGATGTTGTCACCTACGCACCTACCTTGGACGAGGTGATTCAGGATCACTTGGTGCCGGAACCCGTGGAAGAACAGGCCGATGACGATGAAAGCCAAGAGGTCGCCATTGTCCGGTATCCGAGGCACAGGCAATGATACGTTCACTGGAAACATTCTGGCTGCAGCAATCTGACGTGAACGAGCTCTTCATGACGGCCCTCCAACGCATGAAGAACAAGGCTGCAGCCATAAGACCAGCCAGATGAAGCAGAAGGGCATACGTGACTTTTTTGAGCGTGATTGAATAGCGACATATAGGGCCAGGTATATAGGATATTTTTTTACATAAGTTGTGGGACTGAGAAAATTTATCAAATATCACATTACGGAGGTTTATTAATTCTGATATGGGGACGAGCTCGGGACCGGCAAGAATTATTTGTTTGCGGAGGTTATTAGTTTAGCCAGTATCAATTTAGACAGGTTCTACTGTACCCCCCATAAAAAGCAAAGAGATAGAGTTAAAATTCCAAACAGCTAAAAATGCGGAAGTGACCACGCTTCATTTGAAGTTTGTATAGTCTCATGCCAGACTATCGCTTGAAACATCAACAGTTACTGCTTGCAACCGGATCACTGAACCGTTTCATACTAACTCAACGCGATCAAAGTATGGAGCCTACATCTTGTTTGTCTTCAACAATCGCAGTGCTGAACGCTGGAAACCGATGAGCTCAGTGTGTGAACTGTCCTGATCGTGAACATTTTAACTCGATCAAGTACATTTGCAAGCTCGAAAATGAGCGGAACGGAGACACTTGAGCCATTTGTCAGCAGGGACACCATCCAAACGAAAGGGATGTCGTATTTTCAACAGGGAGGTCTACTACTTGTTGGGAATCTACTCAAGGCTGAGTCGTGGGTGGACGATGCACTGCGTTCTCATTGTAGCGTGTGTTTCCAGCAATTTCTTCCCTTCCGTCGACGACATCATTGTCGGACATGTGGCGAAGTCGTCTGCAGTGCTTGTTCGAGTCAGCGTCCGATCCGACTGACTGATATAAACGTCGAGTGCGAGACACGAGTCTGTACGTTGTGCATCGTCCAAGCCAGAGGGGCATCAGTCAATCCACACTCGCTTCTCGGCTGTAGTTCTCCATCATCTCGACAAGATAATCAACTAAGCGTAAGCTCGGGGTGTTCTGAACCCACTGCAGTGCCACTGAGGTCAGCTCGAAGCCCCACGAATGAGATCCGACAACTTGAATTGGCTAAAAAATTAACGATTGGCTCTGCAGATATAGATCCGACGTTGCATTTACTTGTAGCCATGGTTGCTCGGGCCCTCGAGTGTCCTATTGCGTTGATTGGGATCATGGAGGATGCGTCGTTTCGAATTAAAGCTAGCTGTGGCTTGGATACCCGCGTGACTTCCATCCCAAGAAATGAGTGTGTATGTGTGCATACGCTTACTCAAAATATGACAACTGTGGTAGACGACACGAGATTGGATCAATACTTTCAAGCGAAAGTCTACGATGCAGGAAGAAAATCTATGAGATATTATGCAGGAACTCCGGTTTGCATTGGAAACCATGGAGTTGGCGTACTCTGCGCTCTTGATACCAAGTCTCATACGCGAACTACCAATGAAATGAAGTTAATCCTGGAAGCCGTGGCAGATATCGTCGCAGAGGTACTTGAGCAGCGCTTGGCGTCAGGAGGAACGATGAAGCCGCCTATGGAAATGAAGGACAGCATAGGCGTCGCTTTCCAACGTGGAATGATTAGTCAAAATGCATCGCTACATAGTTTAGATCTGTTGTTCGTATCCCAACGCAAATTATTCTCATCGGATGAAGCCACTAGCTACGATTCTCGACATTCTAGTATGTCGTCCTACTTATCACAGCAGGATGCTGACAAGATCGCGCAGGTGATGGTTTTTTTTAAACAATTGCAGAGAAGTATGTGGTGTGAACAACGCATTGGATCTAAGAGGAGCTGTAATGGCGCCATCAGACTCTTTGAGCTCGTATACGACGCCAAAGTATTCACGAGAAGCATAATGAAAATGGCAGGGAGCTGCTCGACAGTCATTGCAGAGCTCCTGAACTACGAGACATCCTCTCTGTATCCTGAGTTTTTTACACGCGCATCGAGTCGATATGATTTGGATGACGCAACTTTTCTAGATATAGTAAGCGTGCACACTTCAATAAATAGTACGAGCGCGCGCATTTTGACGCATCAAAGAAAGTATCCTGATGGCAGCAACGTGGTGGTAGCTATGAAAGGAGATAACGATACACCAGAGACCAATGAAAGCGGGTTTCTCTTTGGCTGGTATGTAGCTCCAAGTAGACAAGACGGCGACGTGACTTCGCTTGTCAAAGTATCCTGCATCACAGCAGAAGTGCATCACGATGCATCGCGCGGTCAGAATCTCAGTCTTGATTTGCTTCGACGGATGTATCGGAAAATGTCGATGGCGCGTGTAGTGGTGCAGTCAAATGAGACCGAAACCTTCTCTGTCGACCCATCGGAAGAACCGAGTTCAGCACAGACCGAGAGCTTGATAAGTGAAAAGAACAAAACTTTGCTTCGTAGTAGCAACAAGATGCACCTCGAGACACAAAGTATAGACCCGACCGAAACGTCTCGAGAAACCAACCACATGACGCGAGGGACACTCCACGACACAGTGGCACAGGTCTCTCAAGTGAACGAGATGGAACAACTGTTGATGGCGTTTCTCGACAAGACCATAGGGACACAAGCACTCCTGGTCCAGCAACACCACGAGATGGTCAGTATCATGGATGTCCATGGCAATCAATTGCAGCGCATTTCGTCGGCTTTGAGACGAATGGAATCGATCTTGTCCGCCACTGAAAGAAGACGAGCATGCTAATGCTAAAATTGACGTTAACGATTTTCATACTTGGTAGAGTAAGTTTTTCCGTTGAAAAATGATAGTTGTCGGATCGGAAAAATGTATGAAAAGTAGTAAGAATATCGATGGCGCACGTGCGAATGGTGGCTTCACGACTGTGTCAGAGAAGGATATGGGAACTGTATGCACCAAAACACCGTCTCCGAGCCAAGTTTGCGTCCTTCTCGGACTCCACGACGCAGGATCCAGCTTCCTTCGAGTCTCTTTCGCGCACTTTTACGGCCATCGAGGTGAGCACTTATGTTTAAGTTCTTCCAAAAAAGGTGATTTTTAGACTCGACTATTTTGTCTTAGCAAGTGAAACATTCACGTTTAGACAGTATACGACTATTAGCTCATGAATTTCGTCGATTGTTGGCTCTACCCACGGCTCAGGAGCTGACAAGCGCCTTGTACCTCACTGCGTCGCAGCTGGCGCCACCCTATGAAGGTCTGGAGCTCCGGTTCGGTGCCAAGACTTTTGTCAAGTTGTTAGAGCAATTAGAGGTGCAGCATGAAGGAGATGTAGACTCGACATGGAAGTTGGAAAAGTTTCTATCGACGTATCCCGACTATGGACAAGCTACGCAAGCACTGCTGGCAAATGGACACATTGCCTTTCCTGTGGAAGAAAAAGACAAAGTGTTGAGTATTCAAGCTGTCCATGAAACATTGATATCAATCGGGAAGGATAAAGGAGCAGGTGGAACCATGAGAAAGCAGCAGCTTGCACTACAACTGCTCCAGCAATGCAGGTTGGGGTGACTCGAAAGCACAGATAGAGTAAAAGCAAAGGTGATGACGTGTTTGTTTGCTCTTGAAGGTGTTCTGAGGAGCGAATAATGCTCGTCCGAATACTGGCGGTGCGTAAGAACTCTGGTTCGTTGGACAGGGTGCTGAAAAAAAACTGCTCTAATAATGTCAATCATTTTGTTCAGTAGCATCAAAATCTGCGCATTGGAATGGGTGAAAAGTCCATTTTATGCGCCCTAGCACTAGCGTCCTCTCCTTATGCTTCTTCAGCTGAGTGTAGTGGTCAAAATGTTGCAAGTTTGACGCAAGATACGCATTGGCCCGACAGCGTAATAGCTGCATACGCACAGCATCCTAATTACAGAGTTTTGGCCAAGGTTTTACATGCCAGTCAGCATGAAAAGGAACCTGAACGGAGAATCCAATTGCTTCAAAATGAAGCTCACCCCGAGACAGGTGTCCCAGTGTTGACAATGTCTGCTTACCCACTGTCCAGTGTCGCAGCCGTCTTGGAGCGTATTGACAACTCCAAAAGCCGTACAGCTACTTGTGAATTCAAGTACGACGGTGCGCGTGTTCAGGTGCACCTATCGCTCTTAAACAAAAGACGCGGCGAATGTTCTGTGAAGCGTATTTTCAGCCGCAATATGGAAAACATCACCGAGCGATTCTCGTCCCTTTTGAATGTGTTAGAGGAGCGTGTGACCTTGCGGAATGCCGATGTACAAGGATTCAGTCCGGTGGTATCCCTTATAGTGGAGGGAGAAGTCGTTGCGTGCGATCGCGAGAAGGGCACGTTTCGTCCTTTTCAAATGTTGCAGACGAAAAGTACGTCCGAGTTTTGTCTGTTTTTATTCGATCTACTTGCTGTTAATGATGCCAACCTTCTTCAGGTAAAGAACAGAGAATTGTGTTGCTTCAAAGTGTGTCTAAAATGTTGGATTATGTCTGAACGTGTTGCAGAAACCCCTTCGCGAGCGACGAACATTGTTGCACAATTTACTCGAGGAACGACCTGGTTATGTTGAGGTTGTCCAGCACATTGATATCAGCTTGGCGTCCTCTGCTGAAGCATCAAAAAGCACTGACCTCATTCAGGAGTTTCTTTTAAAGGCAGTGAGTAGTGGTTGCGAGGGATTAATGGTTAAGTTGCTTGATGATGCTGAGTCTGAGTATAAAGCTGGAAAACGATCGTACTCGTGGATGAAACTTAAACAGGACTACTTGACAGACGACTCCAAGTCTGCAACCTTGGGCGAAAAGGGCACGTTTCTGGCTGATACGCTCGATCTGGTTCCTATTGGTGCAGTATACGGCAAAGGTCGGCGAACAGGAGTGTTTGGATCCTTTCTCATGGCCACGTACAACTCCAGCAGCGGGAAATTCGAGGTATCAAGTAACAGGAGGCATGTACAAGTGCTCTTATATGTTTTAACCCTCGTCTTTGCTGTGCTCTCTGCAGGCGATCGGGAAAGTTGGTTCGGGCTTCTCCGACGAAAACCTGATGGAGGTAGCAGGACGTCTTCAAAGTCACGTGTTGGCTTCGACTGATAAAGTACCGGAACAGTACGAGTCCTGTGCCATCCACAGTCGTCATCCAGACGTTTGGTTCTCTCCGGAGGAAGTTTGGGAGATTAAAGCCACACAACTCACGGAATCTCCTTTGTATACGTGCGGGGCTGGCATAGCCGCCGATCAGGGTAATGATGCCCCTCGCAAAGGACTAGCGCTTCGATTTCCTCGCTTCATTCGCTTTCGACCAGATAAGAGACCATGGCAAGCAACGGAGAGCAGTCAAGTCGTGAAGCTCTTTCAACAGCAGCAACAACAAACTCCTCACTAACATATATATAAGGGGATTTTACAAATAAGGGAGTGTTTTGAAATAATTACAGATAGGGGAGTGATTCAAAAATATTGACAAATAAGGGAGTGATGTCACTGCAAATTTGCGCGGAGCATCGACTGTCGTCAAGTTCATCAAATGCACTAATCACCATACACCCACCTGCGCACATCCTGTATTGTATCACATCTGCATCTCAACGCTGCCATACAGTAGAACCTGTCAAATTTAATAGCCTCGGGACCACCCCTAAGTTAAGAAAATAACAGGTTATTTTATCTGACAGGTATGTTTTTTTGCTGACATCATGCAATAGGTAGTAAACTGCCGATGTCATCTATTTACTAAGGGCCAAAAAAGCGAAATTTTGCCCTGATTTTTGCATATAAAATGGGCACTTCTCTCCTGGTTTTTTTCTTTTTTTCCTCACTCCATTCACTCCCCCTCATCCAGCCATTCCAATGCCTCCTAGAGTCAACAAACCACCTCGTAAGACAATGACCGATGCCATCCGCATCGCTCTTTGTCAACACAAGCGCACAAACCCCAAGCTCACACACAGTCAGCTGATAAAGTGGCTAGAAGAAACCCACAACATCTTAATTAACCAAGGTAGATCTCAAACACGCTGAAGCAGTCAGATGCTCTGCTTCGCATTGATGTTGAAAACACCAATGTCAGCATCAAGACGCACCGCACCGTCACTTATCCTCTTGTCGAAGAGGCCCTGATCCAGTGGGTCAAACTCTACGAGGCATAAATCAACATCTCAGGAGACCTCATTCGTGAGAAAGCTGCCATTTTTTACGGCGGCTTTATCCCGATGCGTCGCCAACGTACGAGTTCTCAAATGGTTGGCTGGAGTATTTCAAAAACGTCATGGAATTCAATCATAACGCCGCTTTGGAGAAAGCGGCTCCGTCAACATGACGCTTCTTGCTGAGAGCCTGCCCGAACTTCTCCAATGTCTTGACCAATATGAATGGAAATACATTTACAGCATGGATGAAACTGGCCTTTTTTATCGAATGCAAGCCGACAACTCGCTTGCAACACAACAACTGGAAGGACGGAAGCAAAACAAGGAACGCATCACGATTGCTGTCTGCAGCAACGGGGATGGTTCTGACAAGTTGCCGCTGTTGGTGATTGGCAAGTCAATGAACCCTCGATGCTTTAAAAATGTTAATCGAGACTCATTCGGCTGCAAATACCATGCAAACGCAAAAACATGGATGACGCAGAATGTTTTCAAAATTTGGCTGACGGATTTCGACAAAAGAATGCATGGACGCAAAGTTCTGCTGCTGCTCGACAACTGCAGCGCTCACATCCCCATCAAGAACCTTCCGGCGCAGGTCACCTTGGTCAACACAAAAGTTGTCTACCTGCCGCCGAACACCACATCGAAGATTCAACCTTGTGATGCTGGCATCATTCGCAACTTCAAGGGCTACTATCGCCGGCGGTTCAACCGGATGCTTTTGGAGCGCATTGAGGACAGTGTTGCCAATGCCGAAAAAATCAGGTTCTGGATGGGATTCGCATGGCCGTGGCAGCATGGAAGAACGATATGAAGCCGCAGACGATTCAAAACTGCTTCAGACATTGCTCAATTCGTTCTGAGTCTTCCAGTGAAACTGTTGCTGGAGCTGAAGTTGAGCCTCCGCAGGAAGTCATCCAGGAATTAGAGGAGCAAATACGCCAGCTTCGGTACAGCAATCCGATGGACATCCGCAACCTGCTCACTTATAACGCCGAGCAGGAAGTCAGTTATGTTCCGGATGAAGAAGAGGTTGTTGCTGAGATTCTCAGCACGTACGAAAACTTTGGAGTTCCAGAAGATCCAGAAGGCGAGGATGACAGTGAAGAACCTCCAACGATCTCCGACGCCGAGGCAAATCAGATGTTGGTAAAGCAGCAGATTTACTGGATGCAACAAGCAGATTCTACTTCAGCATCATTTCCTGCCACGCTTCAGATGATGAAGGATCATTCGTTTAGTATTCGCCAGAAAAAACTTACACAAACTAGCATAACACAGTACTTTCAGTAGAAGTCACAGAAAAATATATGGAATTATTAATCTTATACTGGTCGGGACTGACCGAAACCTATTAATTATTAGTTATTAGTTTTTTGGCTTGGCCAAAGTCGGGACCGACGATTTTTATTAATTATGACAGGTTATCAGTTTTGGCAGTATTAAATCTGACAGGTTCTACTGTATAAGGAACTTCTGCACCAAGCTCTGTCCTTGCTCGATTGACCATGTAACGGGGGCGCAAAGATGGAATATCCTAGAGTAGCGGCTGAGCGAATGTTGCTAGCGGATGGCGGCTATGCAGATGGAACGCCATGATGCGTGTTGAGGAATTATCACAGTGAGGTGTAAGTCGTGTGATATGCAGAAGTTCTTCCTTTCGTCTGAAGGCTGAGATGGTAAATGCACAAGTTGCAGTTCCATTGCCATCCTGAATTGTTGGGCATATCACTGTAATCAGAGAGGGTTTGTTGGACTTGAAAAGATATATCGCTTGGTGCTCAAGAGAATACTGGTCGATCGCAGCCCGAGTTTCCGCTGCTGTAGCATACTTCTTCACTATTTCCATTTGTCTTTATGAGGTTAGATCTAGGAGAAGTGACTGTGTGAAAGGGACGTCTGTGGTGATGTTGGACGGTGTGAACGAGCGACGTGGCAATGTGAGAGCGAGGAGCGTGAGAGCTAGGAGCGCGAGAGCTAGGAGAGTGAGAGCGAGCAACGTGGCGTGGCGTGGCGTGCAATTTTGCAGTGACATCACTCCCTTATTTGTAAATATTTTTGAATCACTCCCCTTTCTGTAATTATTTTCAAATCACTCCCCTATTTGTAAATTCCAGTATATATAAACGCACACTGAACCACAAACCTGTTGTAGCATATTTTTATCTGAGGAATAAGTTGGTAAAGGTTTTTTACTGACGACGGAAAGTGTCGTTAGAACGTTGCAATATCGTGCAACTACAGTACAAGTCGCTCAGACACAGCATGGAGGTCAACGAGAAAACGTTGTTGTTTCTTTATTGATTCTTTTGAAATGTTTCAGCATCCATCCTTGCCTAGATAGTTGGAAACTTGACTCGTAGATGTAGATTTAAGTCTTCAATATAATGAATCGTATTTGTCGTGTAATATCTCATCCAAAAATCCGTTCACGATTAAAACAACACCGGTAGACACCTCGTACATGACAGGAGAAGTTAGCGAAGTCAAGGACTTAATCAATGGAACGTGTATATTGGAAAGTACTCGGAGTCGGCTGTATTTACCCGGACCGCGTCACCACACTTCAAGACTATTAAACCAGATATGGAACCATAAAAAACGAACGAAGAAAACTTTCTGCGATATCTGCTCGAGCTAGAAACTAGCTATATCGCGTCGCGTAATATGTTGACGATATATTACCCTAGTATGTCTTGGTGGCATGGGCACGGAGTCGCGGACTGGCGCACAAAAGATGAAGCTGAACTTTGAGCTTCCAGAAATCACTCAATATTTGTTACCAAGTGTTGTGAATAAGTCAATGAGATCCGCGACATAAGTAGCTGTAGAATGAACAACGGTCCCGCTCTATCGTCATCATCCGAAGAGCTCCGGGAGGATATCTTCTAAAACACTCAGGAAGATTTCAGTATAGGGTCATTGTAACAGGGTTACATTCAGGTTACATTTAGTATGTGGTGTACGTGAGTACACTACGGTTGGGGTCAGTATTGACCGGTCCGAAAGGTTTGGACCTATTGGTTAATTTAAACCAATCAGGGCAGGAGCCCTTGGTGGAGGCGTGGCAGCCAGCCACGTGTTAGCACACAGGTGGTGTACACTACATTTTAGCTAGGTACGAATTTAGTAATTTCTACTTAGTATTACACATAGTTTACATTAGTTTAAAATAATTTAGGCTAATTACATATTAAATATACATTCAGTTTACATTTCACTTAAAAGACTGCAGGACGCACGACCTCGACCGGTTGCGCGCGCAGTGAGTGTAGTAGCGTAAGGGAAGTTCTTCCCTTAGCTACCCCCTTATTAAGGAAGCCTTGTGTTAAGGCGTTAGCTTGTGCTAACTGGTAAACCAAAGTGGAATCTTGACCCTAGGAAGAGAGTTCTCTCTTACTAAGCCCTTTTATAAGGGCGTATCGGCTAAGTAGCGGCACATCGCCTCTTTAGGAAGTTCTTCCTCTGTGCGCTAGCCGCACCGTGCGTGTACGCACCGGCTACATCTGGTAGCACTAGTAGTCAATCCAACACCTGTGTTGGTTGGCTACGGCATCCTCTGCAAAGGATGAACCAGGAATATTGGTAAAGGTTAACCCTCGTCCAGCAGGAAGCCTTTAACAGGCTGTTATCCTTACTTGGTGACGAAGGCATGCAGCTCCTAGTGGAGCTGGGCCTTGAGGCCGTGAAGGCAAGGGTCAATGCCCTCATCGCCCATGAGGCGATCTTAGGTGGAGGTCGTTCCACGGGGGTGCGTTCTCCCATTGTCCTTTAAGATAAAGGAATTCACCGTTGAAAAGGGTAATAACCTTAATGTGTGGTTACGAGAGGTCTAAACGGCCTTCGCCAGCGAATGTGATCGCAGATCACTTGCAAGTGGGACTTGGACTTGCACTGACCCATCTTACGGGTAAAGCCCGTGTATGGTTACGTGCTCGGATTCGGTCATGGACGTGTTCCCGACCTGGGAAGTCCTCAAGCGAAAGCTTATGGACATGTATGCAACGCCTGATCTGGTTTTCCATAATCATCTGGGGTTTCTGAGGTGCCTTCAGGGCACTAAGGCCTTGGAAACATATATCCAAGAACTTAAGACCCTCTTGGCAGGGATGTACGCGAAAGCGTACTCGGACCATGTGTCCATTCCCGTGCTCATGGGAGGCCTGAGAGAAGGTCCAGAACGTTCGGAGCTATTCCGAAGACGAACCCAATCCCTGGGGGAGGCGTTTAAGATGGCGTTTAACGCCGAGAGGAACTTTCGTTCCTCTAAGGTGGGTCCCGAACCCATGGACCTTAGTCAGGTCGAAGCGGAAGAGAAAGCTTCCGTTAAGAGTCACGCTGACTCTACTTCACTGGGTTCTGAAGCGGAGCTCCTTGCAATGTTGCAGCGGTATGGGGCGCTAAGATGCTTCCTGTGTGGAAGTGCGGATCATCTGCGGAACAGATGTCCGCGGAACCCCCAGCGAGATATTCTCTTTAAGGGGCCGAGGGTAGGTAAGAAGCCCTCGCCCAGGCCGTCGGGAAACGACGGCTCCCAGAAGGTGCGGGTCGCCCTACTGGGGGATCCCTCAGTGCTGTTAAACCCCAGGGTAGGGGACGACAGCAATAAGCCCCGATGGAAACGGTGCTTTCTAGCACCGAGTTGGTGTACCAGCCAGGTTTGCTGGTAGTCCTTGCGGACGTGAAAGGCTTTGATAAGCCTTGGAGAGTCTTGATAGACTCTGGAGCGTCTGACAATTATGTCAGACGGGCTTCTGTAGAGAAGAGTCGGCTGTATGCCGAGGCCCTAGAGGCACGTTCTCGTGACGTTGTCACGGTCCGTCTTGCGACGGGCGTACAGGTTTCTGTACCCAAGGTCTCGATTGAACTTAAGCAGAAGCTTACAAACTTCGACAGCTTAGAAAGTTGCCTAGTCCTGGATTTGGACTCGAGGTATGACCTCATTCTGGGCATGAAGTGGCTGGAACGCCACGAGCCATGGATAGACTTGAAGTCTAAGTCCATTGGCCCAACGCACCCGCAGTCGGGTGAATCATTGGCGAGTCCTGAACCCACGTTTGCTCGATCGCAAAAGCGATACTGGCGTCAGATGCCAGAGATTGGGATGTCTGAGATTATCAGTCCCAATGAGGTCAAGGAAGTGTTCCTTGACAAGGGGGATTCGGCGGTTAATCCCCGCGCCGATATAGGCGATACTGGTGAGTCACCAGTGATAGATGTGGATTCCTCTGAGGTTAATCGCGAGGCGCTTAGAGAAGAGACCCGAAGTTCGTTCTTCTGAAGGTCGGAACTGATTCCGACCACGCCGTGTTCGGCGAACAAGTTTCGACTCCAGTGGTAGGGGTAGAGACCCCTGTGGTTAAGCGCGAGGCGCTTCCAGCGAAGAGACCCGTAGTTCGTCTCTTTCGCACGTCGGAAATGATTCCGACCACGCCGTTGTAGGTGAGACCGGCGAGTTACCGGTGGTAGAGGTAGAGACCTCTGTGGATAGGCGGGAGGCGCTTCCAATAGATGGGGAAATTGACTCTCCCCATCTGGGTCCCGGGATGAGTCCCGAGGCCAGTAGTCAGCAGTCCTATCGGATGCTAAATAGTGTGACAGGTGTTGTCACAGAAGGCGTAAGCCTTGAACGGTTTCCTGGGGTAGGCGAACTGTTGTCGTTGGAGGAGATGTCTTTCAACGAGTTTGAAACTGCTCTGAAAGCAGGTGAAATCGACGAGGTTGTCGTATTACGTCCGGAAGAGTAGTTGAACTCCTCATCCACGATGGACGAGCCAGTTTTGGTGCAAACCAAACAGGCATTGAATGCCCGAAGCGGTCTCAAGATCCTTGCGGATCCTGAGGACCCTTACCATTCCTTGTTAAAGGAATTCGGAGATGTCATTAGTGACAACTCGCCGATGGGGTTACCACCGGATTGGGGGGTCCGACATGAAATCGATTTGGCTCCTGGAACCAAATACTGCGTCACTAGGCAGTGGCCTCTCCCCAAGGAGCAATGCGACGTAATCGACGCATTCTTCAAGGGAAAAGAAGAGGCAGAGATGGTACGGGAGAGTAAGTCTCCCCATTCATCTCCCACTTTTTTATTCGTAAGCCGAACGAAAAAAAAGAAGTGGCGCATTGTGCATGCGTACAACAAGCTGAATGCAGCGACTGTACCCATGCAGACTCCGATACCTCGGAAGAACGTCCTCCAGAACAATATGGCGGGCTGTACTGTATACAGTGCCTTAGATCTGGCGGACGGGTAGTATCAGGTGCTCATGCGAGCGCCCGATATTCCGCTTACAGCGGTCAGCACGCCTAGCGGCATGCTATGGGAGTGGCTTGTTATGCCACAGGGGATTTCGAATGCGCCAGAGACTTTCAATCGCTTGGTGACTCAACTCTTCCGCCCTCATAGAAAGTACGCTCAGACGTACTTCGACGATATATTCGTTCATAGTCGCGCGGAAGGCGACTCGTCTGATGTTCAGACGCACCTGATACACCTTCGATCGGTGCTCGAATGTATGCGAGGGCGTAAGTTATATGCAAACGCATCCAAATGTATCTTTGGTGCTGAGGAAATTCATTTCCTCGGATGCTTCATCGGTAAGGATGGAGTGCGGGCGGATCCCGAGAAGGTGAAAGCCATTGTGGAGTGGCCTTCGCCTGTAAATCTTAGAGATTTACGGAAGTGGCTTAGATTAGCCAACTATCTCCACAAGTACAGCGAGAATTACGCTGAAATGGCGAAGACATTAACCGACCTTCTTAAGAAGGACGTTGATTGGTGTTGGGAAACCAAACACCAAAACGCTTTTGAAGCAGTTAAGGGGAGCTTGTTAAAAGCTCCAGTTCTTTATCTCCCAGACTCTGGGAAACCTTTTAGCGTCGTCTGCGACGACTCTGATTTCGAAATCGGATGTGATTTGTTACAAGCAGACGACGCGGGACGGGAACGCGTGATTGCGTTTGGGTCGAGGCAGCTTAAAGCTGCAGAACGGAATTTTTTTTATCCCCTTCATGATAAGGAGCTACTTGCTATGAAGTATGCCCTTGTCAAATTTAGGGTTCACCTACTCGGCTCTAATCCGTTCGTGTTTTATACTGACCACGCGTCCTTACGGACAGCGACAAAGTCGCCTCATCTCTCGCAACGGATGGCCCGTTGGCTCTCCTTCTTTGCGGAATACAATTTTGAGGTAAAGTACAAACCTGGGAACAGAATGTACTTGCAGACGCGTTGTCGCGTCGTCCCGATTACGATCTCGCTCACGCGACATTCGTCGCCTCGTCTGTGGTGGATCTCATACGCCAGGCGTATGAGAAATACCCGCAATGTACGGCGCTTATCAGCGCGTTGGGTGGAAAGGGACTTGGCTCGTCTGAGCCTACCTTGTTATGTCGAGCTAAAGCTCGGTTACACCGTTACAGGTACTGTGACGGTTTGATATATTATAGCACGAGGGCGGAGGACACTCCGCAGGTGTTTGTTCCTCATGATGAGGAACAGAAGTATAGAGTCCTCTTTGAGGCACATGACGCCCCTACCGGGGGTCATTTTAGGTCGGGATAAGACCTACAGCGCTTTAAGCGCTTTGTATTGGTGGCCCAAATGTATAAGTGGGTCGGTGCGTATATACGCACCTGTGAGACGTGTCAGAGGGTTAAACCCTCTGCAAGTTCAGCGGCGCCTTTGGCGAGCTTGTCGGTTCCTACGGAGTGTTGGAAATCCATCAGTATGGATTTTATCTTCGGTTTTCCGAAGGACAAGTCCGGGAACACCGGCATATTTGTCTTTGTAGACCGTTTGAGAAAGATGGCTCACCTGGCGGCGGTGCCAGAGTCCATGGAAGGACGAGGAACTGCGAAAGTGTTCCTAGACCGCGTCTTTCGACAGCATGGTCTAGCCGATTTCGTTGTGTCGGATCGGGATCCCCGTTTTACGGGACAATTATGGGGAGAGTTGTTTAAGGTGCTAGGCACTAAGCTCCTCATGTCCACTGCGGATCATCCGCAGGCGGACGGTCAGACGGAACGCGTTAATCGCGTTGTAGAGGATATTCTCCGGAGTTTATGTCCGGATTCTCCAAAGAGTTGGAGTGAGATGCTTCCGAGGGCCGAATTTGATATAAACAATTCGGTCCATGCATCTACGGGGTTTACCCCGTTTTACGTGAACGGATTAGTGAATCCGAGGGTTCCGTTGACGCCACGTGTGTGTGGCCCAGGGCTTGAGGGGGGAGGATTCCCCGATGTCAGCCCTGTATCTGTGCGAAAGCACATCGATAAGATTTTATCGACGCGCCTTAGTGTTTTACGACACGTCTGCGATGCCATGGCGGAAAGCCAAGACAAGCAGAAGGATCAAGCCTACCGCAAAGGGGGGCGTAACGAAAAGGTGTAGAAATCAGGATAAAGTGTTTTATTAAACGCTAAGAATCTTCCTACACATGCAGTTTCCAACGTGTTGAAGAATAAACTGCGCCCCAGGTTTGTGGGGCCTTTTAAGGTACTAGCCCGAAAGGGCTTGTCGTATACCTTGGCCATCCCGAAGACGATGCGTACGCATCCAACCTTTTATGTGGATATGCTTAAGCCATACCAGGACCCGGAGGAGGGTTCCTTCTGGGAGGGGGTTGGTAAGGAGAATAGCCGTAAGAGCCGTAAGACACGGCAGGGCAGCGGAAGCCCGACAGGGCTAAAATGCGACTACGTAGTTGCGCAACGGTCGTCTCGAGAGAGTCAAGCCGCCTCTCGAAGCGTTCAGTGGCATCCCACTCATCGCAGAGTCCCTCGTGGACATCATGGATTTGACGGCTGTGTCGATCACAGCGCTCACGAATCTCCTGTCCCAATTGCGCGACCTCCTCCTCCAATGCTCGATGCGGAGGGTACTCCACATTATCATGTGGAGCGTCTGATGGCGCGACGCCATCACTGGGGTCAAACCCAGTATCTGGTGAAGTGGAAGGGCTATCCACACTAACTGAGTTCGTGGGAGTACGAGACTCCCCTACGGCAGGATTGCCGTGAAGTCGTTGACGCTTTCGAGAGGGAGAATCTCGCTGCGGGTCAACGACCAAAGGGGTGCGAGAAGCCCCTTCACTCTCAGTAGTTGGGAGTTCGCCGGAGGCAGATGTGGCGCTCACACTGTCCTATGGCACCGCGGTGGGTGCAGGGGCGCTGGCGTAGCGCGTGCGATAAGGGGCACGTAATAGCTCCATCGCTTTGTCTCTGGCGAATTTCATGCGCAACGCCTTCTCCACCCAAACGTCACGACGGGAATAGATGTTGTGCAGCTCATTAAATCTGGGGAGGAGCTTCTCCCCTTCCGCCCACCAGCGGAATTTCTTTTCTGCATCTTCGGCATTTTCTCCCGGAGAGAGAATGATAGGAACCTCGAGGAGGTTCTCAACAGGGGCACCCTGTGCCTGCCTGTCGAGGTGCTCTCGGTACGAGGCGCTAGTGAACTGCTTTTGAGTGAGCAGTTTTTGCCGGAGTTTCTCTCGGCGTTCGCATTGATACGGCTGTTCAGCCGCAGGGCCAGGAGTATAGAATGCTAAACCATTCCTTACCATAGTCCTGGTCCACTTTGTGAGGTCACGAGGACCTTCCAAATTATATGCCTCCCGTGGCGGGCGTTTGGGGCCACGTAACGCAGCCTTTCGTGCCTGCGCGGAAAGTTGGGTTTCTTGAGCTGCGTCCAGCTCATTGGTGATGATCGCCTTCGGCGATTCGGATATATCATCCGACATTGGCAGGGGTGGCGCACTAGTTAGTGCATTTTCCCCACGTGTGGGGAACGGATTAGGCTGCCGAAATCGCCGTTCGGTGTTTTTTGGAGCGGTCAGCCTTTGGGGAGATATCCCCAAGGGCGTCCACCTCCGAGTGATCGGAATAGTCTCCAGCCTCTTCTCGAGGAGAATCCTCAGCACCACTAAAGGTGCTCATGGTTATCCAGAACTTCTGGCAGTTGTAGTTCTACAACTAAAATTGATTTATTTCGTAAGCAATAGTCTTGATGGGGGAGAATGTAACAGGGTTACATTCTGGTTACATTTAGTATGTGGTGTACGTGAGTACACTACGGTTGGGGTCAGTATTGACCGGTCCGAAAGGTTTGGACCTATTGGTTATTTTAACCAATCAGGGCAGGAGCCCTTGGTGGAGGCGTGGCAGCCAGCCACGTGCTAGTACACAGGTGGTGTACACTACATTTTAGCTAGGTACGAATTTAGTAAGTTCTACTTAGTATTACACATAGTTTACATTAGTTTAAATTAATTTAGGCTAATTACATATTAAATATACATTCAATTTACATTTCACTTAAAAGACTGCAGGACGCACGACCTCGACCGGTTGCGCGCGCAGTGAGTGTAGTAGAGTAAGGGAAGTTCTTCCCTTAGCTACCCCCTTATTAAGGGAGCCTTGTGTTAAGGCGTTAGCTTGTGCTAACTGGTAAACCAAAGTGGAATCTTGGCCCCGAGTAAGAGAGTTCTCTCTTACTAAGCCCTTTTATAAGGGCGTATCGGCTAAGTTGCGGCACATCGCCGCTTTAGGAAAGTCTTCCTCTGTGCGCTAGCCGCACCGTGCGTGTACGCACAGGCCACAGTCATCAACCCAGTTATTCGAAGCATTCGAAGAGGAACGAGCCAACAAAAGATGCCGCCTGGGGATAAAAAACACACAGTCGAGGGTATTCACCCTTTGTCCGACGATATCGGACAGGACCGGAGATACAAAAATCTATCGACCTATCGGTTGCGGTTGCTTCAACACGAGAAAAAAAAGACCCTTCGCTATAATAGATAAAAAAAAACTATAGCATATTACCCACGCGTCAGCGGCACGCAGCCAGCGGATTGGAAATCCCGCCGGAGAGCGTGCGTCTTTCTGTTGATTCTATGTAACATTTTACTATTTAAAATTAATAAAAATTATTTTTTGAAAAATTATTAAGAAAAATGTATATGTTAAGAATAAATAAAATTTAAAGTATAATATTATTGATTAACACTCATTTTATTTTATTTTTTTTCTTTTTCCTAATATGATATTATTATATTTAGGGACCGACTGGGTGCACACCCCTATTTGCTACGTGCACCCCTCTATTTATTAGTTAATAATTTAATTAGGAAAGCGCTTTTTGCCCCCCCCCTAATTTAAACTAAAATATAAACTGACTATTCTATTACGATCAAAAGTAAGGGCGAAAGCAAATGTGAACTGTAGGGCGCTCTCAAACTGTAAAAAAAGCAATCTCGAGCGCAGTCAATCCGTGGGAATGTATCTAGAATCTCCGTGTTTGCGCATGGGCAGCTTTTCTCAATTCATATCAAGGAGGTTGACGTGCATCGCAGCATCACCTAGCAAGCCATGTAAATAAACCAACATCGTCTACCGCATGATCTTCGATTTGCAAACGACTACAAATTGAATACACGCTCTAACTTTTTACAGTTACACGTCTCGAATGCAATCACAATTGACTTAGTCTGACTACGAACCCCAAAGCACTCGTAGCGGGTGCTGAGCGCGTTCACCACTGCGCAGTGTACGTTACCAATAGTTCCTTGTTAACACTTGGGTAGGAGATGCCAGCGATTTGGAGCAGCTCCGATGAAAGCGTTGAGTCAAACACCTTGTCGCTCTGCAAATAAATTTCGAACGAGTCAATACCTGCCGCCAGTTTTTTAACTCCAATGGAGCAGTCTCTATGGTGGCACCTTGGAGCAGACTGCGCTTCCATTCCGTAAAAACCGTCGTCGCCAACTTCTTGCTGGCTATTGGAGAAGTAAAGTACGAGAAAAAGTCGTCGCTCTTCACTGGTAGCGAGGGGTTTTAGATGTGCAGCATTTGACCGAGTGCCTCTACTGGTCGACTAGCAGCAAAGTGCACGATGGCTCGCACTGCGTAGTCTACTGGAGTCATTTCAAAGAACCAGTTGGAACGATCTGGTACGGAGCCTAGATTTACGCAGCCATTAAGCAACAAATAGTAGAAGTCAAGATAGTGTTCCACCGGCCCGTGAAAGAAGACGGAGACATGTTACCCGGACGCAAAATTGACACTGGAGGCCTCGTTGGGCGGCGTAGTGGCACATTTTCTCGGACACCCACTTGCTTTGTGCATACCCGTTGTCGAGTTGATCGGATACCTTGCTCAAGTCAGCAACCTCCATGAACTTAGGTGCAGAATACGTTGATGGGAAAATCGCACCAGTTGATATGTAGTGGACAGGTTTCACACGCGTACGTCTTTGCCAATCCGTTGGTTACCGCGAGACGCAACACTTCCTGCGTTCCCAACACGTTCACGCTCTTTAAAGCGGCGTATAGGTTAACCAAGTTAATATCCGCGCCGTTGTGCACGATTGCATCGAATCAGTCGCCAACACCTTAAACGTATCGGGAGGAAGACCTAAAAGCGGTTGCGCAAAGTTTCCCGGGATAGGGACAATTTGATCCTCTAAATGCAACTTTTGCGCTTCGTCGAGAAGTGCAAAATCCTTACTTTTGATCGTAATAGAATAGCCAGTTTATATTTTAGTTTAAATTAGGGGGGGAAATAGCGCTTTCCTAACTAAATTATTAACTAATAAATAGGGGGGGGTGCACGTAGCAAATGGGGGGTGTGCACCTAGTCGGTCCCTATATTTAAATAAAATATATTTAGGGGAATGTTAAATCGACCCCCCCCAATTTTTAATTCGCCCCCCCCCCGCCCGCCCATTTCTACACATCTATGTAACAATGCCCTTTTAAAGGGCCGCCCTTTTCGCACCCCCTCCACCCTAGGGGCCCCCCGCCAGCGTATATGGCCAATGGGTTCCAGCCCCTCTACGGCCCGTACCCGTGCGAGCACGAGTCCGTCGTCAAGGTCGAGAAAGCGGATCATCCCGTGAAAATTCATACTGGCAATCGTGCGACGGGAGATGAGGGGAAAGATTCTCGCTTGACTCCGTATACGAAAGCCAAGCCGCATCGTCGGAAACGTGCGAAAGATGAGCTCGACTATCTCCGTCGCAAGGTTGTGGATCTCGAGGAAATCCTCTCGAGTTTAAATCAAGTCGGGATCCCGAAAGACTTTTCCGCCAGTGATGAGGACAAGGACGTGTTTTTTCGATGGAAACAAGTCGCCGAGAGTCAAAAAAGAAGAAGCGAATAAAGCAGTGGTCGAGAATCTAAAGCTACGTGCGATGCTTGAGGGACAATTAACGATTGCCAAGCGATTGGAAGCTATCATGGGCGAGTATCAGCAGCAAGTGGCGTCGGACGCGTTTCCATGGCATCCCAACCAGACAAGACGCGGGATCGAGCGGGACGACGTGATCTTCTCGGACCTGAATGGAAGCTTGGAGGAACAGTACCGTCAAGTGGATTCGTTGCAGGAGACGAGTGGGATCGCACACGTGAAGTTGGAAATGGTTGGCAAACATTATATCAAGCAATATGTTCAGGGCATTTCATTTCTAGTGGAGGAAGTGCGAGTGTTTCCGTTTATTTTCCAAGCGGTGGCTCGTGCCACTTGGTCGTGCATGCTCTCGCCCAGTTCTGAGCTCTACGGTCAGCTCCTAACGCGTATCCTCGAGAAGAATCAACTAAATGTCACCATCCTGGACACGGTGCAACTACCGAAATCGCAGTCCACGCGTGATTTCGCTTAGCATTGCGTCGCCACTTTGAAGCGAACCGTGTCGTGCTTCTCTGGAGCGGGTGGTTGCAAATCGATGCGTCCTTGTTTGTTCGTCTTCGTTTCAAAGGCGCGAGTGTCATCTCGTCGTTTGATTTTACCAACGGCAAAGCCTCGATCGCGCGACCGCAAGGTACCATTGTGCGAAATATCGTTGACGTGAAGCCCGAACTGGTGGAAATTGGGTCGACAGACGACCGGATAGGGGAAATGATGGACCTCGTGCTGGGAATGTATTATCGAAACATGGGCATGTACAACCAAGTGGTGGAAAATCTACTGCTAAAATATCTTCTCGGACCATAAGCATAGATGGAAGCTTGGCGCCACCAAAAGAAGGGGAGGAGGACGTGACGGAACGAAGAAAAAATGAGAAATACACACAAGGACGTATGCGACACATCAGATGTCGAGTCCTATTTTCACGCGTGTAAACTGTTGTTGGTGATGAAGGGACACGGTTTATTTATCTAGCCGAGGTACTATTAGCTCGTGCCTCGGCTGATGTTCTAGCCGGTGATATGCGCAGGCCTGACATTGATAGGAGGGAGAAAATAGTAGTTGGAATACACGACAGCAACTTGTTCACGTACGTTCATCAGCGAATCACGTAGCGAGAGGTAGAATAGACGGTGGAGGTGAATTGGTGTGGTGCACATTTGATCGAGGGCATTGTTACATCGATGTGTAGAAATGGGCGGGGGGGGGTCGATTTAACATTCCCCTATATCTATATTTATTAATATAATATTTGTTTGAATAGCTCAGTTGGTTAGAGTAAAAGACTGAAAATCTTTGTGTCGATGGTTCAAAAAATCCATCTCCAGACAATTTTATTATTCAAATACAAATATGTATCTTTTAAGAATAACTATTAGATCATTTAAGAAAATTCATCAACTTAACGAAATTTTTTAAAATTAAAAAAAAATTTAAAAAAATAAAATACAAGGAATATTTCCAATAAAGAATAAAAAAAAATTCACTTTGTTAAAATCGCCTCATGTAAATAAAAAATCATATTTCACAATATATCTTTTTTAATTTACAGAATAATCCGCTACCGTTTTATTTATAATAGAATAAAACTTGCCGCTTCGGTAAATTTCTTAAGTCTCGATACATCTTAGGCGCAAAAAAATAGACCAATGAACTATTACGCTTTCTTTACGATGACTGATTCCAAGCCTACTTTTTCCTAAATTTTAAATTATAACAAATTTGAGGTAAAAAATAAGTAAGAATAATATAAAAAAGAAAAAGAAAATAACCATGAAATTTGTAGGTGCTTCAACATGAGCTTCTGGTAACCAAATATGAAAATGTAACATTGGGACTTTAACAGCAAATGCTAAAAAAAAGCTAAAAAATAAAAATGTTCATATGAAATAATTACTATAATATAAGATTTGATAATCTGTAGTACCTATAGTTAATAATAAATGAATAATAGCAATAAACATAAATAATGAACCTGCTAAAGTATAAAGAAAAAACGAATAAGAAGCTTTAATTTTACGTTCTCGTGATCCCCAAATACCAATAATTAAAAACATTGGAATTAATACACTTTCACCTGTCTAGGGTCTACCTATAGTTAATAATAAATGAATAATAGCAATAAATATAAATAATGAGCCTATTTTTATTTTTTTTTTGATTTAAACGTAATTTTTTAGTTGAAATTAAAATTGTACCACTTTACTATTTTTTGAATAATTTAATAAAATTCGATTGAATATTTATTAATTTTAATTTTTTTAATTTAATTCTTTCAAAAATACGATATATTTGTATTTTTAAGAATATGTTTATTGGATTAGGTTCCCATTTTTGGAATAATTTAATTTATATAGAGGATAAAATGATTACAACCTTACGAGATCAGTGACGGAGAAAACTGGAGATGAAAAAAGATTAGAGTATAAATTAGTTGCTTGAGTTGAAGTGTTATACAGTTGTCGTTATGTGGGAATCCTGTATGGATTAGGTTACATGACAACGCCCGATTGGAAGGGTACCTCATACGCTGACATCGTGTATGTGAGGATGATAGCCATATACGGGTCAATAAACTGTCAACAAGTGTAGATTAAACCACATGACAATGTCACCGAGCGCTGTTTAATACCGCCGCACATCGAACCACTGTCACATCCAATGCTTAGCGTTTTTAAATTTTGTGGAAGTAGAAACACCTAAACGTGACGATGTCGAAAGCAAGTGGTACGTACGCGCTTCGAGCGAGATGAACTGTTACTCCAGGATCTAACCTGACTACGGTGCACGTGGGCTGAGAACGCCGAAAGTTCCATCGCAGCTCGGATCTGTAATCGAACGACAGATCTCTTAGAGTTCACACTCACACAAGAGATGTTCGACTTTACGCTCTACTTTCTGCTCATCAGTCATCACACCACGATGTACTGGCTACGCTAAATTGCGTGAGATAGCGTGCTTCCAAAACGTAACAATGTAGACGAAACAAATGCGTGTACTATAACCACGTAACAATAAACCACCTTTATTCCACGTAATTAATTACAAACTAAAGTAATTCAAGAGTAATATGAGCAGACCACAAACGTAACGTAATACCACTTCCACTTTCCACAAACGAAACACAATTCCACCGTGAGCACTGCACGCGGTCAATGTATTATGTGTTCTGTGTGTACTTGTGTACTACAGTTAGAATTCTGAAGTGAGCATATTAGAATTAAGTACAAACCAAATCTAACAATATATATATATATATAAAATTGGGTAAGACCCATAAAATTGGGTATTGCCCAAATCCCCTTTACTGAAAGTCGCAAATGCCCAAATACGTCCAATCCACGGCGCGGCCGAATTTCGGGGCTCTTCAACACTCCTTCTCGACATTCACGTAAACCACAGTCACTTTCCAGTGTTCGCCCTCAGACCCAGCCTTGTTGCATAATCTTTAACCTTGAAATGTTTAATCCTTTTGTGAACACGTCCGCAAACATACTCTCACTTGGCTCGTAGCACGCGTCGATAATTCCATCACGTCCCTTGGTAGCTAAAAAACTTCACCCGAACGTCGATGTGCTTCGTTCTTGATGTCTTGCTATCTCCGTTAAGTGTCTTTATCGCCGCTTGATTATCACACTTTAACTAAAATTGTCATATTCACCGTCAAACCAATCTCCATAGCCTTTTCTCGTAACCCAAGCAATTCACACTCCATAACCGAGGCCGCATAAATTCTGCCTCCATTGTCGAAAGAGACACACACGACTGTCTTTTACATATGCGTAATCGTCCCGTCCATTCGCGCTACACTACCGCTTACGGACTTTCTGTCCGTCTTCGAGCCCACAAAATCCGCATCGCAATACCCACTAATCGTTATCTCAGTCCACTTTCTTATCTTGTACTTTCAATCACTTCCATCTGCAACTTCATATCAATCGCGCCCTTTAAAAACCGCAAAACTTTCTTCGCCAAATTCCAATCCAAAATAATTGGTGCATGCGCCCTACGTGTTGCCTTGTGCACCGCATATACTATATTGGGCCTAGTGGAGCGTGTAATCCACTATAACCCCCTGTGAGCGACGGAAATTCCTTGATGATTGGCTACTCTTCATTTCCACTCGCGCTCAACAGTTTTTGTTCCTTCAACACTTCATTTTCGTGGTCATCACTAATTGTCATCTTTACTGCGTTTGCGTCTTCAAGCTTGTAAGTCACTAACAAATCCCTTATCATCACCTCTTGGTCCAGGAAATATACATCATTATTAAGAGACACATATCACTAAGAACTTTGACGCCTTTCCGAGATTTTTAACTTCCAACACTTCCATATTCTTAAAGAAATTTTCCACACACGACATTCGTTCCAGTGACCAGCAGATCGTCGACATACACGCCAATAACCACAATCCTCTTGTGGTACAAACAAACATCCGTATTACTCTGCGTGTATCCATAATGTACTAATTTCCCATGTAGCAGGCGGTTCCACAGTCTTCCCGCCTGCTTTAATCCATAGAGAGTCTTTCGTAACTTCAATACCAGCTTCTAACGTCTTCGACCTTCAATTCATCCAACTTCTCATTCGTCATTTCCATTCCATTCGTTACGTACAAATATATATCGTGTTCATCCTCCAGCACCTTCACGTATGCGTTCGGAATGTCACCGTGCAACGCATTTACATTCCACTTCCTGGCAAGACTCAAAATAAATTTGACCGTCGACATTTCCATCACAGCTGCGAAAGTCAGCTCGTAGTACACCCCGTAACGTTGCTCGTTACCATCTTGCTTTAAATCGCTCCAGATTCCCGTCCGCATCCGTCTTCGTCTTGAAGACCCACTTGGTGTGAAGTGGCCTTGCGTACTCTGGCCTGCGTATAACCTCCCAGACTTGGTTTTCTTCAAGCGCACCTATTTCATCCTTGATTGCCGCTAACCACTTGTCGTTGTTTACGATACTTACTGCATCTTTGTAACTCTTGGTGTCGCCCTCCATCACCATATTTACTTCTTGTCTCGTATCCTCGCCATTTTCCATGTTATTTCTTGTTTCCGCAGCCTTTTCTACTCCGTACTTACGCTTCACATGCCTATCGCGCGTCCACCGGAGCTTTTGCTTACTCTTGCCCTTCCCGGTGCGTTTTCCCTCGTTTTTACGCCTTCCGACGTACTTGATCCGGCGTTTTCATTCAATAACGTTTCGCCACCTCCTTCTGACGATCCACGTCGTTCATCACTTGAAATTCCATTTACAACTGCCATCACTAAACCTCCGAAGTTCGACCTCGTCCGGTCGACCCTTCCCTCAATCTTAAGCACATTGTTGCACATCTCCACATGTGTCATGCCCTCTCTGGTTTTTCTGCACACGATTGCTCTTTTTCCATCAATATACGAAAGAGCACAGCCTTTTTTTCAGTACTCCATACGACAATATGTTCTCGTAAGACTTTCCACGAAAAAACGTTAGTAATCTTCATGAGGGTCTCCTTCTGTCCGCACATCCCACAGATGTATAGGGACCCCTTACTGTTAATTTCCAGCTTTTGTCTATCCTCTTGATAACAAACACCTGACACTGTCTCCATATCTGCTCAACAACTCAAGTCATGCGTGAGATGCATGCTTGCTCCACTATCCAAACTCATGTATATTTTTTAATTTTCCACTTGTATTATCAATCATCAATGCAAAATCTTCCTTCTTCGACTTTCTTTTTGGACAATTTACTCTGAAATGCCCCTCCTCCCACACTCGAAACATACGCCCTTATTTGGGGACTTCTTGCCTTTCTCCGACAATAAATTCACAGTGCCACCGTGATAACTTCTCGGAAATTGATCGTTAAACTCCACGGCTTGGGCAAACTGGCAAAGCTCCTCTGCTTGCCGTAAATAGTCCGGCCTCGTGTGGTCATACTTGGAGATGAGGATCTGCCTCATCTCCGGTGCTGCGTGATTGATCACATTATTAAGCACCAATGACTCACAGTTGGACCCCACGGCAGCCGCAATCGCGGTCAAATAGAGAAAATGGTCGGACCACGACCTTTCAACTAATTTCCGTGTCGTAAAAAGCTTCGTGCCTTGTGCTGGCGTAATTGGTACGTTAAAAACAGAAAACATCTTGTCCATAACGCAACAAAGGGCGGGTGTCTCGCACCACCACTCTTCCACTTGTATATTATAATATGCTTCTGCTAGGCCCGCCAAGTAATGGTCCTGCAGATCTACCTTGATATCCTCCAGCCAAAGATATCCACATGAACCTTCCGCGAGGCTGACCTGCCTCATAAATTTTCGCCCCCAGGCCTGAAAACCTGATTGGAGGCCCTTGTACATTTCCCTACCTTCAAACAGCCTGATCTGCAGGCGTTTCTCCTTTGGTGAAGGGGTCCTTACCGCTCAAAAACCTTCCCAGCATCATTACCCTTCATCGCGTGCACATTGGGGGGGTAATTTCCATTTCCGTGTTGCTCGTACGGGCTTGCTGACCCCGGACTTCTGCCCCTCGAAAACGCATCCTTCCCAGCGTAGCAAATCTCTTCGAAACTTTTCTTCCCTTTCAATCCAGTAACGAAAGCCTTGCTATCCTCACCACTATCACCCAATGAAGCTATGCTCATCGTCGTGTCCGCCCTGGGCGCGTGCATTACGTTCCTCTCCCGGGCTTGCTCGCCCCTTGAGACTTCGATCTTTTCCCATTGATCCATTATTGATGCTAGCATCTGCATCAATCCTGACTCCGATTCTTTTACGTTTGGCTCTGGGCTTCTGCTCCAAAGTATCCTGCCCCTTCTTTGGGCTCATAACCTGTTTGAATTTACGCTCTACTTTCTGCTCATCAGTCATCGCACCACGATGTAATGGCTACGCTAAATTGCGTGAGATAGCGTGCTTCCAAAACGTAACAATGTAGACGAAACAAATGCGTGTACTATAACCACGTAACAATAAACCACCTTTATTCTACGTAATTAATTCCAAACTAAAGTAATTCAAGAGTAATATGAGCAGACCTCAAACGTAACGTAATACCACTTCCACTTTCCACAAACGAAACACAATTCCACCGTGAGCACTGCACGCGGTCAATGTATTATGTGTTATGTGTGTACTTGTGTACTACAGTTAGAATTCTGAAGTGAGTATATTAGAATTAAGTACAAACCAAATCTAACAATATATATATATATAATTGGGTAAGACCCATAAAATTGGGTATTGCCCAAATCTCCTTTACTGAAAGTCGCAAATGCCCAAATACGTCCGACACACGTCGCGGCCGAATTTCGGGGATTTTCAACAAGAGAGATGCAAATTAATGTAGATGAAGTTAGAAAAGGCTTCGTACCTCCATGCCCACGGTCGCGCCTTCATGATTCCCTTTTATGAACTAGCCGCGTGGCCAATGCCTCATTGAGATATTTGTGACAGATGAAGAGCAAACGAGGTCTTGAGTGTCAAGTTTTATGTAGCAATTTGGCCTTCAAGTAAATTTATATGGTGGAAACGGATTGGCTATAAATACATGGATACATGTTGGAATATTTTAACTTTTAACTCTCTTAGTAGACTTAAGTGAATCTTATAGGCTTAAAATCTTTTAATTTTGAGAAATTATAGAATAAGGACACATTTTGGCAGTATTTCACAGAATAGGACGCTTTTTAATTTCACAGAAAAGGACATTTTTTTCACATAGACTGTCCACCTCCTTGGAAAATTCATAAAAGTGAAAGTAATAATCAAAACTTGGTATTTGGTAAATCCGCGTACATTTTTGGTAAATCCACGTACTGAAACATTCCAACATTTAACTAGATAATAAAATGGTATTATGAATTTATTCAAATTAATATAAAGGGTATATCTCCGTTAGCAAGCCGCCGCTCCTCGCGCCACGACACGAGGAAATCTTCTTCTAATACACACAACAAGAGGGGTTCGCTCTCCTCCGTTTTCCTATCTACTCCTCGTTGCCACACGTCGTAACTTAATGATTTTGGCACATGTCCCGTCAAACGCTATCGTTAAATGAGTGCTTCATTTTGCTATTCAAGCAACGTCTTAGTAGTTTGTGATCGGGTAGAGATTGACAAGGATACACACTGGATACCGCCATGTCAATTGTATATATCCTTGTCAATATCTAATCTTTTATCCTTAGAAAAAAAAGTTAACAGACGGATAACTCCACCTAGTGATTCTTTTGTATACCAACTTATAGAGCAACATTGTAGTACATAAAAATCACTTAAATGTTCCGTAAAAATATGTGGCACTCTTCCACTCGTTTTTATTTATTACCAGGTGTCGGTAAAATAAAAAAAAATACATTTCGCAGACTGGGCAAGAAAAAATACTACTAAAATATAAAATTTTGTGCAATTGTCACTAATATTGACGAAATTAATTGAAAAAACAAAACATTATTTTTCAAAACTTAATAAATCCTCAGGTATTATATTTTAGTCACTAATTATCTTTATATTCGTGTTCTGCGGTATCAATTTAGGTGGGGAACACATTGATTCTACTCAAATTGGTTTAGTTTTGATTTTGATATGGTTCTGGTACTTTTTTGAGCTCGGGATGGCAACTAGCTCTACTAGCGAAACCAGTCGAGGTAACGGGAACAAAAAGTATAACCAGGCCATTTTGTCAATAATCATCCGTATATAAATTGTTTTACCACTTTTAAGTAGCTGTTTTACGCAATCACGAATCCGCCAGCGGGTCTGAAATCCTACCAATATTCACATCGCTATTTCGATTTTTTTAAAAAAAGTCAATCAAATACCACTTTTGACACACGGAAACGGGTATATATCAGCAACTACTGGAAGGATCCGGGCAGATTTTTTTAAAAAGTTGCGCCGGGTCATGGCACAAGTGTACCAGCAAAGTGGGCAGACAGATGTTTTTGGCGGCTTCAGAAAGTACATTTAAGTGCCAAGAAAATTGCGCAATTTCAAAAAATGCGAATGACTTTTGAACTTAGTGTGGTACATACGACCCGACTTCATATTCGTGATCAGCGTGAAATTTCGCATCTGGGATGACCCGGGTCTAACATGGGTATAGACGGGACATTTTACTCGATTAATACCATAAACAGTACAAATGGTACATAGGTTCTGATTTTATCACATGAAAGATCACCAAATAATACGTCTAGACCACTTGGTTACGAAGACGCGCTTATTTGTTTTTTTTGGGGGGGTTATTCACGAAAAACATGATTTTATCAATTTTGACAGGATTAAGGTCAGATGTCGCAGCTTATGATGCTCTCAATTAATTCCACGAAAAACCTAGCCCTAGAACAGTGTTGGTGTTGGGTGTCCTCACCCTCTGGGCAAAAATAGACAGCACCCGGACTTCCCCGGTGGTCACCCACCCGAGTACAACCCGAGCTTGAGGCTTATCAGTTAAGCAGACTCAACCCCGCGTCCACGGGGTTGTCGTCTCGCTCTCTAGAAGCTCCGTCGAGATAATCATTAGGTAAACCTTATGCGCTTTGGAGATGGGCCTCTTCATATGGCCCTTGGCTCGTTGACCGAGCTCGGAGGTCGTCAAGGCCACGTGGCGGCCACCTCGCTCCGCAGAAGCTTCTTCATAACAAGCAAAAGCAAAAACTTATGCTCCTTGCTGGAAGGCATGTTTTTGGATCCCTTGTTGTCATGCGCAAGTGTGGTGGAGCGGCTGATCGAAGTTTTTGAGACTTGATCAGGCGATACCACGGCGCCCAGACTTCCGACTAACGAAGGGGGTCCTCCGGATGTCTTCGACTGCTTGTGTTCTTGCTCACCTTGTGTACCCGACGGCTAGGCGTGGGTCGCTCCTCAGGTGGGGGGGACAGCGCACAGCGAATTCTTGGTGCAAGGTTGAATTAACTAACTTGTGACGATGCAACCGATGCGATCAGGCTTGATCACGTGCGATCAGGTGCTTAAACCACGTCAATTAACCGTAATCAGGCTTGATCAAGTTCGGGCTGATGCTAATAACCGACAATCAGCAGTTTTCCGTCTTGATCGCAAGTGCGATCAGGCGGCCGTCCGATGCGATCA
>CM047580.1:16861633-16935042 GCA_026184515.1 Peronosclerospora sorghi
GCCGTCAAACAGCTAAGGAACGCCCAAATCAATGCGCTCCTAGCCTAGACTATACGAGGAATAGGTATTTTATATTAAATCCACCTAGAGTTCCCGCGGGGCGCTTAAAGCAGCCGAACTCTAGGGGCCAAACGTTAATTTCACGGGGAAGAGGTGAGAGCACTGCTCAATCACGTTCCCAAAACCAAAAACCTTTAAATGAAAAACCGCAGACACTGCGGGCGGAGTTGCGGGGTGAGTTCTCACACTCTACGCCAACCGGTGGGACAAAAACGCACTTAGTGCTCCCGCCCGGGACGTAGAGGTATATAATAGGGAGGGAGGCGCAAAGGTGCCGTCCCAAAAAACGATCTGCTAGATCGAACGCAAAAGGTGAACTTTATTATCAATTAAACCCTTAGATCTATCCTTTTCCTACTTTCAACCAATCCGCATCGTCCATTAGGAACGCCTTCCGTCGATCAGTCGACCTGATTTTCCGCTTGTTCCTTGTTTGTTCGCTGGTGTTCGCCGCGTACCTGTAGGTAATCGGCCCATCTTCCGTGTCCCTTCTATATCCTGTCTATGTACACCACGGTGGTACGTACTACTGTACCCACCGTGGTACACATGGCGGTACCTAATTATGTACTACTGTATCCACTATCTGCGTCCACTATCAGGCCCATAATTTAGGTCCTAACATTAGTCATAATATTAGGCCCCCTATGGGCCTAATACAATGTCCAACATTAGGCCCTTTTTTGCCTAATTAAAAAGTCCGCTTTACGACACAAGCTCCATCAGAGTCTTGTCAGGCTGGATAGCGGTCGTTGTTGCGTCGGAGATATTTAAGAAGTGATTGAATTATCGTAACTTACTTCCTACTACCTGATTAATATGTGGTACACATATAAATCAGGTCAAGCGTCTCATCAATATACTCGTCTAATCAACCCTGAGTAATTACGGTAAAAAGACTCGTAATCAGTAAAACTTGAAGTTCGGATTACATTGGTAACTATCAACACGCCACCTCAATCCGAACATGCTTGAACACCAAGTCTGCCGTTAGATCGTTGTGACGAAGTCCGCCGAGTACCTTGGTCATGATGTCTGCCAGCATGGTTGCAGTTTAGCTGTATTCGACTATTACCTCACCACGTTTCACTTCATGACGAATGTGGTAGAATACGTATCATTACATATTTTAAGATTAGTTTCCACCTAATACATAAGTTGGAAGAATAAACAGTGTTTACTCTTCGTACATCGTCAACGTAAGCCGGCAAGTTCATCATGACATGTTCTTGTCGGCAATATGCTTAAGCACAAAAAAACGTACTTAGTAGAGAGATCTTGGTAGTTGTGGAGGAGGCTAACCCGCGATGTGCAAAAGGTTTTTCCGTAAAGTCTTGACTCCAAACATTATCAAAAGCAAGAAGTTGGGACTTGTAGCGGTGAAAGTCGATTGTACTTGGATGCATTAAGGTCTTAAACAAGAGTTGATAGTTCAGGCGTATAATAGTGAGTGAATAGCTGTAAATTCCGGCAAATTTTAGAGCCGGTGGATCGAAAAGTGCTTTGTTTCTGTTGATCCGAAGTGTCCGTAGAATACAACAGCGTAGAATATTGAAGAGTATAATGGGAATCCGAGTACCGTAAATACCACGCTGGGGTATTGGAACCAATAAGTCGTGAAGGAGTAATACTTGTGACCATCCAAAACGTACTTGAAACAACCGTCGAAATGGTGGAAGAAAAGCATTCCAAATTTGTTGGGCAATACTGCAATCCCAGAAAAAGTGTTTTGGGGTCTCCGGTGTTTGACAGCCGCAAGCACAATTCACCTCCGATGTATTCCAGGGATATGTATATTGAAGTCACAAGCCATTGTGCTGGAGACGAAATAGGTAATCAGAATAAACCTGCAAAGTATCGCGTTGTAATGACCGTTCAAGCGTCCAATAGCTGGTTGGAAGTTGGACACCAGCTAGTCAAGTTGCTGGAAAGTGAACGGGGGGATATATGGTGATGTAAGGAGACGTTGGATAACGATGTTGGGTGCGTAAATAGTGTCTTGTCCAGCAGAAGTCCATATGTGCAATGCGCACACAAAGTTTTCCGGGGGAGAGGGTGTATATGAAATTCCCCATAATGTGAAGGTAGATAAAGCTGTGATGCAATAGTTTGGACGACCCGTGTTATTGAACGTGTGCTTTGTATAGAAGATCCAATTAAAGCTTCATGTGAAGAGGTTTTGCCCGGTACGAAACCGAAACAAGGGCAAAACGATGAATTTCTAGTGATACCTTGGTGGATAAAAATTTGCCTTGCTTTATATGTTGAAAAATTGACAGCGGCTTTTGTTTCTTTGTAAACCGCAAAAAGTTGTTATTCCAAAGCGGCCATGTGAGCTTGGTCAAAACAGTTTTTTCTTTTTCCAGGTTGGGAAATATTTTTGAACTCCAAGTTGCAAGTGCGGCTTTACAATATGAAGGCAGATTATGCCAACAAGATGAGTGAGCGGCTTGAGGGAGTGGAATAATAGGAAATCAAGTCCCTGGCCTTGGTGTTGGAAAGTCGCGTCAATCGCAGCTTTGTCAGGAATAAATCATTCGGGGACGGACGACAAATTTTGACGGCAATGACGAATAAGCTGACGAATGAGATTGACTTGATGGAGTTCGTGATAGAGGGGAGGGCCAAGCCTCCGTCTTGAGGTTTTAAAACGTACCACGCGCTTGACAAGTGACTGCGTGTAGCACAGTCTTGATCAGTGGTAGGAGGCTTGTTATTTAGGAAGTTTCGAATAAGTGGCGTGAATTGTGAGAGTACCGTGGGTAAATTACTTGTGTTCCTATAAAGTGCCACAGTATTGAAAGAAGAAAAGTTTTTAACAGCAAGACTTCGCCTTGTAGTGTCCGGGCGCGCCATCAACATGTAACACAGAGTATGTAAAACCGAGTGAGTAGTCGGTTGAGTTGGTAGCTAGGCTACAGTTACGCCTCACGGATACTCCCAATAATGATTTGTTGTATCATCATTTTCCAGGACCCTTACTCCCAGTCCCTTAAGCGTTGTGTTTAGCAAAGAATGTTCATCTTACAATGGGCGGAATGGAAGTACGGCTGTTTTGTCCATATTGAGCTGCATACCTGTGGCAGCGCAGAAATATTGTACCCGAAAAGGAGATCCGGTGCATAGTAAAGGTTGTTCACCATCCCTCTTATATCATCAGCAAAACCCAATAAGTGGTGACGAGTTCCACGAATCTTGATCGAAAAGTGAGAGTTGATTTCTCGAAGATAGCAGAGTAATGGTTCTTTGAATAGAACAAATAAACCGGGTGATAGTGTGGTGGAGTCAAGTTCAAAATCGAACACCGTAGTGTCGAGACCTGACCACCATCGTGACCGGCCTTCCAACTTACGGGGGGGGTACCCCGCGAACCTTCGCCTTCGATCCGATCGGATCGTCCGCTGATGGAAGACGACCGATCATCAACACAGGACGCCTGGTCCGATATGTTCTTCATCTCACCTTGTGTACCCGATGGATTGGGCTGGTAACACACTCGGTGGATCGGTTCTGGGAATTGACTTGTGGTCTAAATGTGGTAGACCGTGCTGGGTAGTGTACCCGGGGCGTAACTCTTCACCCTGGGTACGGGTAGACCAGTTATACTTAGAGTGAGTATACTCTAAAGGGCAGATCGCTCAACCGATCGTAGGGCCTAACCAATATGCGAATAAAACTTCAATAATCCAATAGGGAGATCCAAATGAGAACGTGATACACTCCACGAACGATATCTCCACGTAATAATCCAAAAGACTTAGTGACACGTTCCAAACGTGCGTAACTTGAACTTGAGAAGCCGGCCAAAGTGTACTCCCGTCGAGGGACTTCCGGCTGTCCAAGTGCGTCCGTAACGCGTCCCGGCCGGGTATAATGAGCTGGAGGGGATTATTCGACCCTCCGATCCCACAATCTGCGGCGTGCAGAGGCGAATGATGTACGAAGCGAAAAAGCTAGCTTCTTGTTGAGTTTAAGTGAAGCCTAAACGGTAAAACAAAAACCAAGCAAAACCAAAACAACTAACCTACCTACGGTTCCCAATATGTACACACATGAAAATATGTAAGTACACGCAATATCATGTGACTTACCAAATTCCGTGTTCTTGACACCTCTTGCACATGATAGGCTTAAAATCCTCCTGGATTTCCACCAATCCGATCGCCGATAAGACTATCGGTCTGCTGCTGACCGGAAGCGACCAGAATTCTTGAGTCCGCTTCACCACAGCCGCGCAACGGTAGCGGCCCGATCTCATCATATCCAGATCTTCATAGAAGCGGATTTCACCAATGGACAGATCTCCGAGTCCACCTTCACCAGGTACTTGCCTTGCACACCTGATCGTCTTGCAACCTCTCTTGGTTTTCTTTGTTCCAGGCGCCCTGCGTTCCTCATCGCTCCATCTCGATTCGCCGACCCGGTCGGCCCGATCTGACAGCCTTCACAGCACTTCAGGGTCCGACACATCGGACAGGCATCATATCAAGGTCGACCAGCTCCAGAAAACGGTCCGGGAACTCCTGTACCAGTTATACATCAAAGATTCTTCACTCCTGCAACTGCGGAAGGAGGTGGATACGTTGATCCCCATGTCCACGAAGTTGCAGGAGGTGACCACTTAAAACGCACGTCTCCGGGCCCAGATCGCCCAACAAGCGACGCAAGGTAGGCCAATCGGTCTGTTTCCATCTTGGGTCTGGTCCGACCTTCCTTTGCATGTAGATCAATTGCCCGCCGATATCGCCAAAACGTTCGACGCCTTATTCACGGCTGATCGGCAGTCGCATGATCATTGCGATCAGCTCCGACCGATCTTGAACGGGCTGATCGGCGCACGGCACGATCTGTCTCGCTTGGAGGCCTATAGGTCGCACCTCCTGGAACATCTCGCGGTGGTCGACCGGCAGAGGTTGGAGGACCAGTCCGATCGGACCTTACTCCGCACCCAACATGGTGACCTGGAGAGGCAGATCAGCGAGTTACAGGTCGTGGTCCGGGAGCAGATCGGGAAGGTCGAGTCCTTCCAAACCCGATCGGACGCCTGGACCCAGGAATCAGATCGTCGCTGGGCGGCCGTAAACCGGTGCTACCAACAGTTGACTGAATTGTTGCACCGGCTTCCGGCGGCCTGCTCTAGCGCTGACCGGTCTGCATCGGCCGTTCTGGTCTATCTGCATCAAGATCGGACCCGACGCCACTCATTGGCGAAAAGTGACCACCCCGAAATTCTGAAAACTTCCAAGAAACGTAAGGACGCGTCGAAGGGATCAATGGCGCGGGGCATAGAGCACGACTACGAACTCGAGCAGAAGCGAGCGGTGCCCCAGAAGAAAGCCAAGACGCTGGCGCATCTCCCAAGCCCAAGATCGGATGCGGGTGACAAGTCTATTATCCCCAAATCTCGTGCGCCCTCGCGCCCCCGCGCCGCTCTACCAAGCGTATAGCGGTCTCCTCCGTAGATAACTCGGGGGGCGGATCGAGCGATTCCGAGTTATTGATCACTGCTTTATCCAAGTCCCGATCCGACCAACGCCGAGGTTCCGTTCCTGCGACGCCTGCATCGGGGGCTAATAAGCCGATCAGCTTCCAGGGTGATGGTGGTGTACCGACGCGCGAGTCGACCGGATCGGTACCTTCGTTCCATCCCCACATCTGGGCTGCGCAAGCACGCCAGATTGAAAAGGATTTTGGCCGGAGATCGACCTCTCCCATCGCTGACTTCGGATGTCACTTCGCCATGGTCATCGTGGCGGAACGGTAGCTTGCTTGTACCAGTCTGCCCTGACCAAGCAGATATTAGCCCGATCTCTATCACGCCCGGACTCCTGGATTTGTCCACCATCTCCCAAGGCTCCTGACGCTTCTGCATGGCAGTCGGACCTGTTCACAGCACCACAAATCGCCCGTATGTATGCAGATGAGCCATGGATAGTGTTCGTCCGCCCCAATCTGGGGTCCATGTTTGCGTCGACTGCGTGGATCGACTCGTTCTTAGGTCGAGCGAAGGCCTTCAACGAAACTTACAGCCAAGCGATCTGGGAGTCTACGCACTATCTAGTGCTTCCTGGTGAGCGCAACATGATCAAGGCCTGATCTCGTTCCAGAGAAACCGAAAGAGGCGCCGGAGTCGGGCAGGCGAGGCCTGGCAGACCCTATGACAGTTCGTTCTGGGAGCGATGCTGGCCCACGAATGTGACCTCGACATCTTCTTATATCCTGCGGTTCTCCATATGGCCAAGCGTCGGGTTGAGAAAGCCGGGGTGCTAGCTGACGACGATGCCTGGTATTCCGGTCTTCATTGTGACGAGCCGGTCACAGACCTGAAGGACGCTTTGGCCCAGATAGATCGGAAGGAGCCCTGGCGCAATCAGTACCAGAACCAGATCGGAGACCATCCGGCGCTGACTATCGGCCGTCTGTGGGGTGATAACAATTCTTGATGCAGCAGTTAGCTGACCAGATAATCCATAATATATGTCTTCATTTTCTTCCAATTCCTGATCATCTGATCCCTTAATCAAATCTCGTCACTTCCTCCAACCTTGCACCTACACGTTATCATACACAGTTTCCATCCACATTGCGAAAATCATCACCACTTTCGTCATTCCACTACTCCAGTTCATCACAGTTCATCACAAAATTCACAATAATTCAGACCTTACACATATGCACACCGATCGATATACTGATCGGTGCTACTGTGGGTCTTGGTCTTCGTCTTCATGAGTCTGCATCACTGCGAAACGATTCCGACTGACCCGTTCTCTCTCGAACTTTCGTAGCAGTGCTCCACAATTTAGATCGAGTTCGTCGATCCAAATTTTTTCGTCATGATTCTTCCAGCGGACCCGATATTCTCGGTGGGTGCGACCAAAACGGGTCTTCTTGACCGATCGGACATCCAGAACCTTTTCCACCTCGAATTCGTCCTCTTCCAATGACCTTTCCTAACTGTCCTCCGTCAGCAGAGCCTCATCGAAATCGAATCTCCCCGCTTCGTCCACCAGACAGTGCATTTTAGGCCGATCGGGGAATTCTCTGACCAGTTTCAGATTGGACACGTGCACGATTGGAAAAACTTTGTAATCCGTGCCGATCGTGACCAGACGGGCAGCATGCTCACCGATCAGCTCTGCAACACGGAAAGGACCGTGCCACATATGCGCCAACTTCTTCGCATATCCTTCCTTGACCCGATCGAGGTATAACCATACCCTCGCCCCTGGTTCAATACCATGAGGGTGGACCTGATCGTTATTCCGATATGCTCGATCTTGAGTGTCCTGACGCAACTTTGCATTGACGACTTCTTTCGCATGCTGGTAGTGCTTCTGGACCTGCATACGCCAACTACGGGCATCGCGATCGCGGGTCCGAGTGCAGCCGATCGGTATCGACGCTTCAAGTGTCGATCGAGGGTCCCTTCCATACGCCAGATAAAAGGCGTTTCTCCTAGGACCCGATCGGTTGAAGAGTTGAGTGCGAATACCAGTCTCTCTGCATACTCATCCCAGTCACATTGGTCCGGATCGGCCACATACATCTTGATCGCCCTTGTGATTGTCTGCACCATGCGTTCAGACGATCCGTTCGCTTGCGGGCGATATGCCATCGTCGCGCTCTGCTTCTGGCCTAGCATATTATTTAACGATCGGAACACCTCAGCCATAAAACCGGGTTCACGATCGTGTCTGATAACTTCGCTGGCACCGACCCTTCTGAACACGCATTCCTCGTGACTCTGGGCGATCTTCTCCGCAGATCGGGATGCACTAGCCTTTGCGATCACCAGACCAGTGAAAAGGTCAATCCATATCAGCAGCTCAGTGTTGCCGCGCGTCGATCTGGGCAGTGACGGTATGTGATCCATTGCTATCACCTGGAAAGGGTAAGTAGCCTCGATGTTTCAGGGCGATCGGCCCTTGATTATCGGTCTGCCCTTTCCGGTCTCGCAATCTGTGCAACAACCCACATATTTCTGCACGCTCCGAAAAAGTCCTCTCCTGTGAAAGTGGGCCCTGATCTTGTGGTATGTCCTGCCTATGCCTTTATGTCCCCCTTCTAAACTCAACATGTAGTGGTGAAGGACATCCGGCTGTAGCAACTCAGGGATCACCAATTTCGCTAGTCGATCTCGATCGGCACTGTCTTGATCAACGTCACGGCAGTAATAAAACAATTCATTGTCGTCCACATCATAACTGTCCGCGATCTTGGTACACTCTTTCGCCTGCTCATTCGTTAACTTGACAGTTCACCGCGCATATAGGCCTTCAAGTTGACGATACACTCTTCTTCGTCCTGCGCCTTGAGGATCCGTTCCTGCCTTAGCTGTTGTACAACGTACTCACTCAGCCTTTTCTTTGGGAACGATCGGCGAGACTTCCGAGTTCGCGATCTAGTTGTCGCCATCACATGCACCTGATCAAGGCTGTCCTTGGTCTTGATCAACTCCGGGAGCCGATTTATGTTCAT
This sequence comes from Peronosclerospora sorghi, assembly GCA_026184515.1. Lineage (NCBI taxonomy): Eukaryota > Oomycota > Peronosporomycetes > Peronosporales > Peronosporaceae > Peronosclerospora > Peronosclerospora sorghi. The sequence goes on from CM047580.1 coordinate 16,870,175, forward strand.
AAGTTCATGTAGAACGGCCTCCTCGGTGATCGTCGCCCCGATCTGGTCCCGCATAGCTTGGGTCGCGAGGTGATCGGCGCTTCTGTTCCAATCCCGTTTCACGTGCAATAGATCGTGGTTGGGATAGTATTTTAGTGCCTTCATCACCCAATCATTCAGCAACTTCAGCCGTGGTGCCTTACAGTCGATCTCCCCGGTGATCTGCCTTATCACTAGGTTGGAGTCACCACATATGATGATCCGTCCTTTCTTGTGATGACAGCAAATCAAGACATAGAAGAAGTCCCCGATATTCCGCCTCGTTGACCGTTATGTCAGGCGTGAAATCAGGGGAGGCTGATACTATAGACCACCGTGGTAACTTCCACAGTATGGCACTATAGGAGCCAACCTTCTTCTTCACGCTAGCCGATCCGTCGAAACTCAAGACCTGGAGTTCCTCATCCCGATCGACGATCGGTGGCGGCAGCGAGATTGACTGTCGAGGTTGCTTCCTTGGAGCAATAGCCATCAGGGCTTCATCCACTTCAGACCGAGGGGTGATACTGGCAGCCAATGTGCCCAATATCTCTTCCTCTCCCTTGGTGAACTTGACGACCTCGAGGGACCACTGTGACAGGATCGCTGACCATCTGCTTTGCCGACGTCCATCCCATTGGCTGATAACAGCCAGGCCAATGCCGACTTTCTTGATAGGACCTTTACAGGTCGGACGACCAGCAGGTTATAGCACACATCCAAAATCCGTAGTAAAGCCAGAACTTCCTTTTCGACGATCCCATAGTTGACTTCCTTCGGCTTCAACGTCCGTCTCGTAAAAGTTACCGGATGGTACACTCCATCATGTTCTTGCACTAGAGTGGCAGAAATGGCCCACTTACTAGCATACACAATGACGATTGGCATTTTTCCGGATCGAAGTGTCAGAAGTGTCAGAATCGGTGCCGTCGCCATCTTAGCCTTCAGCATACCGAAGCAACCTTTGCACGCTTCATGTGATCCCCTGCCTCCACCTGCGGAAAATCTGCGGGCAGATCAGAGTCGCAGCACTCCCGAACATACCGAACGGCGTAACAAATGCGGATATCTCGCGAGCCCAATCGGTCATCAAAACCACCCAAAATCCACTTGCCATGTCCAGTGAGCAATACCATAGGGTCTTGTCGAGATCTTCTAGCAGATCGCTGATCAGCGGCATCGGGTACACCATCAGCTTGGTCAACCGATTTACCAACCGATAATCGATACACAACCTGATGTCGACGCCGTTCTTCTTGATCACAATCACGATCGGCGAGGCCCACGGCGAGGTCGACGGCTTAATGATCTTGGTAGTCAACAGTCCTTTAATAAGATCGGACAATTTTTCGCGGTACTCTGGCGCCACACGTCGGTATCGCTGGCGATCGGCTTGGCATCACCCACGTCGATGTCACAGATTGCTCCGCGAGCAGCAGGAGGTAAGGCGTTGCCTTTCCCGATGTTTATTTTTCCATATGATCTTCTTTAGCTGATCGATCTGATCGGGACTGTTGATATCCCGATCACCCACTTGCAGATCGTCCAAGGTGACTTCGGGCGGATCAGCAGACACTTGAGGGAGGACTGCCATCTGGCACTCCAGCTCCTGAATGTACTGATCCCCGCCCTCATGCATGCAAACTTGATCGTCTTCTGGGAAATATTACCCAAAACATCCTGACCGGTTGCACACTGCTGTTCCCGATCGGCGGGCTGCTCTTCAACGACATCGATCTGCTCAGGCGCGCCATCGTGTTCCGCCCCAGCAATCCCATTTTCCCTTTTTTCTGTTTCTGTTTTTGGCTCCTCTGTCGCCTGTTCTTGTGAAACCACCATGTTGACGAACCTTGGATCATCTGCTTGATGGTCCACCGTGTCCGGAGACTGCGGTGCCTTCTTCGAACCAACATCTTCTTCGGGGTTACATATCTGGGTCGCTCCACCATAGGTGAGGTATCTTCTTCCACCGGTCCATCATTGCTGACCAGATCGGTGGTCGCTTGGTATGCCAAGTTCTGCTACTCGACATACCATCTCGATCCGGTCAAGACGAACCCCGCCTTTCTTGTCACCTTCCCTTCCGCTAGCCACATGCCAACAATAGTATTGTTGTCGGGCTTAAGCGGCTTGTCACCGATATTAGTGAGTCGAACGTAATCAAACCGGCCGGCTCTCTCCACAAAGCTCGGCACCCACCGGTCGCCCCTGGTCACCCATAACTTCTTTGATCGAAAACTTTATCGACCGGGGTATCAGCGGATAGGCCGACCGGAATGGTGACATCTTGATACCACCTTACCAGATCGGTGTGCGATCCGTATAGGGGCCGCCGACCAGCTAACTGGATCTGGACCTCATCCGGGAGTGTAAGAACTCCAGGAGACAGATCTATGCGAATACCCGCCGGAACCATAAAATCCATGCCCAACAGGGCATCCTGACCGGCCAGCTTGCCAACCCAAGCGCTGAAGAAGTGAACCAACGAAACCGATAGGGTGATCTTCACGCGCGTCCTTCCGTCGGTAATGTAAGAATTTTCCTCAATTCCAACGCATTCTTGTATCTGGGTATCGTCTATACGATATCCGACCTTACGAGCAAAGGCGGAGTCGATAATCGAGACTTCGGCCCCAGAGTCGAACAACATCGTTGCCTTCTGGTTATTAATCTTACCACAGGCTTTTGCCTGCTTAAACCATTTGTCGGGAGCACGATACTTCCAGTATACGCGAGAATCCCCAGGCAGCAGATCCAACTGCATGACCACCTTCGATCGGGAATATTCATCGGTCGTGATATTGTAGAACGGATGATCCCGATCGACGCAATTGAAAATAGAACATGTATTGTCGGTTTTATTCTCCTTGCCGACATATTCATAGATGACAAACGTAGACCGCTCGGCTCGACCCAGATTCCAACCTGGCGAGCGTTCTAGTTTAACATCTTCTCCACGTCAGGTGGAAGCATCCCCGCGTGCTTACCCGGCACATACCACTTGCGCATCAGATTTAAAAACTCTCCAATATTGCACTGGACGGCCTCGTAGATCTCTCCACATGACTTGCACACGAAGAGGCAGTGATCGGTGGGGTGGCCGCGTCTTTCGCACTTCTTACATGTTAACTTCTTCCAGCTGTCCCCACCGTCATGCTTTCTCGACCCGCAGTGAGAACACTTCTTGCGATGTCGGTCCGGATCGGACTTGTTTCCACTCCTGCCCATCCGATCTGCCTGGTTAGGCGTCGATCTGGTTCTTGGGGCAGACTCAGTGATTAAAACGTGGCGACACTGGTCCTCATCCGACTCCCGACTGGACAGGTCGCTACTTTCTTCATCCGATCCAGTGCTGTCTTCAGTCACAATCGCCTTGACAGCACGGGCCGATCTGGTTAAGGGTTTCTTCACAGGGTCGGTCTGGGTCTTCTATCGGTAGCGACCCGATCCAACGGCGACCTTCTCCCTCATACTTTGCGAGTGTTGCAGCGTCCAAAACGTCTGCTCCATTTCCCCCACATCTTTGAGGCGCAGCAGAGTGAGCTGATCTGTCAGCTCTTGGTCATCAAGGGTACTAATATAGTGACCCACAAGCTCCAAGCGGCACCGGTCGGCGGGCTGCCTTCCTTGATCACTATCCCGGCGCGAATTGCGGCCACGTTCAGACGGTGCAAGTACTCGATCGGCGTCTCGTCTCCCCGATTCTGCATATGGTGATACTTGCGGGCGGTAGAAAATCTGGAATTGCAGTACTGCCCCTCAAATTCCGAACATAGCAGATCCCAGTCAGACCGGACATCCCGACCCAACTTTTGTATCCAGTTCGCAGCCGGTCCTTTCAGCAGATCCCTGAAGATCAGACACCGTTCATTTTTCGGTGTCTGATCCCGTAAGAAAGCAGACTTGACCCGACCAAACCACGACCTGGCTTGCTCCTCGTCGGCGTGCTTGCCAGTAAAGTCCTTGAGGTCCGTAGTCGCAGCCATACGAATACGTGGGATCGCGGCAGATCCAAGATCAAATGCGGTCGTAGAGGCTAGAATGGCCTTACGCGTTCTGCCCGCCCCTGCACCGTCTGACCCATAGTGGTCATCCGGATCGCCGACCGACTCCATGTCGTAATCGGTATTCTTGCTTGATCAGCGCGGTCGGGCTGGCTTCGGCTTGCGTCTTCCTTTGCCAACTGGTTTACCACCTCGGATAGCCTTATCCGCTGATGCCACTGACTCCATATCCACATCCTGGCAAATATTGACATTTTGCCAGGAAGATCGGTCCTGGGCATGTGGGAGCGGAGGCGATCGGCATCGGTCTCCCATGAAACGCTCCATCATCGCTTCAAACATGGCTTGGACGTTAGCTTGGGTCATGGGCAACGTGTTGATATCCTCCTTTGGAGGTACCGAAGCCTGTGGGGGATCCAGGGGCCCCGACTGGCATGCAGCCCCTTGCTGCCGCACGTCCCTTGCTGCCGCACATCCCTTGCTGCCGCACGTCCCTTTTATGCTCCCATGGGGTCTGGTCCGGCCCCATGGTCATCCGCTCGACACCGACCTCCAACTCCGATGAGCTATTAGAGGCAGGTGGAGACTGATACAACGACTTATCGTCGGAGCACACATCGTCGTATGCTGCCGTGACTTCAGCGACCTTCAATGCCGCAGCGGGAGTTGGGCGGCGGACCGCCCTCACCAACGGCACCAAATGGTCATGGAGGGTCGACATCGACATCTCCAGACTACAAGTATCCAGATCGAATAGTTTCTGTATGCTGGAGAGGTTTCGCACTTTCATGCCGACCTCGGCCAACATCGCCAGCAGGTTCTTCACCAATAGCAACGGCCGATCGCTTTGGATCGGCTCGGTGGTGGGTCCGAGAAGGCGATCGGGGATCTGGGGGTCTATAATTCTCATGACCTGGTCTTCACGAATAAATCGCTTCAACTCGTGGATGTAATACATCCTGGTCACGTCTTCTTCTTTGATGACCCCATCCCCGACCTGCGACCTTTCTTTCAAGTCGTCTTCCTCGGACGGCATTCTGAGCCTCTGCTTGGGAACCTTGGGAGGGTGGACTGGATCGTCCCGATCTGCCTCCAAGTCGTTTTCACTTTTTATTTTCTTTTCGTCAAAATATTCATTCAAATGCATAGGATCAGGACAAAAGTCTTGATCCTTTCCGGTAATATAGCAAGACCTGCTATAGTCCCGATCGGCTCCAGTGGGAGCCTTATAGGGAGGAAAAAACTTATTAATCCCGATCTGGTCCTCCACCCGGCCAGATCGGACATCGCCATCCTTATCAACAACGAGAACATAAGGCGATAGCCGTTCCTTATGTCCTATCCAGAACGATTCCACATTCAATTCATTGTAATCAATTCTTTGCTGAATATCGCTGCGGTGATATCCACGATCACCAAGTGATCCGGGCACGCGCACCATTGTGGTGGAGTCAAGTTCAAAATCGAACACCGTAGTGTCGAGAACTGACCACCATCGTGCCCGGCCTTCCAACTTACGGGGGGGGGGTACCCCGCGAACCTTCGCCTTCGATCATCAGCACAGGACGCCTGGTCCGATTTGTTCTTCATCTCACCTTGTGTACCCGATGGATTGGGCTGGTAACACACTCGGTGGATCGGTGCTGGGAACTGACTTGTGGTCTAAATGTGGTAGACCGTGCTGGGTAGTCTACCCGGGGCGTAACTCTTCACCCTGGGTACGGATAGACCAGTTATACTTGGAGTGAGTACACTCCAAAGGGCAGATCGCTCAACCGATCGTAGGCCCCAACCAATATGCGAATAAAACTTCAATAATCCAATAGGGAGATCCAAATGAGAACGTGATACACTCCACGAACGATATCTACACGTAATAATCCAAAAGACTTAGTAACACGGTCCAAACGTGCGTAACTTGAACTTGAGAAGCCGGCCAAAGTGTATTACCGTCGAGGGACTTCCGGCAGGCCAAGTGCGTCCGTAACGCGTCCCGGCCGGGTATAATGAGCTTGAGGGGATTATTCGACCCTCCGCTCCCAAACACTCTGCGGCGTGCAGAGGTGACTGATGTACGAAGCGAAAAAGCTAGCGACTTCTTGTTGAGTTTAAGTGAGGCCTAAACGGTAAAACCAAAACCAAGCAACCAAAACAACTAACCTACCTACGGTTCCCAATATGTACACATATGAAAATATGTAAGTACACTCAATCTCATGTGACTTACCAAAATCCGTGTTCTTGACACCTCTTGCACATGATAGGCTTAAAAGCCTTCTGGATTTCCACCAATCCGATCGCCGATAAGACGATCGGTCTGCTGCGGACCGGAAGCGACCAGAATTCTTGAGTCCGCTCTACCACAATAGTGGATCACCTTGGCGGACTTCAGCCCCATGACAAAGTAGTCTGAACGAGAGTTGTTGATGAGAACTTGTTCTAGTGTTCCCGAGAAAGAGATTTTAATTCATTGTCGGAAGTTGTGTTCAAATCCCCAATGGTTGAGAACGAGGTCATGTGCCTGCCAGTTGACACTGCCAGACGCATTAGCAAAGGCAAGGCAGATGGCATCGGCAGAGTGGCGGCTGGGTATATTCTTTCTGTTATCTTGTAGGTAGAGAAAATACCGAAGGTCGTGGCGCATATCCCTTCCAGGAACAAATCCATATTGATCCTCACCAAGTACTTGAGGTAAAACTTGGTTGAGACGAAAGGCTAATGCCTTAGGGCCAAACTTGGCATCTTGTTTAAGTAATGTAAGCGTTCAGTAGTTCCGAGGATCCGATCTTGTGCCTTTCTTGAATAAGAGTGAAAGATACTCGACGCTGGACTTTTCTCATTCTGTCGACTCGGAATTGGGCGGAATAAATTAGCTTCAATATCTGTGCCCATTGACTTTGGAAAATTTTGTAATATTCGGCAGATAACCATCAGGACCAGGCGCTTTCCCTTGCGCTGTATGACGGATGGCATAATAAAAGTCGTTCGCGGTAAGTGGTGCATCAAGCATGGAGGCGTGTTGTAGGCCAGTCCCCTGGAACTGTGTTGGAGAATATCGTGTAATTTTTCTTGATCGAACGACCGAGGCGCAGTGTTCAGGTTTTTTTAGGTGAATTGGAAGATGGACGCCCAGTAATTACGATGGTAACCTTGATAACAGTAGGGTTCCTTGAAATTCCCAAAGTCGTGTCAACCAAGGAAATGTTCAGTTTCAAACTGGTGAAGCAGGATCCCTAAAATGTGTAGATGATCGTTCACCTGTAACGACGTCAGAGTCAAACTTGGAAATTGAATTGAGTTCACGTAAATCCGTGGAAAAAGTCAAGTAAGCTTGATGAGACTCTTCCGACTGCGATTTTGTTTAGTTCAGTTGGGAAGCGCTTATTCCCTTTCTTTTTCCCGTATCTTGATGGAGTTGGCGGAGCTGAGTGGCATTGACTTGTTTTCGCTTGAGATATTCTCGTGTCAGATAAATCATGTCGCGACGTTTGTGCTGATCCAGTACACAAAGGGGTTCCTGGAAGGGTCTAAAATTATTGAAAGCTGGATAAGGTTTTGTTCTTATTGTGCTTAAACGTCTTCGCATTGTAAAAGCCATGTAGGACATCGTAATGGCAGTTGTTCATGAGAGAAGACCGTATCTGAGGATGACGAAAGCTCCACTGGTACGTGATCACTGTATCCAATGTTGCCAAATAGATGAGTGCTTGAGCGAATAAACTTGTTGTAAAAGTCGATGCTGGCAAGGCAGTCGTCGATCCGGTTTTTAGACTTGGGGACGGTGAATTCTTTTGCAAGAGGGTGTTCCAAACGCCAAAAATCAATAATTCCGAGGCGTATAATACAATCGAAGATCTCGGCTCTACCATTAGAGTGATAGGATGTAGACAGGTTAGACTGGTCAAGAGATGGGTCCAGTGTCATGTTGAGGGATGGCGCCAAAAAATTTAGATGGTAAGCTGAGTCATCGAAGTTTTTGGGTAAGGTGTCAAAAAAATGGCGGACGTTCGCCTGGTCGAAATGGAGCGTAGACGACGTGTAGATGGATTCGGTGTGAATATAAAGTAGCCGATAGAAGTAGGTATCCGTTCTCCAAAATCGGGTTGCCAGCCTGAAGCGATGTTTCGTCGTGGAGATTTTGAAAAGGATGTTCGCCATTAAAAAGAAGAGCCACACCACTGCGAGTTCAATAGGCTTGGGATGAAATACTCGACCAGAATTAGGTAGCTTAAGCGTCGGCTGTGTGGATAAAGTTTTCGTTTTTCTTGAGAGAGTCGTAAGCGGAAAGTTTGCTTTCTTGTAAATCAATCACTTGATAACGATAAAATAGATCTTGGTACATCTGATGAAAGGACTTAATCAAACCATTCACATTAAGTGAAATAGATTTGAAAGCACAATTAGCAGCATTAGAAGCGAAGGCGAGAGGTAAGGTCTCCGTTAGGATAGGGTGCTAAATTTTGGACAGCATTGATGAGCTCTTCCAGGTATTCAGGGACTTGGTCATATTGAACAAGTTCTTTGGCAAAAACCTGAATGCCAACATGGGTAAAAATGTGTTCGCAAGCAGTAGAATGTTGAGGTTGACATGGTAAGTGGGAGGCGTGTCAACCAACGTAAATATCTTCAAAACTTCCAGATAAACCGTGGGCGTCATGACGTGAGCCACTACGTCCCAAGCTGATAAGATGATAAGAGCTTGGTCGGTTGACGGGTCAGGTGAGTGGCGCAGGATTCTTTTCAGGAGCTCGTCTGGATTACCGGTCGTGTGAAGTGAGATTAGACAAGCCTTATACCCCGTAGATGGGTTAGATGGAACGGCGGCAAGAAGGCGCCAGACCGCGCGATTAGCAGCTAATGCCGCGAGTTTGGTAGGGGTTAAGATTGTCTTCAGCATCAACCCCGGGTTGGCTTCAATTGCAGCAAGTTGGTCCAACGGGCTACGTAATTCAAACTTCTACAAATATTTGTCGATGTAGGCAAAAATCGCCACATGGGACATTTTATACATATCGTAAGTTATAGTAGCCGGCGTGATTAACGCCTCGTAAGCCTCATAGTCCATGGGAAGTCGAGGACTCTCGGTGCAGACTTCATCATCGTCGGAATGATGAATTTCTATGTCATAATGACAATGGGGGTGATCCGAGTCTAACGTTATTCAGCCCCCACCTTTTCTTTTATCATCCCCCACCCCAAAATATTGATTGGTCTTCTTTAGACATTGTAGCCTATGATTATATAATTGGTTAAAAGTCAACATCAGAACTTTTATTTCGTCCGATTAAAGAAACTTTTTATTTGTCGGAATCACAAGAAAAAAAACTCGAAACGTCGCCGTTCCATATTTTAGACTTCTTCAAGTACTACAGCTGGCTCAGAAACTGCTTGACGACAAGTTCGGGCGTTATGGCCGGTCTCCTGGCATATCCGACATTGTCGACGTCGCACAGGACCATCTAAAGCAGCGGCAATCTGCTCAAACTGCGATGGAAGTCGCCGTGTTGACCCCTATGACCGTCCTCTCGCTTGCACTTGCACAGGATTGAGGACCCCGGCATCTGGAACTGCCTAGACGTGGTCAAGCAGTACGCGCTTTCGGTGGGTCGGAGCATCGTCATACTCGTCTCTAATTCTTTTTAGTGCTGTTTCAATACCAACTGGTGCAGCCTGCACCTCAATGTAGCCGGTGCGTACAGGCAAGGTGCGGCTAGCGCACAGAGGAAGACTTTCCTAAAGCGGCGACGTGCCGCTACTTAGCCGATACGCCCTTATAAAATGGCTTAGTAAGAGAGTACTCTCTTACTCGCGGCCAAGATTTCCCTTGGTTTACAAGTTAGCACAAGCTAACGCCTTGATACAAGGCTCCCTTAATAAGGGGGTAGCTAAGGGAAGGACTTCCCATACACTACAACACTCACTACGCGCGCGACCGGTCGAGGTCGTGCGTCTAGCTGGAATGGCGTGTTTTGTAAACTGAATGTATATTTAATACGTAATTAGCCTAAATTATTTTAAACTAATGTAAACTATATGTAATACTAAGTATAACTTACTAAATTCGTACCTAGCCAAAATGTAATGTACACCACCTGTGTACTAACACGTGGCTGGCTGCCACGCCTCCACCAAGGGCTCCTGCCCTGATTGGTTTAAAATAACCAATAGGTCCAAACCTTTCGGACCGGTCAATATTGACCTCAACCGTAGTGTACTTACGTACACCACATACTAAATGTAACCAGAATCTAACCCTGTTACATCCTCCCCCATCAAGACTATTGCTTACTCAATAAATCAATTATAGTTGGAGAAATCCAACTGCCAGAACTTCTGGCTAACCATGAGCACCTTTAGTGGTGCTGAGGATTCTCCTCGAGAAGAGGGTGGAGACTATTCCGATCACTCGGAGGTGGATGCCCTTGGGGATACCTCCCCAAAGGCTGACCACTCCGACAATGCCGAACGGAGATTTCTGTCATCCAATCAATTCCCCACACGTTGAGAAAACGCGCTGACTCGTGCGCCACCTCTACCAACTGCGGATGATGCATCCGGGTCGCCGAAGGCGACCATCACCAATGAATCAGACACAGTTCATGAATCCCGACATGCCGTACCGGCACGGAAGGGTCCTCGTGACCCTCGAAAGAAGGCGAAGAACGAGGTGAAGAGGGGTTTTGATTTCTATATCCCTGGTCCTGCGGCTGTACTGCCGCGTGAAATCGCGCGCCGGAAAAAACTCCGGGCCAAACTGCTAACGCCGAAGCAGTTCACTGTCAAGTCCTACCGAGCGCGCCTCTGGAAACAGGCACGCGGTTGCCGTCGTGAGATCCTCCGCGAGGTTCCCTACGTTCTCCTACGGGACGAAGGTGTTGAGTAGGCATAACGGTCATTCCGCGCTTGGTCGGAAGGTGAGAAGCGCCTCCCCAACTTTGATGAGCTGTAGAACAGCTATCTGAACCCGACGTTCGGGTAGAGAGGGCGTTGCGCTTTGCGTATTCCCAGGCCAAAGCGCTGGGGAAATTACCTGCCCCTTATTGCACGCGCCCTGCTATCGATGTGGTGCCGGAGAGCAATAAAAATTCTGCATCTGCCTCCGGCAAACTCCAAGCTACTGGGAGTGAAGGGGCTTCTTCCGCCCTTTTGGTAGTTGACTCTCAGCGGGTTTCTCCCGCTCGAAAGCGTCAACGACGTCACGGCAATCCTGCAGCAGGGTAGTCTCGGACTTCCACGAACTCTGTGAATGTGGATAACCTTTCCACTTCACCAGGTACTGGGTCTCACCCCGATGATGGCGTCGTGACATCAGACGCTCCACATGGTAATGTGGAGTACCCTCCGTATCGAGAACTGGAGGAGGAGGTCGCGCTATTGCGACGTGAGTTCCACGAGCGCTGTGATCGACACATCCGTCGCATCCATGATGCCCAGGAGGCACTCCACGACGAGGGGAGTGCGAATGAACGCCTCGAGGAGCGGCTTGCCTCCCTCGAGTCTCTCGTTGCGGAGCTTCAGGGTCGTATTTCGATACTGTCGGAGATGTTCCGACCTGTCGTGCTTTTCGTCTATCGGACTTCCCAACCTCCTCCAAGAGGGGACCCGCCTCCGGTTTCTGTTATGTCTTAAACATACCCACATAGAAGGTTGGATGCGTACGCATCGCCTTCGGGATATCCAAGGTATACGCCAAGCCCTTTCGGGTTAGTACCTTAAAAGGCCCCACAAACCTGGGGCGCAGTTTGTTCCGCAACACGTTGGAAACGCATGTGTAGGAAGATTCTTAGCGTTTAATAAAACACTTTATCCTACTTTGTATTCCCTTTCGTTACGCCGACCCTTGCGGTCGGCCTGTTCCCTTTGACTGTCTTGGCTTTCCGCCATGGCATCGCAAACGTGTCGTAAGACACCAAGGCGCGTCGATAAGAACTTATCGATGTGCTTTCGCACAGATACAAGGATGACATCAGGGAATCCTCCCCCCTTAAGCTCTGGGCCACACACACGTGGCGTCAACGGAACCCTCGGATTCACTAATCCGTTCACGTAAAACGGGGTAAACCCCGTAGATGCATGAACCGAATTGTTTATGGCAAATTCGGCCATAGAAAGCATCTCACTCCAACTCTTTGGAGAATCCGGACAAAAACTCAGGAGAATATCCTCTACGACGCAATTAACGTGTTCCGTTTGTCCGTCCGTCTGCGAATGATCCGAAGTGGACATGATAAGCTTGTTGCCTAGCACCTTAAACAGCTCCCCCCCAAACTGTCGCGTAAAACGGGGATCCCGATCCGATATAAGGGAATCAGGTAGACCATGCTGTCGAAATGCACGGTCTAGAAACACATTCGCTGTTCCTTTTCCATCAATGGACCCTGGCACCGCCGCCAGGTGAGCCATCTTGCTCAAACGGCCTACAAAGACCAAAATGCCGGTGTTACTGGCCTTATCTTTCGGAAAACCGAAGATAAAATCCATACTAATGGATTTCCAACAGTCCGTTGGAACGGGCAAGCTCGCCAAAGGCGCTGCTGAATCTGCAGAGGTTTTGACCCTCTGACACGTCTCACAGGTGCATATATACGCACCTACCCACTTATACATTTGGGCCACCAATACAAAGCGCTTAAAGCGCTGTAGGTCTTATCCCGACCTAAAATGACCCCCGGTAGGGGCGTCATGTGCCTCAAAGAGGACTCTATACTTCAATTCCTCATTATGAGGAACAACCACCTGCGGAGTGTCCTCCGCGCTCGTGCTATAATATAGCAAACCGTCACAGTACCTGTAACGGTGTAACCAAGCTTTAGCTCGACTTGACAGGGTAGGCTCAGACGAGCCAAGTCCTTTTCCACCCAACGCGCTGATAAGCGCCGTACATTGCGGGTCTTTCTCATACGCCTGGCGTATGAGATCCACCACAGACGAGGTGACGAATGTCGCGTGAGTGAGCTCGTAATCGGGACGACGCGACAACACGTCTACAAGTACATTCTGTTTCCCAGGTTTGTACTTTACCTCAAAATAGTACTCCGCAAAGAAGGAGAGCCAACGGGCCATCCGTTGCGAGAGATGAGGCGACTTTGTCGCTGTACGTAAGGACGCGTGGTCAGTATAAAACACGAACGACTTTGAGCCGAGTAGGTGAACCCTAAATTTGACAAGGGCATACTTCATAGCAATTATCTCCTTATCATGAACGGGATAATTCCGTTCTGCAGCTTTAAGCTGCCTCGACTCAAACGCAATCACGCGTTACCGTCCCGCGTCATCTTCTTGTAACAAAGCACATCCGATTTCGAGATCGGAGGCGTCGCTAAAAAGTTTCCCAGAGTCTGGGAGATCAAGTACGGGGGCTTTTAACAAGCTCCCCTTAACCGCTTCAAAAGAGTTTTGGTGTTTGGTTCCCAACACCAATCAACGTTCTTCTTAAGAAGGTCGGTTAATGGCTTCGCCATTTCAGCGTAATTTTCGCTGTACTTGTGGAGATAATTGGCTAATCCAAGCCACTTCCGTAAATCTCTAAGATTTACAGGCGAAGGACACTCCACAATGGCTTTCACCTTCGCGGGATTCGCCCGCACTCCATCCTTACCGATGAAGCATCCGATGAAAGTGTTGAAGTTATTGTTGAAGTTGTTGGACAGGATATTACCTATTGGAGGTTATCAAGCATTTCAATGCGATCACGCGACATTGCGACGTTTACGGTAAGGGCACGCACCCTGATTACGCCCAGGGTACGTGCTGCGCCTATCCTCTGACGCGATGGGTAAGGTGGTATAAGTTAGATATTACAAACTGCATACTTTACATACTGTAGGCTTAGTGTATCATAGCGAACTAAGGACCTAATTCATTCACTTCCGATTATTCCATCAACCACTCAAGTGTTCAATTTATCCATCTCTATCAGGTTATAAGCCCAACGACGATGAACTCTGCCCAAGATTCCAAGACTTCTATCGACAAGTTTCGTGGCGACAACTACGCGACGTGGAGCCGCTACATGCGTGGAATTTTTTTAACCAAGTCTGTTTGGGACGTCGTAAACCGAGAGACGTCGCCTAAGTTTGTGGATCCTCGGTCCAAGGACGGGTATGTGAAGAACGACAACGTCGCATTCGGAATAATGCTACTCCACCTGGACGCGGAGTATCATCATGTGGTCGACGACTGCGAGGAAGCGTGGGTTGCGTGGGACCGCTTACGTACATTGTACCAAGGTTCTCAGAAGGCTGGTCGCATCTATTTGAAGCGCCAACTCTTCAGCATGTCAATGGAGGAAGGCGACAACGTGGTGCAGCACTGCAACGAAGTCCTCAACATCAATGCTAAGCTCAACAGCATCGGCGCCAAGATGGAGGACGAAGACGTGGCGATCTGCTTGTTACGCAGTCTCCCCAAGAGTTACGAGAACGTCGTTCTCAACTTGGAGATGAGCAGAGCTGAGGACGCAAGACGTGATCAAGGTTTTAACCAACGAGCACGTGAAACGGAAAGGTGACAAGACGGGGGTGAAGAGTGAACCGAACGCAAGAGCTTTCCACACCGACCGAAGAACTTCGTGCATGCACGTACTGTGGAAAGCTGGGGCACACGGTGTAGCGGTGCTGGACCAAGCAAAAGGGTGAGAAACGCAAGTCACGGCGCAACGGACAGCGTGGACGCGTGAACCATGTGCCGCGCTGGAGTGACTATGATGAAGATGACGATCAAGTAGCGTTTGCGGCATCAATGGAGTGTGGCAATGTCTCCTCGAGTGTGAAGGCGCAAGAGATGTGGGCGGTCGACAGTGGCGCAACGCACCACATCTGCAATGACAGCGCAAGTTTGTGGACCTCGTAGAGCGAGATGAAGGCGAACTAACGGTGGCCGACGGCAACCCGGTCGAGATCAAGGGTATGGGGACCATCGTGGAACGAGTGCTCCTGCCCAACGGAGACGAGCGTGACATCGAGATCAAGAATGTGCTGTACGTGCCAAAGATGAACAAGAATCTGCTTTCAGTTCGGCAGATCAACAAGAGTGGCAAACTTCGAGTTGTGTTCGACGGTTCGAGCATGCGCATTTCACGGAAGGACTCAAAGAAAGTGGTCGCAGCGGCGGATCTTGTGGGAGGTCTATACTGTCTGCGGGTTCCAAGAAGCGCGGCAAATGTAGTGGTATCGGCCAACAGCGTTGACTTACATGCACGCATGGCTCATGCTCCAACGGATGTTTGCGCAAGATGATTAACAGCGGCATGGTGAAAGATGCGAAGACCCCTTTGACAACGAAGGACTCGAGCATGTGCCGCGGATGTCAACTGGGCAAGATGGTGCAGAAGCCGTTTCGAATCAACCCCGACAAGCTCCAGTATGACGTCTTCGAGCTGCTCCACTTTGACATCTGCGGACCAAAGGAGCAAGACTCATTCGGTGGCAGCAAGTATCTACTGCTTATCGTGGATGAAGCAAGTGGAAGCATGCAAGGTTACTGTCTGCGAACCAAATCGCAGAGTGAAGGTCATCTCAGGACTTTCATCAAGAGTATCCAAGCCCAGTTCAACAAACAAGTCAAGTGTGTAGGGCATGATGGAGCCAAGGAGTTCGCGACCAACTCTCTGAAGCAGTTTTACGAAGACCAAGGCATTGAGCAGCAGATCACAAAGCCGTATGCACACCAAGCCAACGGAACGGCGGAACGCGCGGTTCGGAGCATTGTCAGCATTGGTCGCAGCATGCTCCATCATGCAGGACTGGACAAGCGTTTCTGGGCGGAAGCGGCGATGAGCGCTATCTACATCAAGAACCGGCTGCCATCTCCCAAGATACCCATCAAAACGCCATTCGAGATTGTGTACAAGGCTAAGCCAAGTGTGAAACACATGCGTGTGTTCGGGTGTCTGGTATATGTATTGATCCCGAAGGAGAAACGACTGAAGTGGGATGCCAAGTCTCGTGCCGGCATGTTCATGGGGTACGAGGAGCTATCGAAGGCATATCGCGTGTATGACATCGAGGCGGGGCAGGTGGTTCTTACTCGCGATTTCAACTTCGATGAGACCAAGATGGGGTCTACTGTGCTGAACAGGATCGACAACATGGACGATGTCTTAGACGATCTGGATGACCTTGACATTGTTGAGAATGAAGGGACTATAAGCAAATTCAAGCAAACCGGCAATCGAAAGAATCGTTCTGTCAGGACTACGCCCGACCCGCCCCACCGATCGCAAGCCAGGACAACTTCAGAAGAAACTAGCGGTCCGGAAGATGTGTACGAACACCGTGCGAAGCGCTGATCAGCTACACGTGAAGAAGTCGCGGTTGTTCATGACGACAATGAAGCCGACTCGACTCCTCCGACATTCTGGCAAGCAAGTGTCAACGCTGCAGAAGCTGATGATCTGGCGGAACCGAAGACGTATCAAGAAGCGGTGGACGGTCCCGACCAAGTGCACTGGCGCAAGGCCATCAACGCCGAACTCGATTCGATGCGTCTGCGAGGTGTTTTTCAAGCTGCCAAACTTCCTGATGGACACCAAGCGATCGGAACCAAGTGGGTGTTCAAGATCAAGCGAAAAGCTGACGGATCCATCAAGAAATACTAGGCGCGTTTGGTGGAAAAATGATTCAAGCAGAGATATGGCATTGACTACACGGAAACGTTTGCTCCTGTGGTCAAGTAAACCACGCTTCGGATGATCGTCGCAGTAACAAGTCACCTGGGGTGGAAAGTCGACCAGCTGGATGTGGTGACTGCTTTTCTGTATGGCGAAATGGAAGATATGGTACATCTGACTGTCCCTGAAGGTGTGAAAATGGATGATGGATTCGACTGTCTGGAGCTAAAGAAGGCAATCTACGGTCTCAAGCAAGCGTCTCGTGTGTGGAACGAGACGTTCGACCGGTTCGTGCGCTGCATCGACTTCCAAGTGTCTGCGTGCGACCCGTGTCTTTACCTAAAGAAGAAGGCTGGGTACTGCTTGCTATTGTTGGTATATGTCGACGACGTACTGGTGACCGGGAGTTCGACTGAATTGATATCCCAGACTAAGTGCAACCTCAAGACACGCTTCGAGATGGCTGACAGCGGCAAGTGCAATTTCGTGCTCGGCATTAAGCTCATCGACGGACCTAATGGCAGCATGACCATGTGCCAGAGGCGCTATGTGGAAGACATTCTCAAGCACTTCGGTATGGATGAGAGCAATGCAGTGGTGAGTCCCGTTGACATGAGCACGAAGTTGGTTCCAAGCGACGAACCGTCCGAAATCAAGACGCCGTTTCGTGAAGCTGTTGGTGCATTAATGCACTTGATGACAGCAACTCGACCGGATATCGCGTTTGCAGTGGGATACGTCGCACGTTTCATGGAGAACCCGCAAGAAAAACACTGGGTCGCGGTGAAGCGCATCTTCTGCTACCTTGAAGGGACCAAGAATTATGGATTACGCTTCAAGCCTGGTGACGACGTTGATTTTTTGGGATATTCCGATGCCGACTGGGCTGGCGACATCTCTGATCGCAAGTCGACTTCAGGGTATGTGTTCCTGACAGCAGGTGCTCCCATCAGTTGGGGAAGAAAGAAGCAGTCAAGTGTGTCGCTGTCCACGAGCAAAGCCGAGTACATCGCGTTAAGTCTGGCCATTCAGGAAGGGAAGTCGGTGCACCGATTGCTGTGCGAAGTGCTTCAAGCTGTGGGCCAAGATTTTCCAACGCTCAAGATCTTTGAAGACAACCAGTCGTGTATCAAGATGACGAAGAATCCTGTAAATCATGGTCGCGCCAAGCACATCGATATCAAGTACCATCACATCCGCGATGAGGTCAAGCGTGGTGAAGTTACGAAGGAGTATTGCGAGACGGCTGCGATATTGGCGGACATCATGACAAAGGCGATGACCGGACCACGCCACACGAAATTGACTTAAGCTCTCGGCGTAAAAGAGTATTCGCATTGAGGGGGCGTGTTGAAGTTATTGTTGAAGTTGTTGTACAGGATATTACCTATTGGAGGCTATCAAGCATTTCAATGCGATCACGCGACATTGCGACAATTACGGTAAGGGCACGCACCCTGATTACGCCCAGGGTACGTGCTGCGCCTATCCTCTGACGCAAGGGGTAAAGTTGGTATAAGTTAGATATTACAAACTGCATACTTTATATACTGTAGGATTAGTGTAGCATAGCGAACTAAGGACCTAATTCATTCACTTCCGATTATTCCATCAACCACTCAAGTGTTCAATTTATCCATCTCTATCATAAAGGAATTTCCTCAACACCAAAAATACATTTGGATACGTTTGCATTTAGTTTATGCTCTCGCATACATTCGACCACCGATCGAAGGTGCATTAAGTGCGTCTGAACATCAGACGAGTCGCCTTCCGCGCTACTATGGATGAATATATCGTCGAAGAACGTCTGAGCGTACTTCCTATGAGGGCGGAAGAGTTGAGTCACCAAGCGATTGAAAGTCGCTGGTGCATTTGAAATCCCTTGTGGCATAACAAGCCACTCCCACAGCATGCCACTAGGCGTGCTAACCGCTGTCAGCGGAATATCGGACGCTCGCATGAGCACCTGATAATAATACCCGTCCACCAGATCTAAGGCACTGTACACAGTACAGCCCGCCATATTGTTCTGGAGGACATCCTTCCGAAGAATCGGATTCTGCATGGGCACAGTAGCTGCATTCAGCTTGTTG
This sequence comes from Peronosclerospora sorghi, assembly GCA_026184515.1. Taxonomy (NCBI): domain Eukaryota; phylum Oomycota; class Peronosporomycetes; order Peronosporales; family Peronosporaceae; genus Peronosclerospora; species Peronosclerospora sorghi. Next base: position 16,888,903 of record CM047580.1, read on the forward strand.
TACGCATGTACAATGCGCCACTTTCCGTTCGGTTTACGAACACAAAAAGTGGGAGATGAATGCGGAGACTTGCTCTCCCGTACCATCCCTGTCTCTTCTTTTCCCTTCAAGAATGCGTCGATGACGTCGCATTGCTCCTTGGGGAGAGGCCACTGCCTAGTGACGCAGTATTTGGTTCCAGGAACCAAATCAATTTCATGTCGGACTCCCCGATCCGGTGGTAACCCCATCGGTGGGTTGTCACTAATGACATCTCCGAATTCCTTAAGTAAGGAATGGTAAGGGTCCTCAGGATCCGCAAGGATCTTGAGGCCGCTTCGGGAATTCAACGCCTGTTTGGTTTCGCCAAAACTGACTCTTCCATCGTGGATGAGGTGTTCAACTCCTCTTATGGACGCAACACGACAATCTCGTCGAGCTCACCTGCTTTTACAGCAGTCTCAAACTCGTTGAAGGACATCTCCTCCAACGACAACAGTTTGCCTACCCCATGAAACCGTTCCTGGCTTACGCCTTCCGTGACAATACCTGTCACACTATTCAGAGTCCGATAGGACTGCTGACTAATGGCATCGGGACTCATCCAGAGACCCAGATGGGGGGATTCAATTGCCCCATCTATTGGAAGCGCCACGCGCCTATCCACAGAGGTCTCTCTACCTCTACCACCGGTGACTAGCCGGTTTCATCTATAAAGGCGTAGTCGGAATCATTCCTGACGTGCGAAAGAGACGAACTTCGGGTCCCTTCGCTTGGAAGCGCCTCGCGCTTAACCACAGGGGTCTCTACCCCTACCACTGGAATCGAAACTTGTTCGCCGGACATGGCGTGGTCGGAATCAATTCCGACCTGTAGAAGAGACGAACTTCGGGTCTCATCTCTAAGCGCCTCGCGCTTACTCTCAGAGGAATCCACCTGTATCACTGGCGACTCACCAGCCTCGCCTATATCGGCGTGGGGATTAACCGCCGAATCCCCCTAGTTAAGGAACTCTTCCTTAAAGTCATTGGGACTGATCATTTCAGACATCCCAATCTCTCTGGCATCTCCCGCCAGAATTGCTTTTGCGATCGATAAAAGGTGGGTTCATGACTCGTCAATGCTTCACCCGACCGCGGGTGCGTTGAGCCAATGGACTTAGACTTCCAGTCTATCCATGACTCGCGGCGTTCCAGCCACTTCATGCCCAGAATGAGGTCATACCTCGAGTCCAAATCCAGGACTAGGCAACGTTCTAAGCTGTCGAAGTCTGCAAACTTCATCTTAAGGTCAATCGAGACCTTGGGTACAGAAACTTGTACGCCCGTCGCTAGACGGACCGTGACAACGTCACGAGAAGGTGCCTCTAGGGCTTCGGCATACAGCCTACTCCTCTCCACAGAATCCCGTCTGACATAATTGTCAGACACTCCAGAGTCTATCAAGACTCTCCAAGATTTATCAAAGCCTTTCACGTCCGCAAGGACGACCAACAAACCTGGCTGGTACACCAACTCGGTGATAGAAAGCACCCTTTCCCTCGGGGTTTTGTGCTGTCGTCCCCTACACTGTGGCTTAACAGCACTGAGGAATCTCCCAGTAGGGCGACCCGCACCTACTGGGAGCCATCGTTTCCCGACGGCTTGGGCAAGGGCTTTTTATCCACCCTCGGTGTAACGGGGTTACATTCGGGTTACATTGAGTGTTGGTGTACATGAGTACACCACGGTTGAGGTCAGTACTGGCCGGTTTGAAAGGTTTTGAACCTTTGGTTATTTTAACCAATCAGGGCAGGGGCCCTTGGTGTGGTAGTGTGTCAGCCATCCACGTGTCAGTACACAGGTGTGTACACTACATTTTAGCTAGGTACGAATTAGGAATATTCTTCTTAGTATTACATATAGTTTATATTAGTTTAAATTAATTTAGGCTAATTACATATTAAATATATTCAGTTTACATTTCACTCTATTTTGCGGACGTGCGCCCTCGACCGGTCGCGCGCGCAGTGAGTGTCGTAGGTAAGAGGGAGCCCTCCCTTTACTTACATCCCGTAAAGGGAATACAGCCATTAAGGCTAAGGCGTAAGCTAACCCGGTAATCTTGGCCCCGAGTAGGAGAACTCTCTTACTAAGCCCTTTACAAGGGCGTATCGGCTAAGTAGCGGTAGCTACCGCTTTAAGGAAGAGTCTTCCTCTGTGCGCTAGCCGCACCGTGCGTATACGCACCGGCTACATCTGGTAGCACTAGTAGTCAATCCAACACCAGTGTTGGTAGACTAGGCATCCTCTGCAAAGGATGAATCAGGACGATTGGGATAGTTTGACCCTCGTCCAGCAGGAAGCCTTTAAAAGGCTGTTACCCTTAACGGTGGAAGAAGACATGAAGCTCCTAGTGGGGCAGGGACTTGAGACCGTAAAGGCAAGGGTAAATGCCCTCATCGCTCATGAGGCGAGTTTTAGTGGAGTTCATTCCACGAGGGTGCGCCCTCCCTTATCGTTTAAGATAAAGGAGTTCACCGGAGAGAAGGGTGACAACCTTTACGTGTGGTTGCGAGAGGTTGAACGGCCTTCGCCGCAGCGAATGTGATCGCTGATCACTTGCAAGTGGGACTTGGACTTGCATTGAACCATCTTGCGGGTAAAGCCCGTGTATGGGCGTTTACATGTTCGGAGTCAGTCACGGACGTGTTCCTAACCTGGAAGGTCCTTAAGCAGAAGCATGGACATGTATGCAACGCCTGATCTGGTTTTCCAGAATCAACTGGCGTTACTAAGGTGCCGTCAAGGCACTAAGGACCTGGAGATTTACATCCAGGAGATTAAGACCCTGTTGGCAGGGATGTACGCGAAAGCGTATTCGGACGATGTGTCCATTCCCGTCTTCATGGGAGGCCTGAGGGAAGGGCCAGCACGTTCGGAATTGTTCCGATGCCGACCCCAATCCGTGGAGAAGGCGTTCAAGATGGCTTTCAACGCCGAGAGGAGTTTCCGTTCCTCTAAGGTGGGTCCCGAACCCATGGACCTGAGTCAGGTCGAAGCGGAGGAGAAACCCCCCGCTAAGAGTCATTCTGACTCTTTTTCACGGAGCTTCGAGACAGAGCTCTTAGCTATGTTGCAGCGGCATGGGCCGCTGAGATGCTTCCTGTGTGGAAGCACGGATAATCTGAGGAACAGATGTCCGAAAAATCCCCAGCGAGACACTCGCTACAAGGGGCCAAAGGGGGGTAAAAAGCCCTTGTACAAGCCGTCGGGAAACGAAGGCTCCCAGTAGGTGTGTGGCGCCCTACTGGGGGACCCCTCAGTGCTGTTAAGCCCCAGGATAGGGGACGACAGCACAAAACCCCGAGGGAAACGGTGCTTTCTAGCACCGAGTTGGTGTACCAGCCAAGTTTGCTGGTAGTCCTTGCGGGAGTGAAAGGCTTTGATAAGCCTTGGAGAGTCTTAATAGACTCTGGAGCGTCTGAAAATTATGTCAGACGGGATTCTGTTGAGAATAGTCGGCTGTATGCCGAGGCCCTAGAGGCACCTTCTCGTGACGTTGTCACGGTCCGTCTTGCGACGGGCGTACAGGTTTCCGTACCCAAGGTCTCGATTGACCTTAAGATGAAGTTTGCAGACTTCGACAGCTTAGAACGTTGCCTAGTCCTGGATTTGGACTCGAGGTATGACCTCATTCTGGGCATGAAGTGGCTGGAACGCCACGAGTCATGGATAGACTGGAAGTCTAAGTCCATTGGCGCAACGAACCCGCGGTCGGGTGAAGCATTGGCGAGTCATGAACCCACCTTTGCTCGATCGCAAAAGCGATTCTGGCGTGAGATGCCAGAGATTGGGATGTCTGAAATGATCATTCCCAATGGCGTTAAGGAAGAGTTCCTTAACTAGGGGGATTCGGCGGTTAATCCCCGCGCCGATATAGGCGAGACTGGTGAGTCGCCAGTGATACAGGTGGATTCCTCTGAGAGTAAGCGCGAGGCGCTTAGAGATGAGACCCGAAGTTCGTCTCTTCTACAGGTCGGAATTGATTCCGACCACGCCATGTCCGGCGAACAAGTTTCGACTCCAGTGGTAGGGGTAGAGACCCCTGTGGTTAAGCGCGAGGCGCTTCCAAGCGAAGGGACCCGAAGTTCGTCTCTTTCGCACGTCAGGAATGATTCCGACTACGCCTTTATAGATGAAACCGGCTAGTCACCGGTGGTAGAGGTAGAGAGACCTCTGTGGATAGGCGCGTGGCGCTTCCAATAGATGGGGCAATTGAATCCCCCCATCTGGGTCTCTGGATGAGTCCCGATGCCATTAGTCAGCAGTCCTATCGGATTCTGAATAGTGTGACAGGTATTGTCACGGAAGGCGTAAGCCAGGAACGGTTGCATGGGGTAGGCAAACTGTTGTCGTTGGAGGAGATGTCCTTCAACGAGTTTGAGACTGCTGTAAAAGCAGGTGAGCTCGACGAGATTGTCGTGTTGCGTCCATAAGAGGAGTTGAACACCTCATCCACGATGGAAGAGTCAGTTTTGGCGAAACCAAACAGGCGTTGAATTCCCGAAGCGGCCTCAAGATCCTTGCGGATCCTGAGGACCCTTACCATTCCTTAATTAAGGAATTCGGAGATGTCATTAGTGACAACCCACCGATGGGGTTACCACCGGATCGGGGAGTCCGACATGAAATTGATTTGGTTCCTGGAACCAAATACTGCGTCACTAGGCATTGGCCTCTCCCCAAGGAGCAATGCGACGTCATTGACGCATTCTTCAAGGGGAAAGAAGAGGCAGGGATGGTACGGGAGAGCAAGTCTCCTCACTCATCTCCCACCTTTTTTGTTCGTAAACCGAACGGAAAGTGGCGCATTGTACATGCTTACAACAAGCTGAATGCAGCTACTGTGCCCATGCAGAATCCGATTCCTCGGAAGGATGTCCTCCAGAACAATATGGAGGGCTGTACTGTGTACAGTGCCTTAGATCTGGTGGACGGGTATTATTATCAGGTGCTCATGCGAGCGTCCGATATTCCGCTGACAGCGGTTAGCACGCCTAGTGGCATGCTGTGGGAGTGGCTTGTTATGCCACAAGGGATTTCAAATGCACCAGCGACTTTCAATCGCTTGGTGACTCAACTCTTCCGCCCTCATAGGAAGTACGCTCAGACGTACTTCGACGATATATTCATCCATAGTCGCGCGGAAGGCGACTCGTCCGATGTTCAGACGCACTTAATGCACCTTCGATCGGTGGTCGAATGTATGCGAGAGCATAAACTAAATGCAAACGTATCCAAATGCATTTTTGGTGCTGAGGAAATTCCTTTCCTCGGATGCTTCATCGGTAAGGATGGAGTGCGGGCGGATCCCGCGAAGGTGAAAGCCATTGTGGAGTTGCCTTCGCCTGTAAATCTTAGAGATTTACGGAAGTGGCTTGGATTAGCCAATTAACTCCACAAATACATCGAGAACTACGCTGATATGGCGAAGCCATTAACAGACCTTCTTAAGAAGGACGTAGATTGGTGTTGGAAAACCGAACACCAATCCGCTTTCGAAGCGGTTAAGTGGAACTTGTTGAAATCCCACGTTCTTGCTCTCCCAGATTCTGGAAAACCATTTAGCGTCGTCTGCGACGCCTCCGATTTCGCAATCGGATTTGCTTTGCTACAAGCAGAAGATGCGGGACGGGAACGCGTGATTGCGTTTGAGTCGAGGCAGCTTAAAGCTGCGGAACGGAATTATCCCGTTCATGATAAGGAGCTACTTGCTATGAAGTATGCCCTTGTCAAATTTAGGGTTCACCTACTCGGATCAAAGCCGTTCTTGGTTTATACTGACCACGCGTCCTTACGTACAGCGACAAAGTCGCCTCATCTCTCGCAACGGATGGCCCGTTGGCTCTCCTTCTTTGCGGAGTACAACTTTGGGGTTATGTATAAACCTGGCAAGCAGAATGTGCTTGCAGACGCGTTGTCGCGTCGTCCCGATTACGAGCTCGCTCACGCGACATTCGTCACCTCGTCTGTGGTGGACCTCATACGCCAGGCGTATGAGAAAGACCCGCAATGTACGGCGCTTATCAGCGCGTTGGGTGGAAAAGGACTTGGCTCGTCTGAGCCAACCCTGTCAAGTCGAGCTAAAGCTTGGTTACACCGTTACAGGTACTGTGACGGTTTGCTATATTATAGCACGAGCGCGGAGGACACTCCGCAGGTGGTTGTTCCTTATAATGAGGAATTGAAGTATAGAGTCCTCTTTGATGCACATGACGCCCCTACCGGGGGTCATTTTAGGTCGGGATAAGACCTACAGCGCTTTAAGCGCTTTGTATTGGTGGCCCAAATGTATAAGTGGGTAGGTGCGTATATATGCACCTGTGAGACGTGTCAGAGGGTCAAAACCTCTGCAGATTCAGCAGCGCCTTTGGCGAGCTTGCCCGTTCCAACGGACTGTTGGAAATCCATTAGTATGGATTTTATCTTCGGTTTTCCGAAAGATAAGGCCAGTAACACCGGCATTTTGGTCTTTGTAGGCCGTTTGAGCAAGATGGCTCACCTGGCGGCGGTGCCAGAGTCCATTGATGGACAAGGAACAGCGAATGTGTTTCTAGACCGTGCATTTCGACAGCATGGTCTACCTGATTCCCTTATATCGGATCGGGATCCCCGTTTTACGCGATAGTTTGGGGGGGAGCTGTTTAAGGTGCTAGGCAGCAAGCTCCTCATGTCCACTGCGGATCACCCGCAGACGGACGGACAAACGTAACGCGTTAATCGCGTTGTGGAGGATATTCTCCGGAGTTTATGTCCGGATTCTCCAAAGAGTTGGAGTGAGATGCTTCCTTTGGCCGAATTTGCTATTAAGAATTCGTTCCATGCATCTACGGGGTTTACCCCGTTTTACGTGAACGGATTAGTGAACCCGAGGGTTCCGTTGACTCCACGTGTGTGTGTCTCAGGGCTTGAGGGGGGAGGGTTCCCTGATGTCAGCCCTGTATCTATGCGAAAGCACATCGATAAGTTCTTATCGACGCGACTTAGTGTCTTACGACACGTCTGCGATGCCATGGCGGAAAGCCAAGACAAGCAGAAGGAGCAGGCTGACCGCAAGGGGAGGCGTAACGAAAAGGTGTACAAAGTAGGAGAAAGTGTTTTATTAAACGCTAAAAATCTTCCTACATATGCAGTTTCCAACGTGTTGAGGAATAAACTGCGCCCCAGGTTTGTGGGTCCCTTTAAGGTACTAGACTGAAAGGGCTTGTCGTATACCTTAGACATCCCGAAGGCGATGCGTACGCATCCAACCTTCTATGTGGGTCTGCTTAAGCCATACCAGAACCCTGAGGCGGTTCCCCTCTCGGAGGAGGGTGAGAAGCCGGATAGCCGAAAGGCGCGACAGGTCGGAACATCTCCGACAGGGTTGAAATACGACCCTGAAGTTCCGCAACGAGAGACTCGAGAGAGGCAAGCCGCCCCTCGATGCGTTCATTCGCACTCCCTTCGTTGCGGAGTCTCACCTGAGCATCTTGGATGCGAAGTCTGTGCCGATCACAGCGCTTGTGGAAGTCACGCCGCAATAGCGCGACCCCCTCCTCCAGTGCTCGATACGGAGGGTACTCCACATTATCATGTGTAACGCCTGATGGCACGACGCCATCACCGGGGTGAGACCCAGTACCTGGTGAAGTGGAAAGGGTATCCACATTCCCAGAACTCGTGGGAGTACGAGACTCCCCTTCGGCAGGATTGCCGTGACGTCGTTGACGCTTTCGGCGGGAGAATCCCACTGAGAGTCAACGACCAAAGGGGCTGAAGAAGCCCCTTCACTGCCAGTAGCTGGGAGTTCGCCGGAGGAAGATGCTGTGCTTGCATTGCTCTCCGGCACCCCATCGAGAGCAGAGCGCGTATAATAGGAGTTAGGCAATTTCCCTTGCGCTTTGGCCTGAGCATAGGCCAAGCGTAGCGCTCTCTCTACCCGAACATCGTGTTCGGAAAAGCTGTTGTACAGCGCATAGAAACTGGGGAGTCGTTTCTCCCTTTCCGCCCAGGCGCGGAACGCCTGTTCTGCGTCTTCGACGCTTTCGTCCCTCAGGAGAACAAGGGGAATCTCGCGGATAATATTCACGAGGACACCGCGTGCCTGCTTCCCGAGGCGCGTCCGGTAGGACTTAACGGAATAATGTTTAGGCGTTAGTAGTCGGGCCCGGAGTTGGTTCCGATGCGCAATTTCACGCGGCAGTATAGCCGCTGGACCAGGGGTATAAGAGGCTAAACCCCTCTTGACCGCGTTCTTAGCCCTCTTTTGAGGGTCACGAGGTCCCTTCCGTGCCCGTACGGCACGTCGGGCCTCTTGAATCAAGGACGGTTCATTGGTGGTGGTTGCCTGTGGCAACCGGGAGGTATCACCCCTAGCGGGTAACGGTGGAGCACGAGTTAGTGCTTTTTACCCACGTGTGGGGAATGGGTTGGATGACTGATAGCGCCGTTCGGCGCTATCAACATGGCCAGCCGTTGGGGAGAGCTCCCCAAGGGCGTCCACTTCCGAGTTGTCGGAATATTTTGCGTCCATAGAACCGCTGAAGGTGTACAATGGACAGCCAGAGGTACTGGCGTTGGAGTTCTCCAACAAGATTTTGATTATTGCGTAAGCAATAGTCTTGATGGGGGAGGATGTAACGGGGTTACATTCGGGTTACATTGAGTTTTGGTGCACATGAGTACACCACGGTTGAGGTCAGTACTGGCCGGTTTGAAAGGTTTCGAACCTTGTGTTATTTTAACCAATCAGGGCAGGGGCCCTTGGTGTGGTGGTATGTCAGCCATCCACGTGTCAGTACACAGGTGTGTACACTACATTTTAGCTAGGTACGAATTTGGAATATTCTACTTAGTATTACATATAGTTTATATTAGTTTAAATTAATTTAGGCTAATTACATATTAAATATATTCAGTTTACATTTCACTCTATTTTGCGGACGTGCGACCTCGACCGGTCGCGCGCGCAGTGAGTGTCGTAGGTAAGAGGTAGTCCTCCCTTTACTTACATCCCGTAAAGGGAATACAGCCGTTAAGTCTAAGGCGTAAACTAACCCGGGAATCTTGGCCCCGAGTAGGAGAACTCTCCTACTAAGCCCTTTACAAGGGCGTATCGGCTAAGTAGCGGTAGCTACCGCTTTAAGTAAGAGTCTTCCTCTGTACGCTAGCCGCACCGTGCGTATACGCACCGGCTACACTCGGCCCCTTCCAGCGACTATCTCGCTGGGGGTTTCTCGGACATCTCTTCCGCAGATGATCCGTGCTTCCACACAGAAAGCATCTCAGCGGTCCATTCCGCTGCAGCATCGCCAGGAGCTCCGCTTCAGAACCCAGCGCATTAGAGTCAGCGTGAATCTTAGCGGAAGGTTTCTCTTCCGCTTCGACCTGACTCAGGTCCATGGGTTCGGGACCCACCTTAGAGGAACGAAAGTTCCTTTCAGCGTTGAACGCCATCTTAAACTCTTCCCCCAGGGATCGGGTTCGGTATCGGAAGAGCTCCGAACGTGCTGGCCCTTCTCTCAGGCCTCCCATAAACACGGAAATGGACACATCGTCCGAATACGCTTTTGCGTACATCCCTGCCAACAGGGTCTTAAGTTCTTGGATATATGTTTCCAAGTCCTTAGTGCCCTGAAGACAACTCCGAAACGCCAGCTGATTCTTGAAAACCAAATCAGGCGTGGCATAAGTGTCCATAAGCTTTCTCTTGAGGACTTCCCAGGTCGGGAACACTTCCATGACCGAATCCGAGCACGTAAACGCCCATGCACGGGCTTTACCCGTAAGATGGATGGGTCAGTGCAAGTCCAAGTATCACTTGCAAGTGATCTGCGACCAAATTCGCTGTGACGAAGGCCGTTTCAACCTCTCGAAGCCACACATAAAGGTTATCACCCTTTTCACCGGTGAATTCCTTTATCTTAAAGGACAACGGGGGGGCGCAACTCCCTCGACGTGGAATGACTTCCACTACAACTCGCCTCATGGGCGATGAGGGCATTGACCCTCGCCTTTACGGCCTCATGGCCCTGCTCCACTAGAAGCTGCATGCTTTCGTCACCCAGTAAGGATAACAGCCTGTTAAAGGCTTCCTGCTGGACGAGCATTAACCTTTCCCAATCGTCCTGATTCATCCTTTGCAGAGGATGCTGTAGCTTACCAACACAGGTGTTGGTTTGATTACAAGTGCTACCAGATGTAGCCTGTGCTTACACGCACGGTGCGTCTAGCGCAAAGAGGAAGACTTTCCTAAAGCGGCGATGTGCCTCTACTTAGCCGATACGCCCTTGTAAAAGGGCTTAGTAAGAGAGTACTATCTTACTCGGGGCCAAGCTTTCCATTGGTTTACAAGTTAGCACAAGCTAACGCCTTGATACAAGGCTCCCTTAATAAGGGGGTAGATAAGGGAAGGACTTCCCTTACACTACAACACTCACTGCGCGCGCGACCGGTCGAGGTCGTGCGTCTAGCTGGATTGGCGTGTTTTGTAAACTGAATGTATATTTAATATGTAATTAGCCTAAATTAATTTAAACTAATGTAAACTATATGTAATACTAAGTAGAACTTACTAAATTCGTACCTAGCCAAAATGTAATGTACACCACCTGTGTACTAACACGTGGCTGCCTGCCACGCCTCCACCAACGGCTCCTGCCCTGATTGGCTTAAAATAACTAATAGGTCCAAACCTTTCGGAACGGTCAATATTGACCTCACCGTAGTGTACATACGTACACAACATAACTAAATGTAACCAAAATGTAACCCTGTTACACTCAACCTCCAGCGGCGTTGGATGTACCAGCCACCAATGCTGATCAAAATCGAGGACTAACAGTGGATTTACTCGACGACGAAAAGTATGAGCGCAAGGATAACCCATCGTGGACGTCAATAAGACTAAATGTTAATTAAGGTTAATCAGTCAATCATAGTTTCCAATCGCCCATATTTATGTGCTAACCTTGACAGTCCCTATTATGGTCAAACCGCTGCAGGTATTGCCGATGTGCAGCACGCAGGCCTGCTACCGAGCACCTCTGAGAACATTGGGCCAAGCTGCATCTTGACAATGGCTCGCTGCTTTGCATTTTGCTGCGTAATCACAGCAAGCTGACCTTCGCAGGCAAGACGAACTGCCGAAACCACAGATATTAGATCACCTGAAATAAATAAATGGTTGGAAAAGGATAGGATAGCACAATTGATTTGCCATAAGTCTTACCTGTTGACACAGAGATCCACTTTTTGAGAGCAGCATGGGCGCTGTCCACACGCGAAGTCTTGATGTGGCCATAATGGCGCTTATTGCGCATGAAATCTTCGACAAAGTCTCCTTGTTAACAAGCCAAGTTGTTTCAAGGTAGCGCATTGAGGCTGCAGGGTAGGTGACATGCATCGAGACAAGTTGGGTCTCATAAGCTGCAATTGTTTTTGCTACAACGAGTTGGTTACAATCTTTTATAAACTCTTCCCAAGCTTCAAAAGTTTGAAAAGCTGTCCTCTGCTATGCTAGGATGTTTTTGATGATATGCCAGCGGCATATTAGGCAACTTTCGTTTGGAAAAACCTCTGCGAGCGCGCTCATAAGCGTAAGATCTCGATAGGTGAAAAAGGTGAGTGCGGCGCCTATGCCATACAGTTCAAAGACTGCTTGAATTCGGCGCATTGCCCACAGGTAGTCTGCCAAAGTCTCGTTTCGCATGAAGCAATATGCAAAGGTAAAGGTTCTGCCTGTTGCACAAATAATATGGAGAAGAGGGAACCCATATCTGTTGGTTTTGTAGGTTGCATCAATCAACCATACACGTTTAGCGCAGTACTTGCTGCAAATCTCCTTTTCCGATGGTGATATGATCAACAGGTGAGTGAGCTGCTGTTGAGTGTCAACCCGGGAAAAGTAGCTGCTGGCAGCAAGACCGTCCAAGAGAGCTGACAGCGGAGAACGGCCTGCCAGCATTCTTTTACGTTCTGCATGACGCAGGTTGTAAATATCTTGCACTGTATCCATGACCTCGTTGTTCTGCCGCAAAATAAGTCACGATAAGGCCGGGGGTCACTCCGGCACGCCCCAGTGTCAAAACTTCCTGCCGATTTTCCTCTGTCAAGAGCGCCCTTTTGGATGAGTGGTTTGGTGTGCAAAAGGCTCGTGGTTGTGGTCGCTGTGCGTGACTTGTACCTGTCATCATTCTTCTTGTCGCCGGATACTGGTCATGAATGGACAGCCAGTGATACGTCTGGACAAGACACGCTGGCGAGGTCCGTTTTCATGGAGCAAGCTAGAATTAAGGCTTTTACTTCGCCGTCTTTTCTGTTGCCTACCCTTTTTGTGCGTTTGACGACAACAACATAGCCTTCGACTTGTGTATGGGCGTCAATTGCTGCTCTTGCTTGTTCCAGGGACGCGTAGGCAAGCTGCAAAGGTGGTGCGAGGCTGTTCATTATGGCTTTGAAAGGAAAAGGTTTATAAGACGTTCAAGACGGCTGCGAAAAAGTACTCAAAAAGTTTGTATACTCTCAAAAAGCTTTGATGCATAAAAGTATCGGTTGCCTTTTAACTAATCATAGGCTACAATGTCTAACGAAGACTCATCAGTTTACTTCTGTTTTCCAGGTATTTCCTGCTGCCAATGGTTCAATGTAGAGCGAATCAAATGGAATGCTTTTATTTATTTTAAGTGAATTATTATTTTTTATTAGTTTTTTTGGGCTTTTTTTCATTCAGCATTAGCACCAACACCTGAAATTGTATCATTATGGCCACCATCAATAGTTTGGGGTGGGGACTGATTATAGAAAAGGTGGGGGCTGATAAAGGATCTCTAAATAAAACCTTCAAAAATAATAAGATGCTATTATTTTTTACCCACAAATTTCTTTTAGAAATTTTATTATATATATCTCGTATGAATGTAAGGCGTTGTAGAACATACGCCGCGTCTCGTGCGTCTCGTGCGTCTGTGTCGCCCCTAATGAGACAACTTGACTCATCAAGACCTCACTTACTTCAACCTCATTCCAGCTTCTCGTGGCAAGTAGGAAGATAAGAAAATGCTCGTCCTGAAAGAAGAGTACGCGGACGACGAGAGACAGGAATTGCGCTAGTACCAAGCACAAGGGCGCCGCGTTCGCGCCGCGTGCTCCAACTATTGTGCGACGATTCTCGACAAGATGGACGCGTCGTATCGCCACGCCACGAATCAGAAGACGCCCCTTCCGTTCGTTTGTGTCGAAGCGTTGGCTGGTATGGGCAAATCGCAACTGGCCTTTGCGTTAAAAGGTCGACGTCCGTATTTTTTACTGGTTGGTCGCTCCGCATTATTACCTTTTCGTGGACGTGCACAACACAATGTATCAGCTGTTGCGCGCGATCTCCGAGGCGTTTCAAGGCGTCGTGGATGAGGACATGCCCGAAGCTCAAAACATAGACGACATGCTCACGTCATGTCGAGCGTGTATCAACGGGAAGAGTTGTGGACTATGGGTTGCTTGCCTCGCTCTTGAACTATTGTCAAATGAAGAAGCATCAAGATGCGCGACGCATGATTCGTTTTGACGACTGGACACGTTTGAACGTGACACGATGCGACCTCCAGACGTTGCACGCTGTTGTCGAGAAGATGAAGGAGGAGAAGGAATTACTGCCGTTTTTGTCGTGGATGAAAGCGCGCTCCCCATATTGAATATGGCAGAAGGGGAGAAGCGGTCGGCGTTTCAACGAAAGTCTTTCGTGCCTGTGTGGTAAAGCGTACCATAAAAATCGGTACGTAATTATGGGTATAATTGTGGACACCACTAAGGGTGCGGCTGTGGTAAAATGTACCACAAATTTTGTCGGTACAATAGTCGGTACAACAGGTGGTACGATAGTGGGCACCACAGTTGGTACCACAGTTTGTACATCAGTCAGTACAACTGTTGACACAACGGTGGCGGACATGGACGGGGCGTGGACGGTACATCTGAGACGATGCGGCAACTGGCACAGTTACCTAACGGTAACCTGAAGGTAAGCGAAGAAATCAGGTCGACTGGTCGACAAAATGCGTAGGAATGGGTAGTTCTGATTGGCTGATATTAGGTTTTTGGTAGAGATTAGGATATAAGCAGTAATACAGTTCTCTTTTTGCGTCCAACTACCAAGGACCCTCAGGGACGGCACCTTTGCGCCTCCCCTGTTCTACGCATCTCAACGTCCCGGGCGGGAGCACCTAGTGCATTTTTTGGCCCCACCGGCAGGGGTAGAGTGTCAAGAACTCTTCCGCGACTCCGCCCGCTGTGCCATCGGTAGTTTTTTAAAGGTTTTTCTTGTTGTTTGGTTTTGGGAACGTGATCGAGCAGTGCGCTCTCACCTCTTCCCCATTGGTACACGTTTGGCCCCTGGTAGTTCGGCTTCTTTAAGCGCCCCACGGGAACTACTAGGCGGATTTTTAGTGTAAACCGTCTATCAGCCCGTAGCTGATCGACCCTCCTCTTAATTAAGCGTAGAATACATAGTATATTGGGTATTCTATTAGCGTATTAAGTTTAAGAGGCTCGGCGATCAGGTGGTGAAGACTTCCGCTGCCTGATCAAGTACCCCTTCGCCGATCGCCACCAAGATCGTCGATCTACAACCTGCGACCTGCGACCTGCGATCAACTGTTCGCAACTCGCGCCAACTCGTGGGGAATCTACTATATCGATCGTGATCAAGCCTGGTAGTACCTGATCAGCACACCAGTCGATCCGTTACGAATTACCCCAATCTTGCATCAAGGAATTGCCTTGTGACATCCCCGCCACCTGGAGAGCGACCCACGCCCAAGCCGTCGGGTACACAAGGTGAACAAGACGCAAGACCAGTCCCACAGGACAACCAGAGGACCCCCTTCGTTAGTCGGCAGTCCGGGCGCCGTGGTAACGCCTGATCAAGCTTCAAAAACTCTGATCAGCCGCTTCACCACACCTGTGGCTTGTTCGTGGCCCTCATGACGACTGACGCGTACATTAACGAGCTGGTGGAACGATCTGCCGGCAGCGACGAAGCGCCCGACCGATGGATGCTGCTCGTTCCCCGATTTCCAAGGTATCAAGTGCTGTTGCATTCAGATAGAGACAAGGAAAAGGTGGAACAAGGTGGTCAGGGAGTATCCAGTGCTACAAGACATTGCGACCCATTTTCGTGGACTCAAGGCCAACGACGGGACGAATCTGTGTAATTTGATGAACAAATCCTGTGCCCCGGTGAGCTCGAGAATGCATGTGGGCATGAGATATCTAGCGTCATATCATGGACAAAAGGTGCAGACGAGGGCAAAAACATTTCCCAGTGCCCCACGCAACGATGGGGAGGAACCACCGAAAAAAGTGTCGACATGTAGTCGAGACGTTTGTGATGAATGTGCTCTTTGCCAATCTGATCGACGAGCAGGTGACGGATAGCACCATTGTAGGTCGTAACTTGGAAAGGGGTCAAGACTAGTGCAAATCGAGATGCTGCTTACCGGTCATGGACAAGGACCTATTGTTGTATCTCGCCATCTTGGATGGGAAAGACTTTCCAAGCTACTTTGACGCTTCATATGGATGGAACTGCTCGACAGAGTACATCCTCGAAGAAACCAAGGCTTTCAATTGCCATAGACTTAGAAACGACATGACGAAAACTTTCGTGGCGTTTGAGAATATGGTGGCACATGCGATCTTTTGTACGTCGCGACGAAATGGTGTACGAGGAATAGTCTTCGATGATTTTGTTGCTTGCTTCAAGAGTGAATTCCAAGACAATTGTTTGAGAAGCGGAGTCTGCATGAGAATGTCACAAGGATTGGTGCAAGTGATCTCTTGAAAGACTACAACCGAGGCGGAACGTTGGTGGACCATGGGATGCCGTTTCTTGCCTCTCCCGAGGCAGAGTGGCCAGTGGAAATTTTCACCCAAAAAATGAAGGGGTACAATTTTGGTCATTTGGTCCGTGCGACGAATGCCGAACCGTGTGATAACTACGTTCGCGACCTGGCGAGTGCGAAACCGCTTTTGTTTATGGACTGAAAATACTGGGAAAAGGAGGTGTATATGGGTGCCATGGGCAAGATGATTGATCGAATAAACAGATGCAACTGGACTGTCGCATTTTTGGTGTGTCTGAAAGTCGCGCGGTTTCGTACGCCATGGTGTCATGCAACCGTTGGCTGCGTCCACATTAACCTCCAGTATGCGGGCGTCCAGTTGATTTTCCAACCGGAAACAAAGGATCGAAAACATCTCGTCATCGTTTTTGACAACCTCGTAACAATTATTTAATGCCCACATGGAGAGAGAGATGGTAGACTCTAACTAGCAGGTAGAGATAATTCGCACAGAGCGCGAATGACTTCAAGTGGATATGAAGAATAGATGCACGGATGGTGGTATACAAAAATAAGTTTTCACACAAGATTAAATGACTTAATATGTGCAGTCGGCACATGGAGCAGTATGTAGAATTACCGCTCATAATGGGATAATGGGGTGAATATTCAGTGTTAACGAGTACGACACGTTTTTCTGAACGCGGAAGTGCATTTAGAGAGCTGATAAAGCCATCTTTATATTAACACGCACCTTTAATTTCCCTTTGAATGAACCACCCACATCTGCAGCCATTATTTCCGCATGTTGTTTTATCAGTGTCTACTTCCGAGATCAAGGCCAACTGGTTGTGTGCTACACAATTCTTATTAGTGATCGAGAACATATGTACTCAGAATGAGTACAAATACATAGAGCTTTTTCCTAATAAGTACAATATGATATTGCTACTAATAATAAAGTATCAATCATACCCGGCTTTAATAAAAACCGGTATTATGAATACTTTTAACAAAGAAACGCATAATTACAGCTACATGAACAAACTTTGACCCTGTCCACGCAGATAGATCAATAGAACAGATAGTAAACAATGCTATGATACACGTACCACTTCCAATACCAGTTTTATTTCAAATGTGATTGGTATCAACAATGCTATGATACAAGCTGTCGAGCGCCATGATTTTACCAGACGCCTTCACATCCCATGCCAACGGCAATTTGGCGTCTTCTGGGCAAAGAACTCCCTTTACAATAACCGGTAGGTTGGTGATATTTTTGAGCGATTTCACGTCGTTACAACTGATGGTCAAGTCAAATAACTCACTAACGTACTCATCCAGTCACGACTCGCGTAAACTATTGACACATGTTCATAAACCCCACCCATTTATTTGAAATTAGCCACGGTTAGATGATTCGGTAAACTAAAGTGGTTACGAACGTCTGGTTCACGATGAACCAGGATTGCGTCCACTGTCAATACGATGGCTTTATAATCAACCAGCTTTCTCCGCACGCAACACTAGTGCACGAGTGAGTTCTGATCTTTAAAAATATAGAGTTTGTACCAGCGTAGAGAATGAGGATTGGCTTTACTATTGGCAGTGGACACACTTTCTAAACTCGTGGTGAACATCGTACTCAGAATGTAGCACTTCTCGGTTCTTGCCTCAGCAGAGGTACTGGCAATTTCTCCGTCCGGATGCGCCATACGATGCATTGACGATGGCGCGACACAAATGGGTGAGCGGATGCGATGGCTTAATAGTGTCGTGCTAATGTTCATGCGGGACACGTCACGCAATACTCGTGGATGCAAAACCAAGCGCATAAAAGCCTCTCGATTTTCCTTCAGCGTCACCATATCGTCTGTTGTAAGTGCGTGTACCTATTTGTTTTTTTGCGCCCTTACAAGTTCGTGAAATCCCATCGGCTGATAAGGGAGTATTAGATTTTTATTTAAATCTAAAACATTATTGGGTTATTCTCCGCGCAAAACAAAGGAAAAAAGATGATTGGTCAAGCCATTTTCGTGCACACCATCTGTAGGAAGGATGCTAATTGGTCAGAATAATTTTTTGTGCACTCGGTCCTCATGACTTTAAATTGCTCTAGGATTGATCCGTGATCACTTATCACAGATCACTAAACCCTACATCGCCGTGCCAATTTCGATATCTAGACGATGAGCGCACTAAAAGAAAAGTATTTCTCTCCAGACGGTTGAAAAGAAGCGAAGAACGATTTGGAAGAGGAAGCCCGAAGTTCGGGTTTTGTAGTTGTTCGAAAAAAGGCTCGAAGAGCAACAGAAAGGTTTTGTTTGCTTAAAGGCTGGGAGGCCGAGATATAGAATCGATGCCACGAACAAGCAGCTGAATAGAAGAGCCTCATGTAAAACCGGTTGTCCTTTGTATCATTCGAAATATAGGGAGGTCGGTAGTGGGGAAATTCGGGGGGGGGATGATACATCGTATGTGGAAAATGGATTGTCTATACCCGCGAAGGGCGATGTCCTTAATGCAGGGCCGAATTCGGACTGGTGTGCACGAAAAGTTTTGGACCAATCAAAGGCGTTCATTTAGTGTGCAAGAAATTGGCTTGGCCAATCATCTTTTTCCTTGGTGTGCGCGAGGAATTTCCGATCATTATTTCCATAAATTATTAAAATAGAACCTTTTCCTTTTAATTTTAGAGAAATTACACAGAATGGGTCGGTTTTTCACGGAAATTCACAGAATGGGTCGGTTTTCACAGAATGGGTCGGTTTTCTATCTTCTATATAATAACATCCACATATATAAAGAAAGAATTGAAACAGAAAGAATTGATTTTGCTCCGTCGAGGACCGGGGCATTCGGGCCCAGGAGCATGGCGACGGCGCCACAGCCTCCACTGGGTCTGGAATCTCACGAATTTGACCAACCAAAAGGTGACCAACTCACTTTTATTCCTCTTGCCATGTCCCCAGATTCTGGCTCAAGAAGGATGATAATGGAGAGTACGAGATATGCATTATGGTCGTGGCTATAGGTGCTGTTATAGGTTGGCTTAATTTTTGTGCATGTTGCAGCATCGTGCCGAACGTGTGCGAGGTCGTGGTTGTGTCGCTTGATAGAGAAAATATTCTGGATGCTATAACCCGGGCAACCGCTACTTCTGCAGGACAACTTGTGGTATATTTCATCCCGATGCATTTCCAGTATCAGATGGCTACGACGTTGCAAGGTTAAAAGACTCAAATGAACTAACCAGATGGATACTACTATGGATAGAGAGAGAAGACCCGGATTACGTGGCTATTCACAATGGGTATAGATTTGATGTCGGGAGAATATGCAGTGCAGCAAGCGAGTTTGACGAGAGAAAGTTTACTTAGGGGAATCTAGGCAGAAAAGGAAGAGGCATGACTTACTTATTGATCGTTATACTATGATTGACACTTATTGATTTGTAGATGAGGTTCACAGGAGCGATTATGAAAGTCTTGGTGTCGACGCTAAAGTTCGTTCTCGCTCAGTTTTCATCCTTTTTGGGAAAAGGATTAACGGAATGGAAGCCTGAATCCGGGGATATCGTGGCGGTTAGGGCAAAATAGGAAAAAACAGGTTGAAGCTGGCAGTAACAGTAAAACCGACCCATTCTGTGTATTTTCTCTTAATTTTAAAGTAATTGATTGATTAAATTTTCATTTAAAATTAAAGATATATAATTTACTTTGTTAAGAGTTTTTTAAACAAATTAATTCCTTAATATTTAAATTATTATAACAAATAAATAATTAATTTTATAATTTTGTATATTTTTCAATTGATTTAATTTATACTTTTTTAAGAAAAATATTTTCTTTCTTAACATAGTAGTATATTAATAAAAATGATGTTTCTATTTTTTAATTTAATTAACGATCAATTTCACCAAATGCAACATCTAAAGTACCAATAATCATAACAATATCTGAATTTTTAATAAAAAATCTAATGCTTGCCAATGCTTGACAAAATAAACTGAGAAAGCAAAACGTTAACTTTCAAAACTTAGTAACTCCTCAGATATTATATTTTCGTCACTAATTATATTTCTATTTGTGTTCTGCGGTAACTAGGTGGGGCACCTATTGATTTCACTCGAATTGGTTTAGTTTTGATTTTGGTATGGTTCTGGCACTTTTTTGAGCTCGGGATGGCAACTAGTTCCGCTAGCGAAACCAGTCGGAGTCACGGAAACAAAAAATATAACCAGGCCATTTTGTCAATAAGCATCCGTATATAACATGTTTTACTACTTTGCAGTTGTACTTTTTACGCTGATCACGAATCTGTCGGCGGATCTGAATCCGACTAATATTCAAATCTCTATTTCGATTTTTGAAAAAAAGGGCAATCAAATACTACTTTTGGCCCACGGAAACACGTATATCTCAGCAACTACTGGAAGGATCCACGCAGATTTTTTAAAAAGTTGCGCCGGGTCATGGCACAAGTGTACCAGCAAAGTGGGCAGCCAGATGTTTTTGGCGGCTTCAGAAAGTACATTTAAGTGCCAAGAAAATTGTGGAATTTCAAAAAATGCGAATAACTTTTGAACTTAATGTGGTACATACCACCCGACTTCATATTCATGATCACCGTGAAATTTCGCATCTGGGATGACCCGGGTCTAACATGGGTATAGACGGGACATGTTACTCGGTTTATACCATAAGTATTACAAGTGGTACATAAATTCTGATTTCACCACGTGGAAGATCACCAAAATATTACGTCTAGGCCACTTGGTTACGAAGACGCGCTTATCTGGTTTATAGGGTTTATTCGCGAAAAAACTATGTTTTATCAATTTTGACAGGATTATTGTCACATGTCGCAGCTTATGATGCTCTCATCGATTCCACGAGAAAACTCCCCCTAGAACAGTGTTGGTGTTGGGTGTTCTCACCCTCTGGGCAAAAGTAGACAGCACCCGGACTTCCCCGGTGGTCACCCACCCGAATACAACCCGAGCTTGAGGCTGATTAACTTACTCAGTTAAGCAGACTCAACCCGGGCAGTACTCGGTATTCCAGCCGGAGCTGGCCGTTTACACTGCATATTGTCTGTGACCCAAGTGAACGGGTTAGGGTATCATATAGAAAAAGTAATATATAACTCGACACCTTCACACGCAGCCGTGCATATAGCTCCCTCTTTCATATTGACACTTATGCGCGCTAATACTATAATTCTACTAAGTACCACTTGACCTACATGCACACCCACAAGGGTACTTTATGCGACATGAAATGCAATTTTTGCGCACATAGTATTCATTAGGTCCTAGGATACATGCACACCCACGCACCGCACTTTATGTGACATGAAATTCCATGTTCGCACCTATCTGACATAACCGCCATAGTTACCGTCGCCACCGCCTTTACCTTGCTCGCGTCGACCTCTTGTGTGTACCACACATAAATCCGGTAGTAGGAAGTAAGCTACGATAATTCAAGTTTTACTTACTACGAGTCTCTTTACGGTAATTACTTAGGTTTCTTAGACCAGAAAATTGATTAGACGCTTGACCTGCTTTGTATGTGTACCACATATAAATCAGGTAGTAGGAAGAAGCTACGATAATTCAATTACTTCTTAAATATCTTCGACGCCCCAATGACGATTATCCAGCCTGTCAAGACCCTGGTGGACCTAGCGAATGAAGCCAAGGTATCCAAGCACATGACCCTCAGCAAGGATCACAAGGTGTTGCTTCTGAGTGTAATGAAGAAGCTCCAGAGCGAGGTTGCCGCCCACGTGGCCCTGCTATCTCGAAGCTTAGCCAACGAGCCACCCATCTCATGAAGAGACCGTTGTCCGAGGCACATAAGGGTTACTTGTGCGTATCGCGACGGTGCTTCTAGAGAGCGAGAGGACCGCCCCCATGAACGCCCCCGTCGCCGTGGCGACACAGGAACCGGTCCTCGAGAAATTGACACCCGTAATCCCACAAAACGGGAAGAAGAGCAGCAGGGATGTCAAAACAGAAGAATGGAAGGCGGCGATCGAGACATCAGAACTAAAGGCATGAGCTTTCGCCAAGCCGCCGACGCCCACACGGTAAACTTATTACTCTTCACCGTCGCTATAAAGCGCAGGAAACCATTAACAACTAATAAACGTTTTAGAAATTTTTTAAATAAAAGTATAAAAAAATAAAACGGATGGTTGTCTCTTCTTATAATATACCTAAATCCTAACTCATTCTTACCTGTTATTAATCCAAGCCAAAAACGTCTCAAAAACCCGTAACAATTAAAACAGCATTTCAACTTGTGATTTTTTCATACGAGCTATATTTCCCATACGTTGTCCTATTCTAATTTGCTTGATTCCTATACTTTATCCTAGTTCATTTTTGGTGTAATCGTACCGCAATTAAACCCTAAATCCCAAGCCCTTCTTACCTGTTATTAATCCAAGACAATAACGCCTCAAACCCCATACAATTAAAACAGCATTTCAACTTGTGATTTTTTCATTCGAGCTATATTTCCCATACTTTATCCTTGTCTAATTAACTGCTATTCGCTTGATTCGTATACTTTATCCTAGTTCATTTTTGGTTTAATCGTACCGCAACTAAACCGTAAATCTCAAGCCCTTATTACCTGTTATTAATACAAGCCAAAATCGTCTCAAAACAACATAATTCAATCTCCCCATTGATATTGCGTTGAATAATTGATGATTTACTTGACAAAACGTTGGGGATAACACGTCATTAAATTACTCAACTCAAAGAAGTAAAAAAAGCCTTAATATTCATCATCATCATGTAACCGACATGCCACCCCATATATATAGGAAAGCGTCACACACTCACCATTATGTTTTCTTTGCTTGCTATAGTCTACTAAAGGCGTTTACTATAGAAAATCTCATACTTTACGAGGGAAAACAAACGGAAAACAAACTGGAAAAGTGTGGGTAATTAAGTAAAGGGAAAAACTAAACAGTACCGTGTCCAAATAGGCTTATTTAGAGCTCAATTTTGATTGGCTAGCCGCCTCTCCACCCAGTTCTGGACATGCTTGTTTACCGATGTCTTCTTTTTGTCGTGCTTTTCTTTCTTTTTTTTGTTAAGAACTATAATTTGGAGGTAAATATTCGCCAATGTAATCGTTTGCGACATAGTTCTTGACATGATCTGGCTCTCATCCGTGGATCCGTCGAGTTCGTTCCTCCAGCATCGCGTTATCTTCGCGAATACATGCAAGTTTGCGGAGAAGAAAAGCCAGACACACATCACACCTAGCATACACGACGACACAGGGCTCACAGAAAAGCGCGTACTTTACAGGCAGAACGAGAACCCGTACACGAGCATAACAGTAAGGTTAGGAAAGGCACTCCCAATGGTATTGAAGAATTTTTACGTAAATTGAGAGGTTGGCCGCGACCAATTGCAGTCGAATATGTACATGGCTCGCCTATCTACAACTTCAAAGAACTATTCTTGTACTTAGCTTCTTCCGCAACCGCTCTATTCACCTCACCTCTTCTACGACGGTTGCTGACCGTTTCATCATATACGATCGTGATTTCGCCCATCATGTCCATATTCCCGGCAACGTCCGCATCGCCGTCTCTCTGTATGGCGGGTGGACATGGAGGCCTCGACGCCAGAGAGAATGCGGGACGCATTCCTTGGCCAGCCACCGCTGCTGGGTTCCGCACAACTGGTGGAACGGGAAGCTGACGCTGGACATGGTGTTGGAAATCTGCAAATGCCGCTGCTCGTGCCGGAGTCGCATCTTCCTCGGCAACCATAATACTCACCGCTGCCGCCGCAACTTGCGCAACCTCGCTCACAGCTTCCGCAACCTCGCTCACAACTTCCGCAACCTCGCTCACAACCCCTGCAACTTCCGCAACTTTATCACTTACCTGGGCTCTGACCGCGACACTTACCTCGGCACTTACCGCGGGACCTACCTCGGCGCTCCCCTCATTGTCAAGTAGCAGCGTGTCCCATCTCCATAGCTTCAAAATGTACCGCTCCGGAATGGCAGTGACGTTGTGTCGGAGAAGAACGCGTCGGGCGTGCCTGCAAAGAATGCCGCTGAAAAAAAATTCGTTGCAGTCACAACTTACCACCTGTTCCGGGGCTTGAAACGTCACCACGCGCCCATTGCCAGCACTACTGTCTTGATTGTGGCCCCGAACCCACAACGTTGTGATCAAATTCTCGAAATCGATGGGATTTACCTCGTCAATGACATAGGCTATCGATTCGGTCACTTCTTTTTCGAACTTGCGAAACGCGTACGTCGAAAATCACTTGTATCCATGGGCCATCAAAGGGGACGGGTGGTTTTCGATCGTCCCCATCTTTCTCTCATAATTGGCCTTCACCCGCGCGTCCCTTCGCGATTTCACAATCCGGTCGAACTCCGTAACGAACTCCATCAGCAAAGTGCTCGAACCAAGACGGCCGTTGCACAATGCATTGAAGGACTCGAAACGCTCTGTTGTAGTCATCCCGGCAAAGAAAATGCGATCGCAAGAAACATCCCATCCACTTACTTTTGATGTTGTAAAGAGAGTGCATGTGCATATTGTCTTCCAAATTGTGTGTCCGCAGCAACACTATCCACTTCGCCTCCATTTGCCTGGGACACGATGTGCGTTGTGCTTCATAGAAGCCCTTCAAGAAATATTGAAACTGGTCTCCCAGCTTGGATCCCAATTTTTCAGCGCATTTCCAAGCCAAATGCCACATACATAGTGCGTGTTTTGTTTCAGGAAGAACTGCGGTAATGCCGTTGGCCATTGCCCGATCTTGATCAGTCAATATAGTTCGTGGCGCCTTCCCTTCCACCGCCCGTAGAAAGCAAGTTGATAGCCAACGAAAGGATTCCGCAGTTTTTTGATGCAAAAGCCCACAACCAAATTGAATCGTCAAACCGTTGTTGTCAACGCCTACGAAAGGGGCAAAAGGAAGGTTAAAATGGTTGAGCGCATAGGTGGTGTCAAAGACTACCACATCTCCGAAGCTCTTGTAAAGCACAACGTCATCAGGAGATATCCAGAACGCGTTTGTGAGCCTCCCATCCTTATCTGTTTCGAATTCAAAAACATAACCTGGGTTGTCGGTCACTTTGCGGCAAAAGTGGGCGACCATTAGAGGCGCATCTGTCGCGAGGGGCGACCAGCAAGTGTACGGGCAGGGTTACTTTTTTTACGTTTTCAACGGTCATGGAGATCAACAACGTAAAAGTTATTCTTGCCATGTCGCAAATGTGGCGGGTGCCGGCCAGCAATGGAGATGTGCCTAGTGCCTACTCCAAGGCGAGAACTGAAGACGGGTATGACATTCATTTAAAAGTACCACAGGCCATGGAAATTTTGAAGGAGATATTGGAAGTTTTTGATGTTATCAAGTGATTAAAACTGGTGGTAAAACCGGAGAAGAATTTGTATGGGTGGAAGCAGGCTGGTAGACTCTGGCACACCAGCTACTTTGCGACACCCTTGAGAAGATGCATTTTTCACCGTGTGTAACAGACACCTGTGTGTTTGTGAAGCGTTTTGAAACCAGAATTCTACTGGTTGGCGCATACGTTGATGATCTCCTAGTCGCTGGGACCATGACTGAAGTGGTCGATGATCATTTTTCGGAAATGGCTGTGCTGGAACTAAAGGATTTGGGTACCGTGCATAAATTCTCGGGGGTCTGAATTGAAGGGAACCCAAAGGTCGGGTTCACGATGGATCATAAGGCTTATATTTATGAGCTCCTGATCACACATGGACTCAGCAAAGTTAAACCAACACGGAAGTCTGTTCTCGATGTAGAGAGCATCAAGGAGCTTCAAGAGCTGGTGCCGGTCAAGTCAAGATATAAATTCCAAGCGTGTGAAGTTTTCAGTCATTGGTTGGCAGTCTATTATGGATATCTCCTTGCACGCGGCCGGATATTTTTTTGCACCGTGCAACGCGATGCACGCTTGTTCCAACACTCGTAGCTTGCAAGGCAGCAAAGAGAGTGATCAAGTACTTGAAAGGGACCAAATCTTTGAAGATTCGACTAAAGCATGACGACAAATTGCCTATGCCAATTCGCATCATGTGCTACATCGATGCCAATTTCGCTGCCCACAAGATGGACCGGAAAAGCGTTATCGCTGCGGTCGTTTACGTGCATGGAATCATTGTTTCGTGGCAATGCAAGAAACAAAGCACGGTTGCGCTGTCCACATCTGAGGCAGAACTTGTTGCGCAGTGTGGGCGGCAAGGAAGTGTTGGGATTGAGAGAACTGTTTTTTTTCGGAAATCGGTATGCATGCTACGGCGCCGTTGATAATGAAAATGGATAACCAAGCCGCTATCAAGCATGTGGAGCGTGAGGCTAATGCTGGAAGCACCAAGCATGTTGACGTCTAGTTGAAGTTTATAAAGGATTTTGCGAAAAAGCGCGTGCTCAAGGCAACACATGTGCCGAGCTTGGAAATGGTGGTTGATATACTGACTGAGGACCTAAGTCCGCAGCGAATGAAAGACTTACCAAACCATATTGGATTGCATTGAAGAAGTTATAGCGCGCGCCGTTCAGGAGAAGTGTCGAATTTTGATGTAGCCATTTTCGTCTTTCAAGTCTGCTAAAAACAGAAAATGAGTTTTGTGATATAACAGTATCCAACTTACAAGTACAGATTGCGATAAAATGTCTTGGCGGTCGCGCCAAGGCTTGCGCAGACGAGCTGAATCGTCTAATAAAGCACATTATCTGATGTTAAATATTGTGATTAACGACTGTGATCAGGTCGCCAGCACTGACCGACATTATTCGTGATGAAAACATGAATTTGAAATAATTCTGTACCAATTTTGTCCTTGTTTGTTGCGGTGAGAAATAACGTTCTTTGACCTTTAAATACGTGCGCGTTAGCTTCGCGCTTTGATTGTTTGCAGCGAGTCTTCGTACGCTGATTGGCTCGCGTATTGTCGTCGGATATTGGAGCATTTCGAAAGCGAAGAAAGGGGAGTTGGACTGCTCATCAATATGGATTATGTGAACGATTTGCAGGATAGTCTAGTGTACATTCTGGACGCGAAAGGGAATAAATGTCTGCGGGTGACTGGTCAGTGCTCCGGAACGAGCGATATTTTAAAGATAGTTAGACCATTGGAACTCCACAGTTAAGCACAAAGTCTTATTGGCGGGATATTTAATTGCGTTGAAAGTTACATTGTTGGACCAGTTGGGTAGAGAGCAAAGTTATACAAATGAGAATGTGGAGCTGACGAGGCTCATCCAAAGATGTGATCTATATGATAAAGGTATATTATGAGTGCATATTTGGCAGGTATCTATGTGGATCTGACTGACCATTTTACTTTACTTAAGCAAGCCAAACTGATAGGTTACCTCTCAGTATGCGTGGGTCCAATGTATCACAGTTGAGGTGCCAAGAGTCAGTCAGACCACGATGTAGTATGCTACATCTCCGGAGACCTGGAGAGGAGACAGGTCAACAGGGTTCAGTGGGGACGCAGATCGAAAAAAATAAGGATGAAATCAAGCAAGAGTACACATTGGGATGATTTACACGAGACTGATACTTCCACGTGGAATTATTGGAGTATCGAGTGTGGGAACATAGTTTGGATGGTGGCTAAGCGAGCTATCCAGAGACGACGGCGAAAAGATCGTCCGATTCAGCCAAGCAACAAGATGGACCAGGAAGCAATTAAAAAATGGTAAGTATCAGAAGTAGCCCAGTTTGGCAAGATTTTTTTCAAATCTGGTCCACCTCTAATTGTTTCCCGATCCTCGGTTTATTGAGCTCTTGGCTCATGGCGACGCCTGATACGCCTTTCGCGAGGGCGACCACGACGTGCCTGGACCTGCGGGGAGGAGCAATAGCATCCTCCTCCGAAATTTCCTCGCTGGACGAGTACTCTGGAAGCTCCACGGTGCCGCGGAAGAAGGATGAGCCGGTGGCCTTGCTGAAGCAAGCGTCGATGTCTACTTCGTCCACTCGACCTGCCGCGGTGTAGCAAGCGCAGGCGTCCACGCACGGAATGACCAGGTTCTTGTACGCACCGCAAGTGCACATCTTGGCCGCGATATATGCCGCGTGGTCGGTGGAACCGATGTTGACGATGAACTCGTCCGCACTGAGCTGGGCCACGTTCATACCACACACTTGATTCTGGTTTCCACGCAGCAATCCCCGTGCCAATTAGGTGATTCTGTCTGCTACAGCATCGAAGCGCGCTCGTTGCTGGTAGTGGCTTTCGGCCATGTTGAGCAAGATGCCGCGCAGCGGCCTGAACGCGATGTTTGACGTGGTGTCGCCGTAACGAGGTCGAGGGCAGAACGCGTCGCACCAAGTTGGCAGCGGGATGATTGTCATATATACATGAACGGGCTCGCTCAGCTGACGCTGCTCCACCAGTAGCCTGTTCGCCTCTGCTGTCGTCTGCGCTTTCGCGATGGCGAAGCAGAGGTTTGTCACAGCTCGCGCGACACCGCGTAACCTTGCCTTCACTTTCTCCACGATATTCCACACGCAGAAGGGGTGGTGGGCCTCGGGGAATGCATCGCGTACCGCCGGGATGAGGCCCTTGTCGCGGTCGGACACGAAGACCAGGCGTTCGGCCTGCGCTCCTTGCGACATCCCTCACGGAAAAAGTTCATGAACCAGGTCCAGTTCGCGTGGTTCTACACAGACACCACAGCGAAGCAAAGCAAAAGCACCTCTTTGAAGCAGTCGCGCGTGACCGCAACCAAGAGGACCCCGCCGTTACGTGACTTAACATGTCACCAGTCTAGCATCACGACGGGACTCACATGCACAGTTGCGGACCTTAATGCCTCAGGGAACACGAGGAGTCGCAAGAACCCACCACCGGCCGTTTCAAACCGACAGATTGACTCCGAAGAGCGCTCATTCAGCTGCGCCAAGTACCGAGACGCGTGCGAGTATCCATCCTCAACACGGCCATAAACGGACACTACTTTGCGGAGTAAACCACGCCGCGCCTTCTGGTAGCGAACACGAGTGACTGGTTGGCGAGAAGCGCACCCATCTGAGGGGGTCGAATGGTTGCGTCTCTCTGGACTGCTCCATCCACAGTGGTTGCAATCCATGCTTGGTCTGCCGCGCTAGGATGGCACACCGGGCACAATTTTGCCTGTCGCAGTGCTTTGTGACGTGCCACAACCCGTCGTTGCGGACACGAGCAGCAACTTCGTAGTCGCATGAGCGACATTCAACGGTATACCTGATGCTGGTGCTTTGAAGCCACCTTGCAACTGAATCCGCCGGCGATGTTGGTGCGCTTAATGGCATACACAACCTCATTCTTTCACTGGTAAGTGTCGGACAGCTCCATTGCGCAAGAGTTGGGAAACAATAAGAGGTGGGCTAGATTTGAAAAAAATCTGGCCAAAAAAACTGGGCTACTTCCGATAATAACTTTAAAAAAATAAACTTTACGATTCTGGGCGATTTGTTTTTCAAGCAAAGGGAATAAGAAGAAAAGAAAAGGATAATCAGTTCACCAAAGGATATAAGTTGGTTATCTCGTAATACGGCTGTATGAGACAGTAACGGAAGAGTTTCAATACCAGCTTAGTAGTGACACCATTCCAGAGCGATTCGGAAAAAAGCTGGAGACCACTATTGGCATGGTGAGGTGGCCAAGAAATTGTTGCCGACCGGGTGAATTTACATGAATATTATCACACGAACAACAAATCAAGATTACGCAAATGGCAAATGAGCAGCTGATGGCAGAGGACGTACTAAGTGCTATCAACTGGTGGTATACGTCAGAAATGCAATTTCATTTTCTTATTCGAGCGGTAGGTGTGAAAGAGTTGGGAGGCATACTTGCAGTATCCACCGAAGATAATTGAAAGCGATCTCGGTGTTATGAAAAGGTGACGTTGTAAAAGTCAACAGTAATATAATCAATACAAAGGTGTTTCCGCCAAAGGGATCCACACTTCAGGAACTGGCGAATAAGCAGAAAAAATATTTGGAATCAGACCATGGCCTGATCATGAAAACGTTTCGCCATCTGACAAGGAAGGCGTGAACTCGTACTAATAGCAGTTCCAGCGTAGTACGGATGAGAAACCAATTCTGTGGTTACTTTTTCCTCAAACCGAGTATGCAAGGGATTGGCGAAGTTGAGGTTTTTTTCTATTGTCTTTGGGGTGCTCACTTGCGGGCTATCATCTAAGCTGGACGGTCATAGACGCAGATGTACAAAGGAGGCCTCAATTCTTCTGACAAAGTAGATTTAATTCCGACAAATGACTAACGGTAAAGATACGCCGCATTCTATCTACCACGATTAACTCGTATTGCAAATGCACTTTCTCGATCAGAAGTCGAGGTGTACAAGATCAAGTAGCACTACAGATTACGGCTGATTTGAAACGAATACTGCACCATAATTTGGTAAATCCGTATTATTATAATTACGGGAATTTACAAATAAGGGAGCGATTTTGAAAATAATTACAGGTAGGGGAGTGATCTAAAAAATTACAAATAAGGGAGTGATTTTGAAAATAATTACAGATAGGGGAGTGATTCAAAAATATTTACAAATAAGGGAGTAATATCACTGCAAATTTGCGGGGTCAGCGTATACTGACCCAATTCAACAGTTACAGTTAGACTGAGATTTTTGTTATGATGATGTGTTCACGGTGTAAATGTATTCTACTTCTCGGGTGAAACCTCAGCCGTACACTGCCGTAGTTATCACGCGCGATTTTTCTACTGTTGATGATTCAATCCCTCTCTGTTCCCTAGTTTTCCACTACCGCCTCTATCACGTTTTCCGCTCTATACTTTCGACTGGTTTTCAGGGCCCGATCACACTGATCTCATTACGACAAGGATAAAGTTCAACATCTTCCTCGAGAGAAATTAAGGTAAGAGACGTAATCAAGCCATCCGTGGATGCGCCGTCGACAGCGACTGGCGCCTCTCTTTCTTCTCTGAGGATGTCACATACAGTTGTTCTTGTCCATCGAAGTTTGCAAGAAGCGCTTCATCGTTTTGAACAGGAAGGGGATCATCGAGTCCTTCTCATGCTGTGAGTTCAACAGCGCGTTAGTAGCGTTTTTTTTATACATGTGAGCATCTCAATCTTACCTCGTAACAATACATGATGATGGACAAGGAGAGTGCGAAGGCAGCCACTTCACCGTATTTCCAGCCTGAGCATAATCCGCGATCGCGCAAAATTATCGCCAAACTATCTAACGCACGCGGAAATGTGTACAATGCCATCTCTAATTGCATTAAACAGCACAGTTGGTTCAGCAACAAGTTATCACGTGGAAACAACCACACGCTTTACACAAACCAGAGCGTCGTCCTTTTGGTTCCATAAGAATGGTCGTCGAAGCTAGAAGTTCGGCTACATAGAAAATGAAACGATGATCCCTACTCACGACGCGACGGTATAAGCACACAAGAGACAAATAGAGCGACGTGAATGACGCCAAAAAGCAATTGGATCGCGTCGCATTTAGCGTCGAGCATGCAATACTGTGAAATGGAGCACGCAAGAAGAGTCTAAAGTGGATGACCACCCCTGGCACGATGAAGAGTGCCAGGTACAGCGGAAAGGTCTTCACAAAAGCACTTTTGAAGCAAAAGAACGCGCCCATGACGCATGATTCGGCATTTCACGTGTACAAATCTGCATGGAAGGATGCAAGTTGGAGCCCCCCGACCATGGGTGTGACGGTTACTTTAACTGTTGAATTTTTTATAAAATTTCATGGCTATGCACTGGGGGGGTCAGTTTACGGAAATCGGGGGGGGGTCAGTATACGCTGACCCCGCAAATTTGCAGTGACATCACTCCCTTATTTGTAAATATTTTTGAATCACTCCCCTATCTGTAATTATTTTCAAAATCACTCCCTTATTTGTAAATTCCCGTTATAATTACGTTATAAATTACCAAAAATACTTGGCCTAATTCTTAACAGTGTAGTAGGATGAAGAGTAATCGGGGGGACGCCCTTGGCCACTTGGAATACAGTCAAAGAAACAGTAGTATGTATAGGAACGTAGCTTGAATCATGTAGTGTAGAGGTGAAACTTGAATAGTGTAGTCGAGGTAGATGATCGAGTGACGAGTAGTTCAGCCTTGTGAGGTTGCTTATGGTAAACCATCGTGACGAAAGCGGAAAAAGCCATGTGCAAGCCCTTGGAATAGCTATCCTATATTTCAACATACTTTGTTGTGTGCGCACTGTCATCTTGTTGACTTGGTGAGAAATGGTCTTCTATTGTATCCGTATGCAATCAAGCCGTTTCCTGTAGCGATGGTGCACGAGGCTACCTATATAGCGCGGGTCACTCATTTTCTCTCAGCGGAACGAGATTATTAGCTGGCGTCAAACGGTCTTGATTGGCAACAACACTATGACTAGTGTAGGTACTCCGATCATGATAGTTGATAGGAAAATTGCGTAGGCAGAGTGCTAAAATAAGCTCCCCCCATAATAAAAACGATTTGGTAACGCGGCGTAGGCCGAGTGCTAAAATCCTCTCACCCGATAATAAAAAACCGACTTGTTACGCTTCATAGCACTTGAAAGCTGCATTGGGGATTCGATGGTCATTCACTTAGAAAATCTGAAGAAGTTGACTAAGTGAAAACCATCCTTTTTTACCAATAATCTTACTTAATCGGAGAAACGTATAATCTTGACGCGAGATGAGGTTAGCCAACTAATGAGAAAGGTTTTCCACGAAGTCAATATGCCACTCATGTCCAAAGCGAAGAGATGGGCTTGATAACGGAGGTGACCAATTTTCCTCGGGTGGGTCAACGTGTTTAATAGTAGTTGAAGATGGAGTCGAACCATTGTAAGACATTGGCGGTAGATACCCATAAGCCCAAGCAAGAGCCGGCGGGTCAAAGATGGATTTGTTACGGTTTATCCAAAGAGTTCATAGCAAGCAGCAACGAACGATATTGAAAAGACCTAGTGGTGTTCGGTAACTATAGATATCTTGCGCACTTGGTGGCACTTCCACTCCATGTAAAAAGAGAACATGTAGCGAATTAGTTTCCACTTGAAAGATTCGCCACAGAGGGAAAGGGAAAATTCTCCAAAGACTCCGGGCGAGGTAGAAATTCCATCGTAAATGTTTCGTGGATTCCATTAAAGAACAACTGTGAACACAGTTAGTGTCGGATGTGAGCCCGTTGTACTTATTGCGGCAACCATATCCATTGTGTTGGAGCCGGAAAAGGAAGTCGACAAAATGGGTAGAACGTCCCACTGTAATCTGCTTTTAGATGCCCAATCGGCTTGCCGCACAGTGACCTCGGGCGCTTCAAGGCTTGGCAGTGGTATCTTGGAGAGTTGAGCAACCGACGAATAACTATATTAGAAACATCATAGATGTCGATTCCTTCAAAAGCCCATAAATGTAGCGCCGCAAGCATTGACCCGGGTGGCTGGGATGGAAAGCAAATTATCCATAGTGAGGGGGTAGCGCAAGGCGCGGGGCCAAAGTTTGCACCAATACAGTCAGGGAATGGCCAGTTTGATCGAAGTTCCTGTTAAAGCTTCACAAAGGTTGTAGACGTCAGCGACCCATCCGAAAGAACTGCAGTAGGTCGAAATACGGAGGATGCCTTGATGTATAAAGTAATTAGCCGCCTTACGATGTAGCACGATATTGTCTTCTTTTCAACAGTGAATCGGAGGGATGCATTTTTCCAGATAGGCCAGGAAGCCTTGATAAAAAACGGATTGTCGTTATGAAGATTGGGAAGAATTTTGGAGCTCCAAGTACGGATTGCGGCCCTCCAATAGAGGGGGACTTGTTTCCATCTTGAGGACTGTTCTCATTGCGATAGCGGGAGATATAGGAAGTCTGACCCGATGCCTTGACCCGAGAAAGCTTCATCCAAAGCCGCTTGAGCCGGGATGAACCATTTGGGAGGAGAAGAGAGGCGTAGTCGGCAGTGGCGAATCAACTGGCTTATGAGATTAACTTGTAGTGACTCAACCGACATGGTAACAGTCGGCAAGTCTAAACCTCCTTCCATATCTGATACGGCATGTAATTTGCATGAAAAAAAGATTCTGAGTGCACGAGCCTCCACTGTGGTTGACGGTGTGCTGTTCATGAAGGTCCTCATGAGAGGGTCGAACTACCGTAGATCATGCTGTGAAATGGCTTGGGTTCCTAGAAAGTACCATAAAATGGAAAGAATTATAGTGTTGAGGATGAGTACTCTTCCCTGAAACGTTCGAGCGCGCCTCCTCCAAAGTACACAAAGCTTGTGGAAGCGCACTAGATGCTTCTGAATCTGTTACTGGGGGCGACATAGGGGGACAAGAGTAATTCTCAGGAGGGTAGTGTGCTCGGCATTCCCTAAACCCGTACTCCACAGCTAGCAAGGCGATCAAGTCAGCCATCATCTTCGTCCGTCCAAGGTCTAAAGGGAAAGAGCACAGACTTATAGACGTTGAGCCGCATACCAGTGTCCGTACAAAAGTCTTGGACTTTCGAGAGAAATTGGGGAAGGTGTTGAAATTATTGACCACGCCAGTGATATCATCTGTGAAGCTGACAATGTGGTGAGATGTAGCGCGTATCTTGATGGAGATATCTTCACTGTAAGCGCGAAAGTAGCACAGTAGAGGCTCTATAAAGAGAACAAATAGCCCTGGGGATAAAGGGTCACCTTGACGGACCCCAGCTCCAAAGCGGAAAGAGTCGGAAC
This sequence comes from Peronosclerospora sorghi, assembly GCA_026184515.1. Lineage (NCBI taxonomy): Eukaryota > Oomycota > Peronosporomycetes > Peronosporales > Peronosporaceae > Peronosclerospora > Peronosclerospora sorghi. Next base: position 16,923,518 of record CM047580.1, read on the forward strand.
GGGAGTTATTGATAATCACTTGGACGAGGGTTCCCTTGAGAATATTTGAACCGAGTATCGGAACGTGGGTCCAAATCCCCTGTTTTGGAGGACCATAACGAGCGCCTGCCAATTGACACTATTAAATGCTGTGGTAAAGGCAAAGCAGATGGCGTCCGCGGGATGTCTTCAGTTACAGTGTTTGCAGTGTTCCGGCAAACCCAGGAAGTAACGGAAAGCATGACGAATGTCCCAACCCGGAAAAAGCCAAACTGGTCTACGTTCATTAAGGCGGGTAAAACGCGATTGAGGCAGTAAGGACTTTGGTCCGAATTTAGCATCTTATTTATGAAGAGTCAAAGGCCAGTAGTTTTGGGGATCTGAACGAGATCCTTTCTTGAATAATAGAGATAAAAAGGCCCGGCGTTGGAATTTGCCCATGCGCCGTTTCCGGAATTGAGCGGCATAAATAATTTCCAGTACCATAGCCCATTCAGTTGGAAAAAGTTGAAACAAATATCTGCAGGAAGGACGTCGGGACCTAGTGCCTTCCCTCAAGCTGTAAACGTGATTGCCTAGAAGAAATCGTTTGCCGGTGAAGGCACGTCTAGCGTAAAGCATTGTTGAGACGTCAGTTTCCGGTTGCAGGGTTGTGGGATTTCACCAAGTTTATTCTGGTCAAACTGACGAGGTTCCACATTGAGATCTCGTGAGTTTCACTGATGGTTGCATCTGAGTCAAAATTGGAAACCATATTTTCGCTCTCGAATAGCAGTGCTAAAGTCCGCAGCTGGCGGAAGTTGTCCCGCTTACGGCGATTGGAGTCAGTGGGGTCAAGTGCAAACTGGTGTTCACAATCTTGGGCTTCGCACAAAAGAGAGCGGAGTTGGATCGTGGTAGAGTTTTAAACGAAGGTATTCTTGGCGTAAAAAATACACGATCTCGACGCTTATTTTCGTCCAGTAAACATCAAGGATTTCCGTTGGGGTCTGAAGACTCCATTAGCCTGTACAGGGAGGCCTAAAGATGAGCTTGAACAGTCTCACAGCGAAGGTTCCAGGTAAGGCACTTGAACGGTAGTTGTCCTAGGAAATGCGATAGTCGAAGGCAGCAAAAAATTCAACGGGAATATGATCACTGCTACCGAACTTAGTGCAAAAAGCGAGGCCTCTAGACGTGATGAAGCGGTAGTAGAAACCCACTGACGTGAGGTATGGTCGATTTGACTTTTGTATTTGGTCCCAGTGAATTCGTTAAGAATGGGATTCTCGAGGCGCCAAAATCAATTAGGCCAAGGGAGAACATCCAGTCGAAAAGGTCGGACCTTCCTTGGTCATGAAACGTAGAGGATGAGTTGATTAATCACTTCGGGATCTAAAGTCATGTTAAAATCGCCGAGGAAGATATGGTATGCGAAATCTTCGAAGTTTCTTGGTAAAGCAAAGAAGAAGGCAGTTCGGTCTTTGGCAAACGGTCACTTTGGCCAACGGGGCCGTATATCACATGTAAATAGAAACTTAGGGACCCAATTTTGGCTATAATCTTGTGGTTCAATGGAGCTGCAAGCAGCAGAGTTCAGTTGCACTTTCCACTGCCGAATCAAAATTTGAGGCAGCTGCGGCATGTGGAAAGAGGTCGACACATGGAAGATATATTAGCGGTGTCGACCTTACATGACCATTTGGTACCTTTAGTGGGGGAGGCACACTGCCCAACCCCCACAATTGCACTGGAAGTCCCGCAACTCGCTGCATCACATGGAGAATCTTTTCTTTCTGATTGTAGTTCACTTTAAGAAGTAGGTATCGATTAAAAAGTAGAGGATCATACGCATAAATGGAGGTAGAGTCGCGTAAGTCTTGTAAAGGATGGGAACTGCTAAAAAGAAGGGCTACACCATTGCGTATATCGTAAGCGTGGAGGTTTGGTTGGACCAAAACGACTGAGCTTGGGCGTCGACGGTATAGATAAAATAGTCATTGGATTCCAGTGAATGGAAATTGGAGAGCTTGATTTTTTGAAAGGTGGTAACTTGATAGCGCTGGAAAAGGTCTTGATGGAGAGAAAGGCTAGGCTTATCAATTCCATTCACATTTAGTGAAACAGCCTTGAAAGACCAGGGTTCCAGCCTAGAAGTAAAGGCGAGGTGTTAAATTCCCAGCTTGGGAAGGGGAAAAGGATTTGACGGCTTGAATCAGAGACTTCACGAAATCTGGTAAAAATTGTATTCCAGCAGTTTTTTTTGTCAAAGAAGCTTAAGCCGAGTTGACAGAGTGCGTAATCAGACAGGAGGGGAATCGGAAGGTTAATAAGATACTAGGGGTTACAGTCGAGTAATACACGGAGTTTAACCGGGTCTTGGTAGACCGTAGGAGCCATGAAGAACCATATCCCAAGCGGAAAGCACAGCAAAACTTCCAATGCCTGAGGCGAATATTCCGAAGAATAATTTTGAAGTCGCTTCAGCAGACTCGGGCCATCACCTTTGGTGGTGAGAAACTTAGGTACTGCAGGGTCGACAGTCTTTTCACCACGGGGGATGGATGCAACGATACGGCACATCGTCTGATGGTATTTCATGGAGTCTAATAGCCCTGTCTTTTCAATAACCTTAAACATGACTCCCAGGTAGGCCTCAATAATGGCAAGTTGCGTCAATGGAGGCATCTCGCCGATAGATTCCAGATAGAAATTTATATAGGCGAAAGATCGATGCGAGACATTTTTTCGACAACATATACGAAAGTCGCCGGCTACATAAGACTTTCATTTTTACTCGGTTCATCCAAATGGGGGACTATAGAGACAAGTCTCTGCGTCCTCGGTATGACGGAGCTCGAGATCGTAGTGCCATTGAGGCGAATCAGGGTCAAGATCTTCATATCACAGTGGACTATAGTAATAGCCGTTATGAGATATTTGGCTTGGGACACTCCCCGTTCTAAGTTAACCTCATATTCTATGGGATTAACTTCCACGAAGGTTGTCCCAGTAATCCCTAGTATGGCTCGGCGATTAGTAGCCGTTTTAGCCCATAGCAGTGCTGTAATGTAAGACGTGGGTGCGGGTATCACCTCTTCGATAAATTCCTTGAAAGACGGTTCAGTATGAGTTGAGCCGTCTTCACTAGAGTCGTCTTCTAGTGTCGGGAGTATCTCCGTAGCAGGCATAAGGGTCATCGGGTATTTCCATAGAAACGGGTGTATCCGGACGATCCTGCGCGATAAACTGACTAAGGGATGAGGTGAATCCAGGCTGGGATTCACTATCGGATGTGCTAATCTTGGGATGGGGAACCTCCGTGGAATCAGTGGACTGGGTTGCGGCAGCTGACGTTTTCGCGGCTTTTTCATCCATCTTAGCGCGGATGGATGGAGGGGTAACCTGATTGTATATGGCCGCCCTATGGTTCACGAAGAAGGGAGGCAAGGGAACCATGCCATCATCAGGGGAAGGGAAGGCGATTTCGCGTAGCGGGTGAGATTCACTATAGACCAGTATATCAGGTGCTTGATTTTAACCAAAGTAAACCGTTCGTTCACGGGAGGGTAAGCCGTTCCGCACAAATGCAAGGTGAATGTATGTAGTTGGGGCTCCATTACTTTCAAACCAGTCGAAAAACAGGTGCTCCGTGACTTCGTCAGGTAGACGGAATAGATCCAGATAGTAGCGGGAGCAAAACTTGGAGAATCTAGCGATTTGTATCTGGGTCCCAAAAGCTTTGAGTTTCACCATACTGAGCTTCATTGCAGTACCTTATGAAACGCAATTGAACTGGATGCTCGCGTTGTGGATGAGATTAAAGTCTTGAAGGAGTCGGGCTTGACGAGCCTCTTTCCACACGAGGGGCTGGTTGTCTTTGGCCAGTTCGTCCAAACAATCCGCTAAGTGCTTCTGTTTGATGAGGGTCGCGGGGCATAGTATCAAAATCATGTGCAACGCAGAGGGTGAAATCGGAGTAGGGGCCAGTTTTAACGCGTTGGAGCGTAGAGCGTCAAAATTATTAGTGGAAAGCTTGACCTTACTTGTTTCAAGTAAGGAATCCATGGGGAGCTGCCTCACGTATGCCGGGCGGCCCGAAGCCACACGCGGTTTTGCCATTTTAGTATGGACTTAATCTAGGTCTTTTATGCAGTGATAGGTTCAAACGTTAACTAAGGAGGTTGTACCAGTCTAAAGTAAAGAGATTCTCCACTGTAAACCGGCGAAGGCAGAGTGTACCTTAATACACGACGATTCGCGGTTGCAGTCCTCTACAGTGCGTAACATTGAGCAGTAAACCCCTTGAACGGAAGTTCTTATCGCCTCTCCACCACGTGTAATATGCAGTAGGTTTCAAAAAACAGCCATGTAAAATGACTAGAGTCGCAGTAAAGAAGACCGAGTTTAATGTCGTAAGCCGGAAAGTAGGAGGAGGGGGCAAGAAAAAGTCTGGAGGCGAGGCACATCGAAGGCGGTTTAACTGAAACGACAGTCGTGGAAGGAAGCGTCGAGACAGAGTTGGAGGAAGAATAAACGGAGCTTGAATGCGGTCGCAGGAGGGGGTGGCCTTTTTCTGTAGACTTGCGCAGAAGAAAGCAAATTCGAAAGTGTACCATAATTGGGTACCATCTGAAGTGGAGAACGTTTGGGATTCGTTTATGTGGGATGCTAGTCCCTGGTTTTAGGATACATCAGTAGTAGGAAATAGAAAACACAACACACAGTAGTGCTTATGCACACAGATCTTAGACTACCCTGGCCTGAATGTTCTGACCAGGTAGGATCTCGGAAACCAGAAGACTTGTGGGCGACGTGTGCCACGCGCAGTCACTCAAGCCAATAAGGCGCTTATAGTTAAAATTGAAAAGTGTATTAATTAAAGTAACCTAAAACATAAACATACTAAGAGGATGTTTATAAAGGTCTTTGAAGCATTTGTTAAACCAATCATTGAACCACTCGTTGAAGCACTCTTTTAACCTCTCGTTAAATCAAAGTACCTCCCTCAGGTACTTTGAAACTCAATGAAAGCTTCAACTACTACAACCACCCTAACCCACGAAAACTTATCTGCCCACCACAAGCACACCAACACGAACACCACACGCACGAGACACAAACCACACAGAGCACCAGCTCCAATGCGCTCCATTTCGCTCCCCCTGCTTCTTTCCCAGTCCTCTATGCGCAAGCCACGCGTTGCACGCCTTCGCCACTCACAGTTTTGGGAACATTACGTCCCACAATACACTGACAATCAGTTCGTTGAATACTTCCGCATCAGTCGTACCCTGTTTATCTGGCTTTGCCAACATCTGAGTGCGGATCTGGAGCAGAACTCGGAGGGTCAGCGCTGCTGGAGTGCCCGTTGTTCCTATGACGTGTCTCTGCTAACTCAAAACTCTCTGAACAGGCTTTAGCGACCCTCTACCAGTGTCAAAACGCGTCGCAATCGCCCTGTATTCTGGGCAGCTGGGCTCATCCTTCGAATCGTGTCGTGACTTTTTGGCGTAGGACGGACAACAGTACATATGTGTTGTAGAGAGGTAGCCAATGCCACAATTGAACGCCTCTATCGTACGTTAGTCCAATTTCCAAAGGCTTCCGATCTCGCAGGCTGGGAAGCAACAGCTGACGGCTTTTACGCGCGCCGTGGAATTGGACCGGTTGCTGGTGCTATTGATGGCACCCATTTCGCCATTCGGAAACCGGCAGGGGATGAATTGCACAATGCATACATCAACCGAAAAGGCTTTGCCTCCATAGCATTCCAAGCTGTTGTCGATGCCGATGGTCTGTTCCGCAGTGTGATAGATTTAACGTCGAACAGTGCTTCTTCGTAATGCTCTCTTACTAACAGTTTCTGAAAGTGGATCCACATTGGCTGGCCTGGGAGTATTCACGATAGCCGTATGCAGCGGAACGCCTTGCTTTGGCGAAAGGAAAATTAAGGATCCCTGATGATGCCGTCTACTTTGTAATTGGCGACTCTGTATATGGCCTTTCAGATTGGATGATGGTGTCATATCCAGCTTCCGCTCGAACGCAGCCAAAACAAACGAGCTTCAACTTTGCCTTCTCGTCGACGCGTATCGTTGTCGAGCAAGCCTTCGGGTGGTTGAAAATGCGCTGACTCGTATTGCTCGACGATCAGCAAGAAAGTCCAAAAACCGCCGCAAACATCGCCGTTGTTTGCATGGTCCTGCACAACCGTGCAAGCAAAAATCCTGACAGTGCATTCGCGCTTCGTGGTCAACTCCAGTTGTAGAGGTTTGTTCTTCGAATGTCGTGTATAGTACCAATGAAACCTGGGTGCTCACCGCAATGCAATTGCCCAAGAAATATATAGCGGAACACATTTAAGTATTTGAAAAAACATCGAAAGGAATTCAGAAAACGGACTTCCTCATTTTATATCTTCAGCCAATATTTTTTAGTATGAAACATTGGTGCCAACAAAGCTGCCTCACGTAGACACAACTCTTCCTTGTCGCGCTGGCGACGTTCCTTGGCAGCCTGGTCTTCCTGTCTGCGGCCCTCTTCAACAGCTTCTTGTCGATCTTAGCGCTCCATGCGCTCCTTGGCGCGCATTCTCTCTAAACTGAGCTCCAAATTTTGGCGCTGTTTCTCCATTTCAGGGATCACTTGGCTAATATCGTTATTCGCCGCTTTGCTGACGCGGAGGCGCTTGGAAGGAGACGGCGGTTGACAGCGACTTCAGTCTGAGTCGTCATTTTCATCTGCTACTTCCGTCAGGATATCCTAATTTGGATGCCGGGAGGGTGTCGCCTCTTGATCGCCTCCTCTGCTGCTGCTGCTACTGGAAGTTGTTGCTGACGCACTCGTCGTTACTACACCGTCATCAAAAATATGTTCGGTCTGCACCGACAATTTTCCTGCCAGCATAGTGGCCAAAGCATCCCACCAGGAATATTTTTTTCCTTACGATTCCAGGCCACCACCACCATTCTCGTCCAATTTGCGTCTTCCCTCCCGATATGTGGTCAGCACATATCAAGTTCTTGTATTTGTCCGTGGCCTGTTTGACAGTCCATTGTCCCAGGCCGCAGATCCCCATTTCGTGCTTATTATGCGCTCTTGTTCCTTGCTTACCGCAATGAAACAGAGGCCTAGCGTAAAATAAGATATATGTACATAAGTGCGGCAAATTCATAGCAAAAGCGCACCGCAAAGACATAGTACCTGATGCTTGTTTTGCTTCGAGCTCTAAGAGAGCTGTCTGGTAACACCCAAGAAGCGCCGCAACTTCCGTATCCTTCCTAGAAATGCGTCCTTGCCGTTTAGAGACAGAAATCAAGAGCTGCATTGCGCAGGCGGGGGCTTGCTAATACTACAGGTGCATTGCCCAAGCATTTGAGTAGGTAGATTACCAGATCTGCCTGGCCTTTCCTTTTCCTTTCCCTTTGCTGGGTGTTGGGGGCGGCGGGAGCTGTCGAACCACGGGAAGAGGAACCGATGGAGGAATGGGGAAGGAAGAGTATGCTATCGTGAGCGCAAGGGAGGAATAGAGGGAGAAAGAGTAGGCGATCTTGAGCGCGAGAGAGCTGGGGAGGTCGATTCCATGATGGTTGCGAGTATCAATAGCGTGTTCCGTTGTGTTGGTGTGTTGGATCCAATATTTCCTCCGACAGTATCCTAACCCTAATATTTCGATGATCTTTATAAACAGTGGTTGTAGATGAAGTAGTCTTCGAACCGGTCGTTGAAGTGGTCAATCAACCAATAGCTAAAGACTTGGAGCAGTCGAATTTCGGTCCAGAATCAGGAAAAACTGACGAAGGTCCTTTTGCAGTAATCTCTCATAAAGACCTTTATAAACAGTCTCTAAAATGTGTATCTAGAGGTAGCCGCAAATTTACCCACCCATTTCATCCAATGGGGTTTCATCATCTTGGAGAGACGTGGAAGACAAAATGGGGGTCAGCGTATACTGACCTCCATTTCCGTAAACTCACCCTCAGTGGTATAGCCATGGTACCCTAATTATCGTCCGGACAAAGCCGGACAGACAACTTCCTCGGCCCACTTGCCTCCGCCGTTACTGCTCTCGCTCCATTCGCAGAAGGTGCCACTATGCTTGAAACATGGACAGCTCCAGAACCACCCACTGGCCCATGGGAACAGTTTGAAAATTCCCAACGAGACCTACAACAATGGGCTATTGAGAATGGGTTCTCGGTCAATGTTAGGCGCACGTGTAAGGAAAAGTCCAGCACAATCGATGTCAGCAAAATGCTCAAGTGCGAGAGCAGAGGCACCTACAAACCGCCAGAGTGCCCAAGAGTCTCCTTGCGGCCTGGCCGAGGAACCCAGAAAGTCGACTGCGGCTTCCAGCTAGCCCTGAGACGTTCTTGCGGGGATGGCCATCCAGAAAGCCCTTGGAGTTTGGGCGAGACAATGTTGCAGCATTCTAGACATTGTAAGCTGAGATGGAGGGAAATCATTACGAATCCCAGGGAGCGGCGACACACTCAAACCAGCGCAGTAATTGCGGAGATTGAGAGGATCATTCGCATGGGAAACACGCCGCAATCTATCATTGCATACGTGCAGGACAAGTCGCCAAAGGGGTTGCTTACCTGACGATATTGATAACTTCCGCTGTAAGATGAAACGCGTGCTGTTTGAAGATTTGTAGTAGGTTACTATTAGCAAGGTCTGGTTGCATTTATTTTAGTGATGTCTTTGCATTCACCGCACCATACAGGTCGAAATTACATTGAACAGATGCGCTTGGAACTGTATCAAGCACGAGAGATAGGGGAAGTGGAGTTTGAGTAATATGTCAATGCTGACCAGGAGCTATGGCGCCTTTTTATCGGATTCACGGAGATGCGGGACCTTGCGCAGAAGGATTCGCGAGTCAGCATGTTGTTTGATTGAACTTATAAAACAAACAAGACCAAATACAAGGTCAGCACATGTACCGTCGTTTTTTAGTAGCGGATGATTCTGTACTGAGCTGTCTGCTGCAGCTTCGGCATGTTGTCGGAGTGACCGGCACCAACAAGGTTGGATGAACACGGCATAAAGGACTCTCTAATCTATTATATTGTACTAATACATTGCATGGAAGGCCTTCACCGTGTGTGTCGAATTCCTTCCCAAGGAGGACAAAGATGACTACCAATGGGCCCTTAAATACTCGGAAGATTTCTTGGCTTCCTTCCGGAAAATGTCGTATGTATTCGCATCTATCCCGTTCGGTATTGTATCTATTAATACTTAATACATACAATGGATGAACAATACACGATCGACCATGACAAAACCTTATACCAAGTCATCACATCCGGCGATGACTGCTGGGAAATGCGAGGGGTACAGGTGATGCTCTGTACTTGGCACATCATCAACAATATCAAGGAGAATCGGGGGTAGCTGTTCAAAGAGGCCTATGACGATGATTGGGAAGAAGCATGGGGAAGATTCTTGGTGGATTGGCAGCGTGTTATCTATTCCAAGACGGAAATCGACTTCAATGAGAATTGGGATTCTGTTGCTAGCTTCCGTCCTCTCGTGCCACGGGTGGTTGCGTATTTGGAGAATAACAAATTGCCTTTCACAGCATTGGGCATCGTACATCGTAAATGAGCGAACTCATTTCGACCGGCGCGTCACGTCCGTGTGCGAGGGTTGTCACCACACCGCAATGAAAAGCTGACTCTCGAACAGCGTATCAGAGCTGCGCACTGTGTTCCAAGCACTCAAAGCAATCAAAGCCTACAACAGGCAGTGCATCGAGGACTCCTTCACGCACGAGAGCACCACCCGTTTGCATGAGTTGGGTCTTTGTCGACTCTTCGACGCCCTAGATCAGACGGTTGCGTATCACTCCATCAAGATGATCGCTGCGGAGTTCCGGGAAGCGAGGAAGCTCGCCAACCAGCTCGATGGCAATGGTTCCTCTGTGGGCCATGTCTTACTTGGCGGCGGCGAGTGTTTGATATTCCTTGTCGGCACGACATGTTGGATAAGCAGATCAATCAGCAAATCCCCCCGTCCATCCGTATTGGGTATTACCAAAAGTCGAGCTGGATAGATCGATCTACAGTGTCGGCTATCCCAACTTGTCGGGACGGCGACCGAAAGCTTCTGATGCATCCCAACCATCTTCGTCTTCTCGGTCCCGGACGGTCGAGCGTCGCAATACGATCAATGTGGAACGCAGCAAGATGCGGCTGATACAGGGGGAAACGAACTTACCATTGGCAAAACGGCAGAGAACCTCTCGCACGGGAACGGTGAACGCTACTGGTAGACAGCTTCAGGTGATGTCCGCACAGATCTAGCAGCCTACTTCGGTAGTTTTTTCACTGGCTACAATGGCGAGATGCGGATCACCTCTTCCCTTGGGTGCTGAGAACATTCCCGAAGACTTTACCTTACCGTCACAGTTGCAGTCGTCGCAGGGTAGCCAGAGACAGCCCCGCTATTGCTGGCGCTGCGGAGCTCCGAGAAAGGGCCATCCTCGTGCTTCGTGCTTCGTAGCGGAAGAATAAGGGGATGCAGGTGATGCGGTAGACGGCGGTGAATTGGTGGAGGCAGACGTGCTGGGGACGAAGGACGTGTTGCTACATTTCTTCCCTGGGAAGGCGTTAGTGGTGGGGGAGACGGGACTGTGTTGGTGAAGGGCGAAGGTACTGGTGGAGAGGGAGGCGTCGCTGTGACTCTGGAAGCGTTGGTTGATGAAGAGCCTGACTTCGATTGGCCCGACCATTCATGGATGCCGGATCTTTTCGAGCATCCCTTCGGGCACTATCACGAGGGTTTCTCCGGAACCACGCTGGATGAGGTCATCCCCATCGAACGCAATGGTCTCCTCGGCCTCTTGCGTCGCAGGTTTTTTTATTAGGAAGAGGCTGCTATGACCTCATATTTCTCGCGACAGGTGGGGTACATTTTGATGTCGAGCGTAGGACGCTCTGGAATAGGAACGCTTCGGACCCTATGATCTTCGGGAAGCCAGCTGATGAAGAATACATCGCGTGGTTTCATCACATGTTGCGTAGCGGATTCCCTCAGGCTGTTCACTGACTGCATTGTAACATGCTTAGAATAGAAGAACTACACAATATGCGTTCCTTTTGCATACCAAAGATTCCTGCAGAATCAACAGTAACGGCAGTTTCAACTGTGCCACGACAAGTGCTTCTCTGAGGACCACCTGGAGATGCAATCACAAGAGGCGGCCAATGCCATAATCCCCAGGTAAGCAGGGGCATGGCTACTGCTACGACATTCGACCCTTTTCATATTAGATATCCGGAAATAGCAAAAAGTAGAAGGCTGTACACGATACACTTCACCCGCCAACTGATTCCCAGGCCACAGAAACCTCATTCCGGCGTCATTTTGTAGTAGAATGTTCGGGGGCAATGTCAAAAATAGGGCCGTGACGTGACGGTTACTGTACCTGTGTTGAATCTGCTATAAACATCACTAGGGGGTGGTACCCGTCGTTCCGACGAATTGTTTCATTAAACTTTCATTCAAACTACAGTATTATTTTATTTAAACGACGACGACCCCCGGCCTAATAA
>CM047580.1:16950042-16976677 GCA_026184515.1 Peronosclerospora sorghi
TCGTGTTGGAACCTTCGGTCGCACAGTGGGTGTTTCCCACTGTGGATACTATTTCATTCTCACGGTGGGTGTTTCCCACCGTGGATATCACTTCATTCTCACGGTGGTCTTTATCACCCGTGGAATGTTTCTCTCCAACACGCAACGACTCTTCTGTTGCGTGTGGTAGTCCCTCTGGACTCTCACCAGCGGAGGTACCTTCCGCTGATCGTGTCAGAACAGACCTGGTGGTGCCATCGCTATCCACCAGACTGTCTGACGCTGCGGTTGTATCCTCTGATACAGCCGGATTACACACAGGGTGATCAGATCCTGTGCGTCCGCCGCAGTCGATCGATAGGTTAACCCAGTCGATCGAAGGTTTAAACTTGGACATCCATGGGATTCCAAGTATCACATCGAACTTGTCATCTAAATCGAGGACGATGAATTCATCCTCGAATGACACTTCATTCAACTCGAAGACTGTTTTAATCACACGCTTTGGAATAGTCACGGTTGCACCTGTTGCTAACCGGACTGACAACATACTTCGTGGGGTCTCTACCTCCACGAAGCTCAACAGCGTTAGACTCTGAGTTCTAACGAAATTTTTTGACGCTCCTGTGTCAAACAAAGCTCGCATGGGGACATCGCTCCCGTGCGGCTTAACCTCCAGGGTGATAAGAGGCTTATCATCACCCTGCACCTTTTGACAGGACATAGTCCCGTCTGGGGCTATTACCCTCACATGCCCTATGTCGGCATGTGGGATAACATTCCCAGTAGGGCGTCCCGCCCCTACTGGCGATTCTCGTTTTTTGCACCAACAGGGTGATGTCCCTGTTGGTGTCGCCGTGCAGCGGACGGTTCCGTCCGCTGACTGCGTGGCACCAGACGCGGTGCCATACACTCATGGGCAAAATGCCCCATTTTCGCGCATCTATTGCAGCGAATATTCTTCTTAAATTTCGGTTGCTTCGTGTTCGAAGCAACCGCAACCGATAGGTCCATCGGTTCTGGACCTTCACCGCCCATGCTCTTGCGCGGGTGGCTGTTTCTTGAGACGAAGTGTGAGCTTCGTCTGCCTGACTGCTGATTGTTGACATGCCGTTGCGGCATGTCAAAAGCGAAGGGCTGTTGAGCCCTTCGGCTGTACCCAGCATGCGATGACGCTGATCGCATGCTGAACTCCTCACGGATGCTCATATCAATGGCATCCCTCGGAGTATCTGGCGGGTGCCGATAGAGACTCTGTTTGACGGGACCATCATTGAGTCCCTTCATAGCAGGGGGGACCGGCTCATACACAATATCTGACAGCAAATATTGCGTCTTCTGAGCGTAAGCTTGAAGGTCAAGCTTACCTTGCCGGAGTTCCATAAACTCCTGCCGACTACTTAGCTCCATTTCTGGAGCTTCAAAGTTGAGCTTTAGCTCAGCTTTAAATTCCTTATAAGTAAGGAACGCAGAGTCATCAGTGGCTCTGCGACTCATCGCCCATGCCCTGGCTCTGCCGCCTAGACATGTTGTGGCGAAGTACGCCTGTTGACGTTCGTCAACAATATTTTGCGCAGAGATGGCATCTTCCACCTCTGCGAACCATCTACGAAGGGGCTCGCCCCCTTCGCCGGCAAAGGGTGGTACTCGCCTTTACTACTTCAACGCTATGCGTTGCAGGTGCAGTTGCGGTCCGCGCTGCCTCTTGCGCGGGCCGTGCTGGCTTTTCTAATTGGTTTCGCCTAAAGCGATCCACCACCTCTATCGCTTCCTCCGGGGTCTTACCCAGGAGGAAGGTAACGATGTCGGTCCCCATGGACCGAATAATTTCTACCGTCGCGTCTTTACTACGCGACGAGAAGTGGGGGAAGTGTTTCGTCACCACTTCCAGCGTTCTCTCTCGCTCGGCAGGCGTCATGTCTCACGACTTGATGCCGAGCGGCTCTTAATCTTCGCTCCGCTAGTTGACTAGCGGAACGGAACTGTGGCCGTTAAGACGGACCACGAAGTGCTACCAGGTGTAACTGGACTGATCCTGTTACAGGATTACACTGTGTTGTGCGAGGAAGCGCGCAATACGGGAGGGGTGGGATTAGTTGATGACAACTAATCCTATACTAAAAGAAAATATAATATTCGCTTTACCTTAAGAACGCAAAATTAAGAGTGTCTATTAAATGGGTGGTTAGTGGCTAACAGTATAGTAATTACCTAACTAATATAATAATATCAAGTATTAAACTAACTGTACTATTAGTTAACCTGCATGATTCGGTATTTATACCGAATCGACTTTTCTTCGTAGATTATAATAACTTATAATCTATTATTTGAATTTCAGACAACGCGTCTGAAATTAAACTGTGATATTCTAACTTGAATATCAATTATGTAATGGCACCCCATTACACAATTGCTATCGTTCTCCGCGTTCACCACACCAAACGCGAGTGGGAACAGCGAGCCCTCAGCATCTATAGCTGTGGCGCACAAGAGAATGCCAAGATACTTCGACTTGAGATGTGTTCCGTCAAGGCCAACAAGAGGTCGACAGTGGCGGAAGCCCCTGAGAGAAGGGGAAAACGCTAGGAACAGGCGCGTGAAGTGGTTTTCTGCGTCTTTCTCTAGCACGACCTGACTCCCAGGCATGACGTCTTTCACCTTTGTGCAAAACGAGTGCAGGAGTTTGTAGGCCGTCTCAATCGAGCCATCTCGCCTACACGCATCTTCCTCGCGTGCTCGAAACGCCTTCATGTAGCTTACCGTCACGCCCTTCTCACGACGAAAGTCGTTGATTATCTCCTTGGGACGGTAATAAGGCGTATCTCGCAACTTGTTGTCGATCCGCTCGGCGATGTACATATCCGTGGCGTGCTTGTTGCCGAGGTGTTCCGTACCGAAGCAGTTGTGCTCGTCCATGAACCGTCGAATTTCGACTGTCCGCCCTGCTCAGCAACCGTGGCCGCATGGAGACGCCAAAGGCAAGCGTCGCACGCGCACCCGATTGTGTAACGGTGTTTGTCAGATTTGATTGTTCGGAACTCAAATGAGCTCGAAATCGCCACCTCTTGCACGCATTTGCGAAGCGCCGTCATTGTCGCGTGCCGCTGCCCTTCGGCTAGAGGTCCAAGAATGGGCGTCAGAAGGTCGGGATCCATCGCTTCGAGGTAATGGAGTCCTCACTGGACGTTCGCTCCTATTTCGTTTCCACCGTTTTTTGATAGATTGAGCAATTTCATTGGCCGATAAGCTGACAGGGGTATGTATGTTATTTTCAAAAAAACAGGGGTATGGATGTTATTTCCGCAAAAAAGTGAGGGCATGCATGAAATTTTCCCTTAAATAACTAGATTCTTCGTGACAGGCCGGGGGTGGTCGTCGTTTAAATAAAGTAATGGCTATGCCACCCGGGGCGGGGGGTCAGTTTACGGAAATGGGGGAAGCAGTATACGCTGACCCCAAAATGGCTTCAAATAACTACAACATCATTTAGTGCGCCCCATTCAGGAGATACAACGGAATTCGAAGGAAGTCATTAAAACAATTTTATGTTATGAGATTAACGGATGGTTAGTAAGTGAAGTTGAGCGTCAGTGATACAATTGCTATGATAGAGTAGTAAAATTGCGAGATATTGAACTATCGTGCGAAAAGGGGGGATAGTAGAAGAGTGTCAGTGGTTAGACCTCCTACAGCGGCCTTTGGCAAGGACAGTATTGAGGTCGGGCTGGATCATGGTTGTAGCCACGGAGGGAACGAGCAGCGTTGGTTTAGACAACGAGGGACGGTATTCAATGGGAAGAGGTGGATACATCCGGGACACACCTGGAGAACCAAAAACTCACACGACATGGTGCTGTTGTTTTTTCTCTCCGCATTCGGCAATACATGGATATCTTTGGAAGGAAGGATGGACATCGTATGGCAGCAAAAAAATAGTTGGGGCATTTTTTCGAGCACCTTGCGCGTCATTTAGGGCCGATTATAAACTGATGGCACAACGAAGAGCGATTGATGAATGGAGCATGAGTCCCAGTCACGTGAGGAACTAGGGGGCCATCAGTATGTATCAAGTTTAGGTTGTCTACCGTGCAGCAGCGATGCAATTTAATCATAGATAATCAAAGAGCAAGTGTACCCATTGAAAATGTGGGGGAGCGCCATCGAAAAGATAGACAGCTACTGTAGCTAGCTATGCGGCGAAATAGATTACGTCATCGTACATTTTCGAGAGCAAACTATGGTACATATTCGGTACACCGGTTTTTTAGATCCAAAAGTAAACGTTAACCAATCGAGATTAAGATGGCGCAGCGTGTGAGCGCGGTCACGCTCATGCTAGGCGACGAAGCGCGCGAGATGATGCTCATTCCAGGTTTGGATCTATCAGAGCTGCTGCAGTGCATCGCGGCGGGCTTTCCGGCACTTGGTAAACACAATTTGAAACCGCCCGTGGCAGTGCAACACGGTTCAAGCCACGTATTCTATCCGCTATCGTTACTCTGTCGATCGCCTGAGCTCTTTGAAAACGCAGTGTATCACTTGGTACTCGAAGGTGAATCCAGAAGCAACACCAAGCAGCTGCGATCTCGACTTTACCCTCATAATCGCAAGCGAACGTCTCGAACGCGCGGAACTTCTGAGCAGCGAGAGTTGGAGACTATTACAACGACATCGGATGGAAATGATGAGGATGAAGAGGAATTGAACTCCGAAGAAGGCGAGAAAGAGTATGACGAAGCAGCTGTGTCCATTGAAAATGAGCTCGAGATCGACTTGTCGGACTTTGAACTACCCCAGCTTGTTAATGTGTTTACACAAGCTTGTCCTACTGGTGCATTGGATCGAATTACGTTTAATCGGTGCTTGGAGAAAATTCTGTCCCAGTCAGGACGATATGATCCACAGGCGCGTCAAATCTTTACGAGGTTGTTTAACACTTTTGAGCAGCTGAATTTGCGTAAAGATATCGTCGATGTTGTCGACTTTTTGGGTGGGCTTTCGGTATTGACATGTGGTGAACGCGACGAGAAGGTTCGATTGATCTTCGAACTGTACGACGTCGACAGCGATGGATTTATCACCGAAGAAGAGATGACGAAATACTTGACTGCAGTTTTTCTCGTTATTGGCAAAGTGGCGCCGGATTTACTTCTACAGAACAAGTACGTTGTGTTACATGATGTGTTTTCATTGTGGTGTGCGTATTGACTCGGGGTTTCTTCATGTTGAATACCAATTCTAGCGTAAACCCTGCGGAGTTAGGCATGGTAACGGCAAGCAAGTGCTTCGCCGAGTCAGCATTGGATCGAGAGGGAAAGCTGTCTTATCAAGAGTTTAAGAAATGGTACTCGAAGCCTGGACCTCCACACTTAAGTGCTGTTACCGAAGCAAATAATAATCGCGTTAATGCTATTCAAAGCTCGAGAAAACTGGACTTGGCCAGTCTGCGCAAAGTTACAGGTCTGTCGGCGCTTAGTGCGTCTGAACTTTTCTCCATCTTGCATGCATCAACTGCTATAACGAAGGACGGTAGACACATATTTAGCCGTGCTGAGTTCAAGCAGTGTTTCTATGATATTGTAGAAAGATTAAACCGGAAAGTTACGGGTGAGATAACGAACTTCTTGGATCGGCTGTTTAATGCATTTGACAGGGATGGAAGCGATTCCGTTGATTATGTGCAGCTAAGCTGTGCGCTCTCCGTAATGTGTGGTGGATCTGATGAAGATAATGTAGTGACAGCTTTGTCGCTCTTTGATACGGACAGAAATGGCCATATTACATACCAAAACATGGAAACGTACCTGACCGCGGTCTTCAGTGTTCTGTGCGAGTCCTCAATACCTACAACGCAGCTCGTTCGAACCGACACGAAAGCTCTCGCATATTACACAACGATGCAAGCTTTTAATGAATTCGACTTGAATCGTGACGGAAGATTGTCGCCTGAAGAGTTTCGTTTCTGGTACTGGTATTATGGACGACATTATCTACAAATTCCTGTAGGTCCGCCCCCTGCAGCTTCCCAGCAACAATTACGGGTGCCTGGCACTCTTGCCTATGAATCTATTGGTTTCGTAGCCTCAAGCTCAGGCCTTTGTGAACTCACCCCCAGCGACGTTTTTGAAATCATTGCTGCAAAAGTAAATGAAGATGGCGTCTTGTCTCGCGAATCCTTCTTATCTGCTGTAGATGAACTTGCTGAGGCTCGTGCAGCAAAAGCGAAGCGCGTGTTGGGTACTGAGGCCCTACATCAACAAAATAGAGTGATGGCGACGATTTTTGATGGATTTGATACTGATCGCGACGGTTTTGTTGATTTTTGCGAATTATCCAGTGGAATTTCCATCTTGTGCGGCGGATCACAAGAAAAAAAAATCAAGGCAGCATTTGCTTTGTTCGATATCAATCGCGATGGATTTGTATCGCGCGATGAAATAGAAACCTACCTGGCATCAGTGTTCCGCATGGTTTATATGGCGTCTCCTGTCACGATGGAGCAACTGAATCGCATGTCTCCAGAGGAGCTTGCTCGTATCACTATCAAGGATGCATTCAAAATTGCCGATGCGAATGTGGACAGTCGCGTAAGCTATGATGAATTTACCAAGTGGTACAGCAGTCAACAAGTACCCCCGAAACGTTTGCAGTCCCACGAACAAACCGCATTGTCTCCCAATCTCGGTATTTTGTCATCTACTCGAGATTCTGGTGTGCTCTCAAAAAAGCAAGTGCTTACTGAGGTGAGGGAGTTGACAAATCTTGGTGCGTATGATATTAATGATATTTTTGAGTACTTTCAAGCTTCAGCGGATGAAAAAGGGAATGTATCGCAGCCAGTTTTCTTCCGTTGCTTTAATAAACTTCTTGCCAAAGACGGACGAATAAGTCGTGATACACAACTAAAAACTGACCAGCTGTTCAATGAACTTTTCGAGCTCTTTGACGTAGACAAGAATGGAGTTGTTGATGTCGTGGAGCTTGGTGCTGGTCTTTCGATTCTTTGTGGTGGAAATCGAGCAGACAAAGCGAAAGCCATGTTCACGTTATACGATACCAACCGTGATGGCTACATTACCCCCGAAGAAATGACCTTGTATTTGACTTCCGTCTTTAAGATTCTCTTCAAAACATCTCCTGAGATTTCTGCAGAAATAGGTCTGAGACCCGAGCAGCTGGCAAAAGAAACCACAGAAGGATGCTTTCAGGCTTTCGATGATAACCAGGACGGACAACTAAGTTTTGAGGAGTTTCGAGCTTGGTTTGAACAGCAGAAGGCGCACTCTCGGTATCACCAACACCATAACTCAAATGGCAGTAGACCAATCCTGTCATCTCCATCGAGCCCTCATGAGCTCGCTACGGCGAGTATAATTCCAATTGAGGTTGCGCAGAAACTGTCTGGCTTGGAACACATGTCTTTGAACGATGTGGTCAAGCTCTTTGACTCGGCAAGAAGCGGCGGCGACTGGATTTCTCGACGTATGTTTGATGAGTGTTTTCACAAGCACATATGCAATAAGAGTACGGAAGTATTATCCACAGACGAAAGCATGCGATTACGTGATGTGATGGATCGAATCTTTCTCGCATTTGACAGTGAGCAGCGAGGTATCGTTGACTTCAACGAGCTAATGAGCGGAATTTCGATACTTTGCAGTGCCTCACGAGATGAAAAGGTTTTAGCTGCAGTTAAACGATATGACTTGAAGAAAGACGGCTTGGTATCAAGGGACGAAGTGACGCACTACCTCGGAGCGGTTTTCAAGTTAATCTATGCGCTCGATCCTACCCGTGCGCAACGGCTTGGCATCCCCGCTAATGCTCTGGCAACGATGACTGCAAGCGAAATGTTTTATACTGCCAACGTGAATAGTGAAGGAAAAATGAGCGTTAATGAGTTTCATAAGTGGTCCATGAAGCCTGAGCAAGCCTCTCTGAATGATATTGTGGCGCCTCTTGATATAAACGAGGTGAGACGACTGACGAACTTAGGAAATTTGGACGTCGTTGAGGTGTTTGAACGTTTTGCAGAGCATGCAAATGAAGAAGGTATGCTGATTCGAGACGCATTCGAGAAGTGTTTTATTGAAATTATTGAGATAGCGCAGCTTCGGACTCAATTCGAAAAGTTGCGCGCAAAAATATTAGTCAACCGTCTATATGATGTGTTCGATCGAGATGGTAATGGGCAAATTGACTTTAGTGAGCTGGCGAGTGGTCTCTCCGTTCTATGCAAAGGAGCACGAGATGCCAAAGTGAAGGCTGCGTTTCGTTTGTATGATTTCAATGACGATGGATTCATCTCGCTAGAAGATATGAAGCGTTTCCTGACGTCAATCTTCAAGGTGCTGTACGAAGTGCAGCCTCAAATGCGACAGAAAACTGGAGTTTCACCTGAAGAGCTGGGTGCTACTACTACCGAACAAGCATTTCTGAAAGCAGACACGAATAACGACGGCAAATTGAGCTATGATGAATTTTTGAAATGGTATCATGCGCCCGCGCAAGCAGGAATCAATAATGATGTGGTGAATAACGCAATTGTAGATTCATCCTTGCCCTGGCCACCACTAAATGAGATGAAACAACTTACGAACCTGGCTCAGTATAAACCTGAGGAAGTTTTCGAGATTTTTGCAGGTGAAGCTAATGAAGACGGGTTGTTGTCGCGTGATGCTTTTAATGAAAGCTTTCGCAAGGTGATTAATGGTCAAAAATTCGATAGAGAGACCTCGTCAGATGATACTGAAGCACAAATAAAGCTTCATGGCGCAATTGACAACCTCTTTGATCTATTCGATCACGATAACAACGGAACGGTGGACTTCGGAGAGCTTGCTAGTGGCCTGTCTGTGTTATGCGGCGGAACAAAGGATCAGAAAGTGGAGGCAGCTTTCTCCTTGATTGACTTCAACGGTGACGGTTTTATCTCGTTAGATGAGATGACGCGATACATCACGTCCGTCTTCCGCGTGCTGTTCCAAGTATCGCCGGAGACGCAATCCCTAGGCGTTACCCCTGAAGAACTGGGAGAAGTCACAGCCCAACAGGCCTTTTCCCAAGCTGATCTCGACCATGACGGACAACTCACTCGAGAGGAATTTCAGTGTTGGTATCAGCAAGTAGGTGGGAGTACTACGGTTGCAAAAATTGGTAAGCAGTTATTTAACGAGGCTGAAGCTCCGCGGCAAATAAATTTGCAAACATTTTCGCCCAGTGATGTCTTCAATACTATCGCTAGTTACGCCGACGAGCGAGGATACGTGTCGCGGAAGGCTTTTGACGAATGTATTCAGAAGATCATATCGACGAACCAACATTTGAATTCAGAAGAGATTCAACTTTTCAAGTCCACTCTTGACCGCTTGTATATGATTCTTGACGTTGACAAGAGCGAGATGGTTGACTCCAGTGAGATTGCGAATGGGTTGACAATTTTCTGTGGCGGTTTTAACGAAAAAAATGTTCGTGATGCCTTTACTCTGTACGATTACGACGCAGATGGTTACATTTCAATAGAGGAGATGACACAGTATCTATCTAATATCTTCACGGTGCTGAAAGAGACAACACCTGCCGTTTTGCGGCATTTGACGGAAGCTTCGGAGGAGATGGCTTTGCGTACTGCGCAACAGGCATTTAAAGACGCTAACTTGGATCATGAAGGCCGCTTAACTTCGGAGGAGTTCCGAAAGTGGTATATTCGATCAAACTTTGCGACTATCGAGCGGCTTGTACAGAATAATATTCCAGAGTTGCTTTTACTTCGTGAAGTGCAGTGCCTAACGAATTTAAATACGTGCTCGGTCCAAGAAGTGCTGGCAAAGTTTGCCCAATCTGCATCAGCAGATGGTACAATGGACAAGAACATGTTAAGGCAGACATTTGGACACTTCATTGGCGTGTCTAGCAGTAATGAGTCGAAGAACCGGTTGCTATTGGTAGTAGATCGACTTTTTGCTGCGTTTGACAAGGACAAGAATGGACTGCTCGACTTTAACGAGCTAACACGCGGGCTGACATTGCTTTGCGGTGAGAATCAGACCGAGCAAGTGCTCTCTGCGTTCAGTTTGTATGACCTGAACCGTGATGGGTACATTTCGCTTGGTGAAATGCGTCTGTTCCTCATTTCAATCTTTAAGGTATTTTTTGAGGTGAGCTCTGGGTATGAAGCACAAATAGGGGTTACGCCCGCTGAATTGGGTGAAACTCAAGCAGAGCAGGTATTTGCTGAGGCAGACCACGACAAAGATGGCAAGCTTTCATTCGCTGAATTTAGTCGATGGTATATGCAAGTAAAGACGGTCGAGGATGATGCATCTGTGTCTGTTGATCGCAGAGAATTACCACAAAAGATACAGCAGCAAGTACCTGACTGGATAAATCTGGATGTGGTGAAGCAGATGACGCATTTGGAAAAGTATACAGCGGACGAAGTATTTGAAATCTTTGCAAATCGGTGCTCTGAGGACGGAACGCTATCTCGGGAGGCTTTTGAGGAGTGTTTCGAGCAACTTGTTGACGAGGAGTACAAAAATGACGAGGCCAATTTGGCACGTTTGCGGCTTATTTTAAACCGATTATTCGTGCTCTTTGACGAAGATTGCAATGGAAATGTAGATTTCTGTGAATTGAGTAGTGGCTTGTCGGTTCTCTGCGGGGGATCCCAGGAAGATAAAGTGCGAGCTGCATTCTCGCTTTTTGATCTTAACCACAATGGGTTCATTGCCCTGGACGAGATGATACGCTACTTAACGAGTGTTTTCAAGGTGTTGTATGAAACAAGCCCTTGGACAAAGGAAAGACTAAACGTGCAACCGAAGGAGCTGGCCATTATCACAGCGGAGCAGTGTTTTATGGAAGCTAACCTTAATGAGGATGGAAAACTGAGTTTTAACGAATTTGTCGCATGGTACACGAAATCGTCCGGGTTTGTGTCTGCAGCAGGTCGCCATGTTGACCTCCAGCAAGGAGCAAATAATAGCACAAGGGACAGCTGTGATGGTTCGCCTTCACAAATGAATCGTGGAAGTAAGAGCAGCTGCCGCGATAAATCATTAGAGTCTCCAAGGAGAACGGTGTCGGAAAGTGGTAATTGGCCTGCGAGCATCACGAGCACCGCTCCCGCCAGTTTTCCATCTGATAAGCATATTGGCATAACGGGAGCTAATGGTGACGCACTACTTTCACCTCAGGCAGCGTGTGCACTGAGTATGTCGAACTCGAACATGGAGCATGTCCGTCGATTGTTAAAGCTCGACACCTACCAGGCAAACGACGTGCTCGAGATATTTGCTGAAGCTGCTCCTTCGGGTGAGCTCACGTTTGCAGCATTCAAGAAGTGTTTTGATCAGATTATTCGACTTGCAGGAGGACATGATCATCCGAAAGAACGCCACGATGCTGACGTGATGATTCGTAGACTCTTCCGTATCTTCGATAAAGATAACAGCAACACTGTCAATTTTGGCGAGCTGGCGAGCGGTCTCTCCGTGTTGTCCGGATCGAGCATAGACGACAAAGCTCGAGCAGCTTTTCAACTCAACGATAGCGATGAAGACGGATACATTACCCATGAGGAGATGATCAACTATTTGACATCAGTTTTTAAAGTCATGTATGAGACCACGAATAGTACGACGACTGATGCGGGTGTATCACCAGAAGACCTTGCTCGTGAAGTGACCGGGCAGTGCTTTGAAGGGGCAAATCTGAATGGAGATAACAAGCTCAGCTTTAAAGAGTTCAAGAAGGTATCGATGGAAACGAGTTGCGTTGTGCCAGTATTTATTTATGCTGATAACAATTGTTTCTTTTTGAACTGCAGTGGTGCACTTCTGGCTTTTGAAGATAATGGTGATACTATTAACCTTTTGAGTTAAATGAATACTATTTGCGCTAGAAAGCCAACGTTGTGCTTCGCTTCGTTGATCAACACTGAAACATCTGAATCTCGTCTTGTACGATGGGGTCATTAACGTCAACGTCGACGTCCATATGTGAGGCAAGTTTTTCAACACCGATGCCTGCTTCTTCAGCCATGAGATCAGTTAATGCATCGAGCAAGCTTTCGCTGACATCGGCTACAAAACGACCACAAAAAGCGTTTAGTCTACGATAGTAGTATCTTAAACCGCCTTAGAGGCAAATGGTTACCGTGGGCGTCTAGAAGACGGTTTCGAATCTTCCTCTGTTCGAGTCCCAATCGGTCTA
The DNA here is from genome assembly GCA_026184515.1 of Peronosclerospora sorghi. Classification (NCBI taxonomy): domain Eukaryota; phylum Oomycota; class Peronosporomycetes; order Peronosporales; family Peronosporaceae; genus Peronosclerospora; species Peronosclerospora sorghi. The sequence goes on from CM047580.1 coordinate 16,962,241, forward strand.
CAAAGTCCCGCATAGTGGCTGCTTTTTTGAGGAACTCGTCTTCCTTGTCATCATCCTAACGAATCATCTCTTCCAAATTAGAACTTGCACTGGGTAGATCACGAAATGCAGACTCGCCATTGTACACGAGAGCTTAAGAGCAGCTTCGTCTTCAATCTCGCTGTTATTCGAGGCACGCAGAATATAATGTTAACTTGATTAGCCGTATAGTGTATAATCAATCGCAGTACTCATCAGTAAACGAGAGATCGTCAGTACTGGTGCTCAATAGCACGTCGTTTTCAGAGGCAGAGCCATTTTCGAATCGTGTCATCTTTGGATTCAGCATACGGGGAGAGGACACTTTATCATCTCGAACTTTTTGATTGCTATCTTTTGGAGACCTACTTCAGCGAATCCAAGTTATTAGCAGAGCCAAGACCCAACAACAAATTCTTACGCCGACTCTATCTGCTTAATACTATTATGCGGCAGCAATGCTTCAATTGATTCACATATGTCAGTCGTCATAAAGCCAACTCGGTCTGGTTTCTCGATAACGTACCAGTCTGAAATATGCTCTTGCTTTTTTTCAGCGGCGGTCCTGCTTTTGCAGCTGCCGACAGCAATCCTCGCTTTTTCGACACAACATTGTCATCTTGCTTAACGCTTGTCTCACTTATTTTAGAGGCGACTTGTACAAGTTTTGCTTTCCCAATGCACGCTTCAGAAATGACATCCTTTCCCTTTTCCTTGTTGGGTATTGTTCGATTCAAGACAAGGCCAAACTTGCCTGTTGCACGTCCAATTTTAAAAGGTAATGATGCATTATTCGCACCTTCATGGGCAATCTTTCGTTTCTTAGAGGCGAAAGACTGAGTATCCGCTCGAAAAACAAACTGTGATTCTCCATTTTTCAACAATAACTCTTTAACAGCTGCATTTGTGGTGTGCAAGGCCGTCTTCCGAAGGCCCTTGTCAGAAAAATCGCAAAGGAATGGCTTTGTACTAGCAATTGCTACTGGGGTCTTCATTGTATGGCTTGTGTTAGTCAAGTTTTCGTCTTTAGACTTCAGCTGAAACTTTGTAAATTTAAATCCCCCGCTTTTCTTTGGGGGGTTGACTGCTGTTGGCTGTCCCACAAAGCTGTGGGTGGCGAAAATACTGGTATTTTTGCTGTTTCCTGTCAAGCGTTTTTACAGTCGTCAAGCAATGACAATCACCCCAAAACGTTCTATTATACCGTTCTTCATCCTCGCGACGTCAGCTCCTGTCGCCGTGAGAAACTTGGCTTTTGGATTCATGTCTCGACTCAATTGTTTCTCTAACACCATTCGATTTAATTTTTTTACTGGTGACAAGAAGGCAAAGTGCTCCATTATCGCATACGTACTAGTCAGGAGTGGTAACGGATCTTTAGTAGTGTGTAGCTTGAACTCGCCTTTAGTTATACTTTTACTTTGCTTACTCGTCGCAATTGCAACGCTCTTTTTTCTTATACCACCACCAAAAAGCCTCTCCATGCTCTAAAGTTTCCTTCTTTTCCTCCCACGCTAGAAATTACGAAGTGAAACGGCAATTTCAACCTTGTTGAGCAAGAGTGATGGTCAGGGAAATCTGTCTCACTTGGCCGCACGCCGTTTTTGATAAAGTTCAATGAGTAGAAGTTCTGCTTGCGCCCCTAAGATATTGTCAACTTGTCGCAAATTTCGGGATCGGACCTTAATCCGAAAATCCTTGGGGTTCAGCGACGCTACAGAGTGGTGACTTACTAGCAACGAGAACAAACGAAGATGCGCTGACATGTCGGATCCTACACATCGCTTCAAGAGCGACAGCAATAAATGATCCCATACAAAACTGACAAAGGCGTCACTATGGCAGTGCTCCAGTATCCAACAAACGTCAACGATATCTGGTACTCGTTCAACGCATTCGTGTGTTCTCTCGATGGTCTGCTGTAGACTATGGTGAATAATAAGCCAATCACTTTCCGCCAACATAGCCCACCAACTCACATCTTCCATTTTAGCTTGTCGTGGGCATAAGTAGTGCATCCGGGCACTGTCTCGTACTTGATCTATTGCAGCTATTATTGTAGGCGGACGTAGCTCACTCGCATTACGGCTACTTTGTAAATATGGCGAAGAAAAACCAATGACTTGGTCCAATGGAATATTAATAGGCGGCAAGAAACTTGCAATCTTAACCTCTGGTCTCGGAAGCACAAATTCGTCTTCAATTCGAGTACAATCTAGACGAAGTCGTCGTGAAGCACGTCGCCGCAAATAACAAAGTTGAAGAACTTGATCAGAGTCGAGGCCTTCTTGGTATAGATTCAAAATATTGTTAACACTTGACGCAGATGTCATGGTGATATCGCTATCCTCGTCCATTATGATAATCGAAATGAGAGACGCGTCACATAATTGACGCTTATTGGGACTTTATATTACCAATCAGATCACTTCTTTTTTTGATTGCACAACCATTTTTCAATAGGCCGCACCCCCTCCACCCTAGGGGCACCCCCCCACGTGACTTTCGACCAATAGAAATACTTATATAAATCTCTAACTTCGCTCATTGGTTGAAAACCTAAAGGCGTTAATTTGGAGCCTATCGGTTAAGGCCCCGACTAGGAGGGGCACACCCCGTCGATGCACCCAACCGGATTTGGACAAAGTGGGGTGTGCCCCTAGTCGGGGCCTAATAAGAAACACTACAAAAGTGATTGAAGATATAAGTTATTTGATGCCCATGCATGAAAACAAAGGAGCTGCACCAGATTTTTACGCCGCTCCCGTGTTGGCCTTCGTTGCATTGTCACGCCGCTTTCAGATGGCGAAGCCATACTCGTAATCATCTAGACTGCACGGGCACATAAAAGCTCAAATGTGCTCGAGAAACGCAAAGCGTGCGAGTTGAAGGAACACACGAGCGTCCGGGTCGCAGACTTGTAGTCCAGAGGTTCGCAGTTTCTGGTGGTTTCGTGTCATTCATATCACTTACAATGGTTGAAAAAAGTCTAGGCGAAGATCCATTTGTGTTGGATCCTCGACTAGCCTTTGTAAAGGCCATGCAGAGGGACGTGGTGCGTGCCGCGCGTCGTGGAGTCTTGGCGTACGTCTTGGGATACGCACTAAGTCGGATGTTCCCTAGCAGTAATGCGCTAGGTATGAAGATGGATGAAGTCAGTTTTTTATCGTTGCAAGTGTCAACAATGGCGTTCCAGATTACTAGCGGTGTGCTAGAGAATTTCACGATTGAGTGCAGCGTCGGTATTTCGTATTCTGCTCTTCAGGGCAAACTATCGGGTTGTAAATGGCAAAACTAATGGTGCTATCATTTTATGGAACTTACTCGCAGTCGCGAAAACGACGGAAGGAGACGTTTTCAGCATCCTCTTTGAAACTGAAATTGCCCCAGTCCCGCTAAGTAGCACCCCACTAAATGAACAGTATTTGCAGGGCCTGCATAAGCGGATGGAAGAAGCTTCAAAGAATATTGCGGACAAGAAGATGCCGAAGATTTCTGCGGATGCTGAAGACGTGGAAATACTGGATAGTTTATTCAAGTTTGAAAATTTGCTTACTGGATGCAAGTTTAACGCAAATGCGCGCGAGTCACTTTTTGCCTCTTTTAACAAATGGAATGTTTTGGTCAGCTCAACAACCGCGGTCATCGATGGATTTACGTTGATGCAGCACGTGCTGAATTCGCTACAAGACAAGACAAGCTCGTCGTCTACCGGTGCTGATTTAGCACTGGAGCAATCCTTTTCCTCTCTGCTGGGGCTCTTAAAGGGCCATCAAGACGTTCATCCATTGGTTTTGCTCCATCAGTACCCACATTTGGCAAATCTGACCATCTCGTCTGCTAGTGTGAAGTCACCTATCAAATTCTTCGTCGAGTCTAAACTGCAGTTTGCGGTTCGTCGTTTTCTAATGAAAGAGGCTCGCCGACGTGTGTTTCAGCGTACCAAGGTTGTACGTGATGCAGAGTCTCTGCTGTGTCACCTTGTCAGTGCGTCGCGTGCTGAAGATAAACAAGGATACGTTCAGGTATGTTCAGGTATCTTGTGTCATTGGGATTCGCATGAACTGAGCAACGTCTGTCGTACATGTAACAGCACACAATACCAGCTGTGCTTGTGTCGCTTACAGATTGTCGAAATGCCTTAGAGACATATATGGAGTCGTGTCTGAAGGGAAGCGGAACGACTGATGTATATGTGCAAGAAGCTTCAGCCTTAGCAACAGGTAAGCAATATTACAAGCAAGTATTCGTCTTGATTTGCTTAAGGAGCTATTTTTCTTGGGTGCTTAGGAATCGATAGTGGTATTTATCGCATCGCACACGTATTTCAAAGCGACCTGGCGATGTCTACGTTCCCTCATAGTGTCAAAACAACACTGGTTGCGTATATAAGCTACGACCCTTAGAGAATTTATAACGATGAGGTTAATTCGACGACGTCATTGCTTTTATTTAGAGGATACCTAAACGGCCCCCACTAGGGGCACACCCCACCTTTACCAAATCCGCCTGGGTGCATCGACGGGGTGTGCCCCTTGCAAAAGTGGGGTGTGCCTTTAGTCGGGGCCTTGATACTTTAATTATTAGTAGCAATATTCATCTCTATTGGTCAAAAGTCACGTGGGGGGTGCCCCTAGGAGGACTATGCAGACGATTTCAACGCGAAATTAAAGGGAAAGTCAGCGCTAGAGATTATACAAGTGGACATTTGACAATTTCGGTTCGCATATAGCTCTGAGCTCGAGCTTTGGCATCCACTCGGTCTTCATGTTACATCTCGTGCACACTGTGAGCAAAAATATCCCCGTTATATGGGTGGATACGGGTTACCTACCGAATGAAACGTATCAGTATGCTTCACATTTAACTGAGTTACTGGATCTGGACGTACGCGTGTACCAGTCACCTATCTCACCGGCACGAATGAAGGCGCTTTACGGCAAATTGTACGAGATGGAGCGTGTGTGGCAATGTCTGGAGGTTCGTACAGATTGCCGAGGGAAGAACTAAGTATTAATTATTATGCCTAGGACACATGTGAAGCGCATCGTCAATACGACTTTATGCGCAAAGTGGAGCCCATGCAACGTGCTCTAAAAGAGCTTGACATTTTGCTCTACTTGTGGGCATTCGTGCGGATCAAACGCAGCATCGCCAACACATGGAAGATTGTCAATGTGTCTGAAGGTCGACTCAAGATTTGCCCGATCCTCAATTGGGGCAAAAAGGATGTCGAAGAGTACATGATAGCCAATCAGTTAGAGTACCATCCACTCAAGGCACATGGTTTCGAAAGTGTCGGTGACAGTCATTTCAGTCTGCCCGTAACAAGCAGATAATGGGGATGACCGCGCCGGAAGATTCAATGGTAAACAGCAAGTGTGTGGTTTGCATTTGGACATGTATCGATCGACTCATTACAGCGAATTGTTGGCCAACCCATTACTACTGTGCCTCAAATTTTTTTGGACGACAAATACATCGGAGGCTACTCCGAATTAGTAGCACACTTAGGTAAAGCTTCCCAATCTCGGTTTACTTAACCTGCCGCTCTGTATATTATTAATCAATTAAAAGAGTGCTCGATGTCATCAGCAGTAGCTCGCCACCTTCTATGGCTAAGTAGAGACGGGATTTGATCCAATACTCGACAAAGTCCCACGTTAGTGTCGTGAGTGCCTTCCCCTTCGACTGCAGTATCGCCGTCGCTGTCCCGTAAAATAATCTCATTCTCTCGGCGACGCTGTCATTCTTTTTCGATCTAATCTAAACTTAACACCACCTCCGATGGCCTCGTTATCTACCTCAGCTAAGATCAAAACACAGGCAGCGCTACAAGCGGAAGTAGACACGTCTTTTTTCAGCCACCTGCTCATAAGATTTGAAACGTCCGCCATGTAAAGTGATGCCATCTCTTTCATGAAAAAAATCTGCTTCCTGGTACCCATCGCTTCATGATAACGTGCAGCAATGGCATCAGTGTCACTGTTTCCATCCGTGATTTCAAAAACTGAACGAGGCTTGCGATCTCGTCAATTGCTCGATCCTCAGCACCTTAGTTTTCGGCTACTAGACTTTTCCATCGCTTTTGCGCTTTAGCTAACTGGCGGACATAAATCGATTCCAGCAAGGGCCACTCCATTAACAGTTCTCCTGGAGGTAACTTCATGCGTATAGCTTCGAGCTGTGGAAGAGATGGTTGTAGCACTCCCGCACCGTCTGGTCTTATTTCAAATTCTACTACGGGGAAAATGCTGTCAGCATAAGACGGGCGCAAACACCGCTTACATGGTTGCCGTCGTTCTGCCATGCGGTTGGTAGCCATACCCAATCGCCATGACCTCTTCATGAAGTTGCGATCGCATCGGACGAGCATGGCCAAGTGTATGAACTTCAAAGTACTAAAGGTGACAGATTTTGTCTTCTGCAAAATATACGCCACTAATACCCTCTTCGTCCCGATGTATTTGCTGCATAATAGCTCACCAACCGATTCGAGGCCAAATTAATTTGGCAATTAATTGCCAGTTGCGTCACCGCTGGCTGTATCCGATGTAGACTAAAGCACCCATTAAGTGACGTGAGTCCAACTCTTATCGGTACAGCAGAAGCTATCATTCCATACAGCGGGTACTGATGTCGCTTAAGCTGTTATGTTTGTCAGGTACCTTCCGCATGATGCACGCTGCGAAGGCAAAGGCTCATCCGCAGATCGAGCCAGAAAACTCCACTTAATGCTATGTCACTGCCACCATCTTACGAACGTAATGAGAATACACCAAAGCGCCAACGCGTGACTCGCAGTGCGCGACGACAGATCAATCTCGATGCCGAGCTCTTTAACTCCACCTTCTTGTCCCCCAAACTCCCCTAATTAGGCACATTCGTCCTGTCGGGTACAGGCCAAGCTACCCGACCAGTTTTTGGTGATGCGCCTGCTAACTTGACTTCACAATGCGACGCATCAATGCTACGGCCGTCATGTCTGCGTAGATTTCTGCATACTGGAGAGTGTGAGTACTGAGAGGTCTATCTTGTCAGTAACGAGCTGCTGTAGACGGGCAATGCGTCCCACACACTGCGCTCGAAGTGCGTCGTCATTGGTAGCAAATGTATCTGCAGCTACAAAAGCCAGATCTTCTATTACTTCAATCGAACGTTCACAAAAGAGTGTAAATCCGGTTCGAGCGTTGAAGTGTCGAGCTCTCACGAGTTTTAGAAAAGAAAAGAGTTCAGATCGCTCTCGACTTGGACGTCTAGTCGTAAGTGGCACGCCAACTACACAGTTTTCCCAACCCTTGGCATCTTTTTGTGCATGTAACAGCTCAGCGAGTTGCTTTGTCTTGGCCTGGGGAAATTTCCTGCCTTCATATGCGAGAGCTAAACGAACCAGCTCGGCGGAACAATCTTCGCGTTCTCTTCACGGCGTCCGGGTGCGACTTCTTAAGCCTGTTAGAGTCAATCTTCGTCGATTCGCTTCTCATTTTCTACTCGATGTGGTCTTTTTAGCGCTTGACATTCCTCTTGCGACCCTGCATATGTTCCACATTCACATTTTATTAGACACGGACACAAAGGAAGAAGAGCAGACTACGTTATAAGCCTGATGCTACCATCGTGTGGCCAAGTTGAAACGGATGAAGAGGCACTAGTAAACCTCGATGGAGTGACATGACATCGACGTACACACTTGAAGTTGAAGTAGGACAGGCTGTCACATGTTGTGTGGATGACTTTAAGATACGGGGGAACGCTTCTGGAATTCGGCACTAACTTCATCAGTCCAAGCAGCACCTGAGTATTATTGGGTGATAGTGAGTATGGTACACCAGTTTGAGGTGTAAGGCTCTCCATTGCGGCCTAACGGGAACCTTTAAGATAACAGCCGACCTGGTTTTGCAACACGTTTGGTCATCGATGTGGCACGTGCTTCAAGCTTCATCTTACCCGCTTCGACTTTTCAACATCTGCAGTTGAGTTATGATTCGCACAATTGTATATAAAAAGGACCAAATTCATAAGTTTTAAATCAGTACGTTTGCGTAAGATTTTCTACTAAATCATGTCGCATAGCTCTGGTCGGCTGTTCTACGCACTTAGACTCAGTATAGGCGCGCAGCATTTGCGCAGCAACAGTTACGTTGAGCGTGGGGCCACACAAGGCGTCTGATCGTCTTGACATATACAGACAGTGCCGGCGCAAGAGGGTGAGGAGACTGAGACCACAAATTGCTCCAAATGTTAAACCCACTGTTTTAATGAAGATGTCGTTAGTTGTTAGTACCGCAAATCTAGCTTTCATTATGTCGGACTTTGTTCCACTTTGCTCTACGTCTGAGCTTCAAGTAGCTCATGATAGTGGATAACTTTGCAACGTGTCTATCCATGCTAATGGAATACTAGCTGGCCAGTTCGGCAAAGCTGGCGCCAGAGAGGTAGCGCCGAACTTCAGGCAGACGGGCCTCGGCTCACATTCTTCCCCGCCTCTGCCTATTACTCCAGGAATACCACACTAGCTGTAATATGCAATGCAACTTGTGATTGGCTCCAAATACTCCTTCTATTTCTTCTCATTGGCTTAAACATAAAATCCCTATTCCCGATGCATGCAGTTTAAGTATGTGTCCATTCCACAAATTGAGCCTCAAGCACTAAAGCTTTGGGAACACAAAGTCGAGTACACACTTCAAACAACGATGGAACCGCTCTCAATTGCCGAGGCCGCACGGCGTGTTGGCGTCAAGCGCGACGTTTTTTTTCGTCGTCTGTTGGTATCTGATGCTGATGTACAGCAACAAATGCTAGCACAGATTGCCGAGGAGCTCCAAGAGCTTCTAGAACGTGAAGACGCGACATTATTGACCGATTTCTTTCCGACCGCTCTGCGATTAACGTTAGACGCGCCGTTTCCAGCGATACGCAAGACACTTGGACAGATCGTTGAAATCGTAGAGAAAAAGTATCCTCAAGCACGTGATCTACGCGCGCGGCAGACACAAGTATCATACTTTTTTCCGAACGGACACACGCCGGAGGACGATGCTCAAGAAAGCGTCCCACGTATAGATGCAGAGGACGACGAAGCACTGCTCAAGTTGTTTCAGGCCGCATTTTTACGCTTAGGTCGTGTGGCGCACTTGATGCAGATCTTGGCATGGCATCGCAGCTACTTGGAGCTTTTTAATCGTAGCCTTGAAGTAACAATGACACGCGATGGTACGTTGCCACTCCCTTGGCGCAATTATATCGCGGTCATGGGTGCAAGCGAACTCAGATGTCATTATTTGGCCGATTTACAACAATACAACTTCATCGTAAATGGAGGCGACAGTGAGTGGATTAAGGGGTTAGATTATATCCCACCAAAACTCTTTCGACTGCATGAACTCAGTTCCCTTCTTGCTCATCGTCCGTGGCTGCTAACGGATAACCACGTGTCGGAGCTACTTCGCTCGGACCAAGAAGATTCGTGGTCTGTCTCGGAACTTGTCCACGCTATTATCGTGTTGTGTCAAGCGCACTCAATAGCTAGCATCGCACTGGGTGTTGGCTGCGCTGAAGAAGTGGATCTGTTGGTCTTTGGACAATTTGGCTACGCACTGGATGCAGAGACGCGCACGACAGAGGGCGTGGACAACCAGGAAGGAGTGGACGTCGTAAGTTGCAGTAGCGTCGACTTGTCGACTCTTGAGCGCGACGACGAAATGATTTTGAAGCAACTTAAGAAAAATGGCGGCCTCGATAGCGATACAGCTGACGAAGAGGAAGAGGCGGCGGGTGACTCGGCACAACAAGTTGACGGCGACGACGAGGGCGATGACGAGGTCAAATTTGCCGCAGACGAAGGGTTTGAAGTCGTGATAGACGAAGCAGATTGCGCAATGAATGCACCAAGTGTTAGTCGACGAATGGATACGTTGTGGCGGTTCTGTGGTGGGAGTGTCATTCGTTACGCAGACTTTGATGTACGTTCGGAAGAGTACCAAGTGCTGCACACAGAAGATTTTAGCTGGGATGAACACTGTTTCTCGCTTGTCAAGCGCTATTTTCCAGGTGAAGCGGGCCAGATACTGGAAGACTTATTTAATTTAACGAGCAAGTTAACTTACGATTTCTTTGGTGCTAAAAAGGAAGAAGGTGTGGACACAAGTCCGTACCGTGATGCTGTATGGTATTACGTGCACCGTCTTTTCGGTATTTGCCACGATGACTACGATTATCGTCAAGTGAATACGTATTTAAATCGACCGACCAAAATATTTCTGAAGAAAGTGGCTTGTACGCCCTGGAAGGTGTGCAAAGAGGATTTCGCCCACTTTGACCGAATAATGAGTCCGTCAGAGAAGTGCCATGTCATTCTGATTGTCGCTGAGGCGCGTAAACAAGCTGGTCTCATGTATGGATTGCGTGCAGTAATGAACCACATGCGCTGAAAAGTAAGGTCCAGATATCGATCGCTGGTTCTGTAGCACTAGCGCTTCTCATGTCAGTGAAGACACGTTTGTTGTGTTGCAATGCCGCTACATGCCCGACGCCTTTATATTATAGTGCCGTGGTTTAGCCAGCGCAGTCACTACGAAGCTTCTCCAAAGCCGCAGCATGGGTAGGGAAGCGTTACAACCAATTGCAATAATTATTTCTTTCATCGAGGAAAACCCGCCGAAAACAAGACCAGAAGCCAGTGATTAGAAGCATCGCAACCGTAACGAATATAAATTATATCCGTACGATTTCGTAATTTAACTCAAGCCTACACGAACGGGGATTGACTTGTTTGAGGCCTACACTTGTTACTCGAATTGTCTTGGGCAAGTCGGAATTCGTTTGAGCGCGACGATATAGTCGACTTGTGTTCCCCTTTGCGATCTTAATCGAAAGCTAAAGTCATGCCTTGAACTAGGCAACCGTTTCGAGATGCTGCAAGTCCATTGAAAACACACTGTAAGGATCTAAGACTTTGAATAGCTTTCCATTGATTTACCTGTCCATTCACGGACGATGTGATTATTAATCTGTTGCAGACTCTAACGAAAGACCATGCGTTACATTGATAGCTGGTGTGCAAGAAAATCCTTCGCAAGCCGAGCTCGCTGAGTCATATTCCTGAAGTCAGGCCCAGAGTCCCTGCTTTTTATGGCTCTCATTTAGTTGTTCAGTACTGAAATGATGGCATAGAAAAAAAATTGATGCAGGAACACTCAAATAACAAAACCAGCTTCATGGGCAGCCAAACACTGGTCATGGGTGTAGTAGAAAGAAAGCCCAACGTTCTATTTGTGATAATCATACGTGAGATACCAAGGCACAAACCGTGATGACATTCATGATGTTTTCTTTTCATTGTTGGGAGCCTTTAGTGACTGTGTTAGCTCAAGTATGCACCTTTAAGACGTCGGTCCTAAGACTGGAGGCTACTGAAACACACACCCAGACCATGTACCAGCAACAATGTCGGCTGTGGAGTTTAGGAATCCACGCAAATAATTTGCATCACTGAGCTCGGGAGCGATGCAATGTTTATTTGCATTAAAAATGTCATACTTTGATTAGACTGTCTCCATTAGGGTGTGCTAGAAGCACGACAATGGGAGTCAAGGCTGCGTTGTCGAGATCCTCAATTCCGTCGATTCCAAGCACCTCAATGGCGTTGATCGAGGTACTACGTTCATGTTTATACAAGTGTAGTGCAAATATACGTCCAAAGCATGGGAATGTCTTCAAATATTCCTATCTTCTCTAAAGAAATCTTCTTTGCACGTTATTGCCGTGCTTTGGACGTGCTTGTTAGAGCGACATGCTCTTGCTTTGAAAAGGAAATACGGGTACCTTTTGGAAAACTTAGCACAAAACAATCATCAGATGTTCAAGCTCCAACCATGACAGCAGCTTGTGTGGACGACCGGGAGCGAGAGATAATCGTCGGAGATGACCCCGGTAGGTCTAAAATATTTAGTGCTGTGAATGGGCATGTGACGAAACCACACACGTACTGCATACCTCTTGTATGGAAACGTGTGCTTTCTACTTGGTGACATGTTTCAGACAAAAATGATCCTCAAGGGTATTACGTTCGATCTGGGGTGGTCCCGTTCTTTCCGTTTTACTGCACTCCTTCCTATGGTAGAGGTCAAGAATGTATCGTTTAAACCTTGACAGACACGAAGGGTGCTTTGATTCGTTGACTGATCAACCGAAAAGATCAGCATCATATTATTACTTAGAAAAGCAGAGCCGAGTTCGCTTAGAAAAACGCGACTGCATCTTGGTCCGTCACGAGCGTCATTTGTTAGATGCATGCCATGGGACGAGCCAAAATTCGGAACGTTTGTTTGTGTGTGTACAAGTTTTTCAAAGTAATCTGCTAGAGCTTGTCTAGTATCGATCATGTAGCTGAGAAATCTTACTGGCATCTCCATTAACGTCAATAATATAAGATAGAAAGCTTAATCACTCCGACGACAATGTCCAGCTCGAGTGAATTCGATCACTTAAGTCTTGGGTCAGCAAATGCTTCTAAGTCTAAAATCTGAGTAAAGCTCCGCCGTAACTGCCGTATATTTTGTTGTCATATTCATCTCACGTCCATATAAAAAATGGTTCAACCCCTCATCGTGTTTTGACGACTTCCACGTTCAGAGATCATGTAAACTACTGCCGGGAAAGCTAGACATTGGGATCAGCAGTCAAAAATGAATGAAGCACGTCTCGGATAGAATTGATGAAAAGGGATTCACGTGTCGATATTTTGGAAATACACTACGGTAAATATGGACTTAATACTGGAATGGCAATATTGCAGAAACAAGAAAGTGTTTGACGTCCAATACTTCCGCCTATACAACGTTGCACGTTAACCTGTTACAAGCCCCACCGCCTTGACCATAGCTGCATGTCAAAACGTTATACTTGGAAACTGCGGATTTTCGATATTCATGGAGCTTTAGTGCCAAACGGTCGAGAATCGCTTCAGCAGCGGCAGAAGGCGTTCGAACCCTTCGTGAAGCCACCAGCTGAACAATAGTGCACGCACGAACAAGTAGAGAACACATCAACCAAATGACCGAAAAACGTTAGCCGCTAACAGCAGTAGGAAGACGAATCAAATCATTATATCAAGTAAAATTCCGAGTATTTCCGGAACGACTTTCATGCAGTTCCGTTGTTTACGATTCCGAAAGCAAAAACCACGTTGCAGAGAGACCAACAACCATAAAGAACGCCACAATAAACCATAGAGACGTGATCCACAGCACTCCACATCGAACTTGGTCCCATGGATAAAGTCTTGCAAAGAAGATAACTGGAAAGGCAAAACATATCATAAAGCAAGTACTGGCTCCAGTGAGACCAAATACAATTTCGATACCTGGAACAACAATCGCAAGCAACATTTGCGATAGTAACAGAATGGTTGATCCTCCTAGTCGAGTTACGAAGGCTATATCGTCGAGGTTGGTAGAATAAATGAGCTCCTCTAGTATACCTCGCAGAGGGTGAAACAATAGCGGGTACGAGAGCACAACAGTACAGAACACTGCAACTAGTGGCACGTCCATGAGTGGATCATGCTCGAGATTCAACAAGATATTCCCACGAACAGTCACGGTATACAACTCTTTTGCAAAGAAACCAAAAATTGCATAGAAAATGACGCAAAAGGCGCTGAGTCCATCTATGCAGCGCGACATTTTCCAGCTTGATTCTTCCAGAGGGTCCGAAAAGCTGCCACGCAATTGGATAAAGAGCGGAATTAGGTTCAAGTGCATCATAAACGCGTAGTTATAGATAGAAATGGCGTGCGCGAATCTCGAAAACATCGATCCCGTAATTACCGTCGGGACTTTTACCATTGGAGGTGCAGCTGCGGCCTTTTCTGCTACTTTAGCTATTTCGCTGATAGCGGCGGTAAATGTGCTCCCAACTGCCATTGTAGTATTAACAGCACCGCTATCGCTGTCTGTATGAAATGGCTCCAGTGCATGATATGATCGATAGATGACAGCCACGACCAGATAAAGCGAGAAGAAGAAGCCCAAGTAACTTGAAATATGCAGCTTGGTCAGGTTTTTCATTAGACACAAAGGAAATACCACAAGCAAGAAGACCGTCCACATAACGTAGTCTCCAATCTGCTGCGCTTTCATTGCCACCAACGATTGTGTATCTACCATCGCGACTCCATAGGTTATAACTACAATGAACGGCGCAATGTCGCGCACAATTCGTACACAGCCGACGCATCCTCCATAGATACCAATCGCAGTGATTATGGAGACGGCATAACCCAGTACTTCTCCCCCTGCTGCTACTGCAATGGATTGGAAAGACGCGAACTTTCGGCCACATCCAACATGATCTTGCTCTTCCTCTTGCTGAGCGAGTTGCACGTGTGCGAGTAGCAGCGCGTTGGCAGTGAACG